>ML787491.1:287945-370344 GCA_009831015.1 Picea engelmannii
TGGAAAATCAGGCAAAAATAGATCTAGAGGATAGATATGGGAAGAAGAATTTAGAAGATGAAGAGTTGATGGATCATTAATCCAAGAAGAGCTTGAGGACTCCAAGCACTACTAGATGACTTTGTGCTAATGCTAATGAATGTATCGATTTGATGATCAATGAAAATTTGTTTTGGAACTGGTTTTTATGTCCCAAGAGGATTTTCGACTATCACAACCAAGTGTTTAATGATGTGATTGGTTATTGTTTTTCTTCATGTGATGACTTTTATTTTTCCATTGATGAGTTTGTTTTCTTCCAATAAATGCTCTGCACTTTGAATAGGCAGCCCATAGTTGCATTGATTTATTGAAGTCAGAGATTTTACTGTAAACTATGGAAGTCAAGGGGTGAAGGGCGACCAAGCCTTTACACTCAATGGTATAAAATCAAGAAGAACATGTGGCAAGGAAAACTCAAGCCAAAGAGATCGCTGGATAGAGTTGTCCATGGAGAGAGACAATTCCAACATGTGGATGTTAGAAATAATAGGTGTGCTTGTTTTCACCATAGACAATATAGAAATATTGTCACCCAACCATTGGCACAAAGGCCACCCCCAAGCACCTTAACATTGACATACATAATAATTCTGGAAGCAAACCCTGGAACCAATAGCCAATCAAGGTAGCGTACCTCTCTCAAAGGTTAGTGTACCAAGCAAAGATAACCAAAGACCAAGCAGAAAGTCCAAACCATAACCAAAGCCCAAGTTACCACTGTTGCAGCTGCAACTCTCCTCTAGTCATGCACACTACTTGTCCTTATGAAATTGTGAGAAATAAGTGTGTCAAATGAGCTCTAGTGCCCTCTTATTTATAGTCCTCCAAGTGACCTAACTGGGTCGACTTCTACTTCTGGAGGAAAATAATTTAATGTAAATTATTATCTTGAGCCAACTTGTCTTCTAAGGTTATTATCCAACGTTTTAGGGTTTATCTTGCTTACCGAAATATTCTAGTCTTGTCAAAGGTTACACGTAGAGGTTAATACCTCTTGCAACTACCATAATATCAACAGTGGATTGGATAAAGACACTGTGAAAGTTGTAAGGTTATGTTGAGAAATATGCAGTGTGAGTTGCAGGGAAGAGATGAAATATGTCACAAAAAGGAAGATGTTTGTAAGAAGAGGTAGGATCTGACCTCACATAGATGAGGACGAAGTTAGAAAGGAGGTGGAAAAGTTATTTCCACTCTTGGAAACTTTAGAGGGGGCTCGATGGAGAGGAAAGCCAAAGAAGTTGGCTTATTGCACCGAGAGTAGTGAGGTGATCTACAACCCAGTATGGGGGAGATGTTGTCACATTAGCCTTATGTTAGATAAGGTTACATTAAAAAAAATTAAAGTCGGCTCAATTTAAAAAAATTAACAACAATAAAATCTAGTCGAATCAAATAAAAGAAAACAATTATACGAACCATTTCATATTACACACACATATATACTGCGTACTTACTTATAACACCATCTAAAATATTATTTCCTTCATATTAAATGATAATAATAAAAAATTACACCTTAAGAAATTTGATCCCTCTCGGTGCTTGATAGATCTGCAATTATATTGATGATGTTCTTGCAACTTAACATTTCGTTGCTTGCTTCTATTTTTCTCTTCTTTTAACTTTGTCATGATCTGAGGAAGCCAGGCCGCAAGGACTAGCTCGGGTGTAGGTGTACAAATTCTTTAAGCCATTCAAATTTTGGCAATTTTCTCAAGCCTTCCACTCCCATTGACTTTTGACAGAATAAAGATAGGTACACATATATTGATAGCTACATTTATATAGACATTTTGGCTCTTCAGAGTGCTCAAATAGTGGAGTGTCATGGGTGCACCTACTGGAGTTATATGTTTGATATGCATATCCCTGTAATTTTTCATTAAATTTGTTTGTGTTACATGTCACACAATTTTTTTATCCCCCCAAGAACCCACGACAACTATTGGAATTCCACCTCTAGAGTTTATTGCCATAATACAATGATTGAGATTCCTCCCGCTCTTCCTTGGAGGAAATGTTGGTAATGAAAGGAGATTCCTCCCACCCTTCCTTGGAGGAAATGATTGTAATGAAAGAAGGTTCCTCCTGCCCTCCCTCCAATAAGTTTATTTTGTTTCCCAAAATTACAGAACTTACTTGAGAGGCCAAATAAAGTGATCACATAATTGACTGTGACAATCTGGTGCAGTGTTTGGTTTAAGGCACCATTAATTCCATATGGACTAACAATGAGATGGAGATATTCCATTAACATAAATTCTTCTCATTACTGTGTGTAGGTCAATCTCTGATAATTGTATTTTTGTCAAACAATTTTGTAAGAGTATTTAGAAGTTGGCATCATGTTTCATCCAGATTCCATATAAACTTTTGGGGAGCAATATCATCTATGAATAGTCATATGAATGGACACCATAGTAACCATAGCGTGTTTCCAATAAGATATTAAATGATTCTAATAAGTAGTTGAAGTATATAAATTAAGATACATAAAATGAAGAACCCAAGGAAGACTTTTAGTTAAGGTGGTTTATTACATGTATTCTGTTTGCAATTTATACTCCCTGAAATCCGAAGATTTTGTTAACATAGTGAGGATAAAATCACATGTTAAAAATATTGATCATAATTAGTTGGTGATTTTTGAGACTGATGGTAAGTAGTAAAGTCCATTGTTTTGAACAGTTCTACTTGTGGAATGAAAGCATTTATTTGATGTTTTTTTTCTTCCTAATCTTTCCATGGATATACTCCTTTAACCAATTTTGCAATGTATCAACTATGTTTCCGTGGAATTGGAGAAGTTCTTGTCAATTCATCTTAATTATTGCCATCATTCATTAGATTCTTTCCATGAGAGGAACCTCATTTAAGTTGCCTTTGTTCCTTATCCATCCATCCTAATCTCTATCATCATTCATTGGATACTTCCAGGAGAGAAAGCTCATTTAAGTTGCATTTGTTCCTTGTCCATCCTCCTGATTCCAATTTTTTTTTTCTTTGGGGGGAGGGATTCTTGTGCCATAATAAGTGTTTGTAGAGATAAGTGAATAGGATTCGAATGATTCCTTCACTATCGATTCCTCTGTTTGTTGTTTACTTATGTCTGTGATTGAATTACTCTCTTCCAATCCCCGACAACCATAGGAAGTATGTTGCTGCATTGAGGGTGAGAATGAATAGGAATTTGTGAAATATATAGTCTAATTATCTATGCTATCGATCTCTATTGCAATTGCAGTCTCCTCCATTGATTTTACCATTACATCAACAAACATCAGTTTATGAAATATATTTGAATGAATGTATTTTATATTATCGTGTGTAAGGATTTTTTCTAAGTTCCCATTACCTTCTTATCACATAAAATTTTATTGTTTAATCCATGAAAATGCAATGTTTAGTGTTACATTGAGAGTAGTCAAATGTATTTACTGGTAATAAGATGGGTCATATATACTTATGTTAATGA
Source organism: Picea engelmannii (assembly GCA_009831015.1). Classification (NCBI taxonomy): domain Eukaryota; kingdom Viridiplantae; phylum Streptophyta; class Pinopsida; order Pinales; family Pinaceae; genus Picea; species Picea engelmannii. Next base: position 291,466 of record ML787491.1, read on the forward strand.
TAAGAAAATAGATGAATCGTGTATCTATTATTAGATTAATTTAAAAAGATCATCCTAAGAAACAATAAATTATTATCAAAATATAATATAATTTTTCACAGAACCAAATCAATATATATATGTTATTAAATCTCAGCAGAACCAAATTCATTTTTTAAAATTTAATGTAGATGCTTATTAAAATAAAATAAGATTGAGATAAATCTTATAATAATATTGATAAATTGGTAACATAGTGTAAGTACAATTCCAATCCTTTAAGTAAGGTGAGTAATAACCGTGCAACACACTTAGTTATTTTCCAACATATATACTCATTTTATTAAGCGTTCCCTTTCCAAATTCGGGGTATGATAGTTATTAATATTTATAAGTGTTAGCCGCTGTGCTAGTTAATATTACATTCAAATTTAACATTAATTTGACTATTTATTTTTTCACTTCACAAGCAAATATTTCTTTTCATATGATTTTTAAATTTATTTTTAATAGAATATTTTCGAAAATCACTTAATACGATTATTTTTTTTCCATACAAGAGAATTTCTCTTTATATTAGATAATATAAAATGTTACATCGCTGATCAACTTCTTTCAAAATAAGTGGGCTATTCATAAGTCGAAAAACTGTGACAACCAAATAGGGGTAATCTTGCTTACAAAGCATCAAACAATGCTTTAAGCCGAGAACACATTTGTCTAGAATTTAACACCTTACATACAAAAAAAGGATTCCCTGATGCTAAAACCAAAAGACCTATAAAGCATAAAATTATGGCTGACAAAAGATCCATAAGCAACGAATAGGAAATCAAAAAACTTTTATAAATCTGGTGAGGCCTGGCTTGTTGTCTATCCACTGGGTGTAGATGATCTCCCCACAATGGTCTAGGTCCTTGAGCGCTCTTTTAGACAGAGCATCTGCTTCCTTGTTAAATTCACGACAAGTGTGGAGAAAAGTTATCTTTTTGAATTGGAAATTGAGCCTCTTGATTTGTTCCTTCCACCCTTCCAACGCCAAGCTTTGTAGTCTCCCGCTCCCTTTGCACCAATCAATAACAAGCTTCGAGTCCCCAATGATTTGAATGTCTGAAAGGTTGAATTTTATCGATAAGAAGAGAGTGGTCCAAACACCCATCAACTCCGCTCTGTTGTTTGTTCCAGCTCCTGTATTGAAAGTCCATTTAAAAAGATAGTTTGTATTTAAGCAGATGACTCCATCGACACTACTGTTTAAACCATCTCCAGAAGCAACGCCGTCAAACCAACCCACTATCTGTTGAAGCTATGGCGGTATCTTGATCTTTAAAGTATCCTTTACCGATTTTGTCACCAAACTGACATTATAGCAAGACACAACCTTTGTAGCCACCACTTGCGGGAGAGTCGATCCATTATTGAAGAGAAGATTATTTCTTTCTAACCAGATGTACCAACATACAGTAGCTGGAAGAGTGATAAAGGATTGATGCTTTTCAAAAAAAGATGAGAGACAATCATCAACGGTAATCCCCTCCTAGGTTAGCTTAGTCTTTAGGATCCCTTCTAAAAAAATCCAAACCTGGCGAGTGAAAGGACAAGAAACAAACACATGGTATAAAGACTCTTGGTTACTTCTACACATGATACAATAACTCGGTCCTTTCCAACCGCTAGCAAGCAAAACATCCCACGTAAGAATCTTGCTTTTTAGGAGCAACGAGAAAAACAATTTCAATTTTAGTGCCAAATTCCACTTCCATAGTTTATAGCCCCATCCCCTAATGGAGTGAGCCCACATACTTTCTGAAAGAGCTCTATACAATTTTTTTGCAGTGGGAAAACCCGATCCGTTGCCACCCGACCAACTTAACTCGTCCTCAGTTGGAGATAAAAGAATTCCTGCACCCGCAAGTGCCCTTTTGTACTGCTCCCATTCCTTGGCAAGATCACCATTGATGCCCAACTGATTCACATCTATCCAATACGTATTTAGGGGCGCAATCAAAGAAGTGTTCCGAGCTTGGTAAAGAAAGGTAATCCCCCGGTCCTTTAAGGTTGTCAAAAGAGCTTGGGAAAGAAAAGAGTTTTTTCCCATGCCCATAATTTGATCACGACCAACCTGAATAGTCTCACCATTACCAAATTTCCAATAGAGCCAATGGTCTAATAGTGGCAACGATTTTAGGAGGTTTCTCCAAACTGGAGAGGTTTCTCCCTATGATCTAAGCTCCAATCTAAACCACATTGATATAGAGACATAAGGTAAATACTTATCTTTTAAGACTTTTTGCCAGATACCCTCTGTGGTCAGCCCGCGCCACAATGATTTTTTCGCTAGAGCTTTATTGAAGAAAGCCAATTTTTTTATCCCCCAACCTCCAGCTTTCTTTGGCCTAGCAATGCTGTCCCAATTACAAAGGTGAAGACGTTTCTTCTCCCTACAACCTGACCATAGAAAAGTGTAGATAAGTTGACGCAGTTTTTCAAGAACTGAGAACGGAACCACAACCATAGACATCCAATACACCGGTTGGCGCACCAAAACTACTTTTATCAGAACTAACCGACCACCAAGTGAAAGCCAACGATTACACCAATGGTCTATTCTTTTTTCGAATTTATTAATAAGCCAGCGCCAGTCATCTGCTTTGTAACAATTTGGCTTTAGAAAAAAACCCAGATACTTGAAACCTGTCTCTATAGACTCGAACCGATACGTGAAAATCACTTTAAAGGGCGTCAACCCCACCTCATCCAAACCTGCGGAATGGAAGGTGGATTTTTCTTCATTAATCTGAAGACTCGTAACATGTAAAAAGACTTTCAGAAGACCAACAATCACGTTCCATTCAGTTAAGCAGGCTCTCGTCATGATCAACACATCATCGACGAATAGGAGATGTAAAATCTTTGTAATCCTGGAAACTTTTATGCCAATCAACGAACCTACTTCTTTCTCCTTTTTGATGAGGATACTCAGGCCTTCCATTACCAAGATAAAGAACAACGACGATAGTGGGCAACCCTGTCTGAGACCCTTACCCCTTTGAAAAAAAATAGATGGTTCACCATTTATTAAGACTGCATAAGATAAAGAAGTGATGCAACTCATAATCCAGCTTGTGAGAGCTAGACCAAAGCCGGATTTGATTAAAATCATCCTTAGAAACTCCCAATTGATTAAATCATAGGCTTTCTTTAGATCAAGTTTTAGAATTAAAGCTCGAGTATTAAAATCTATAATTATTAATATTTACGAGTATTCATTGCATCTTTTTTTTTTTCCAAATGAAAAATTGCTCAATTATATTATGAAGTATAATTTGTTCTCTGAGACAAAGTACAATCAATAATCTCTGTGACAGATCAACAGGGTGGTAGGGTCATTCTCCTTTGATTGGATAATTCCAATTTAGTGGAGAGTGAGAGTAACCTGTACAAAATGACAAATTTTTTTCGGAGACAGATGCGAAGAAATTTAATGCGAATTAGACCAATGAATGTGACAAAACTATGAGGTAATCGGCGAGTGTAGAGATGGCTGATTGTTGGAGTCTTAGAAAATTTTGATGTTGTGAGTGAGACCCTCATGTCCATCCATCCAATGAGTGTAGGAAAGCAGACCTGAATACTTTAGGAGCGCTGATTTGGAGAGGATGTCCGCTTGTCTGTTAAACCCCCGAGAGGTGTAAGTGAATATTAGGTTCTTGAAATGGGATTGGAGAATTTTAATTCGATCCATCCAGGCGAAGAGGTGAATCGAATGTAGATTGCCACTGCACTTCAACCAATCAATTATGGCTTTCGAGTCACCAATCAAATGAAGATTTTCTAGATTGAGTCTCTTAGTTAAATGAGGTGTGACCCACGCACCCAACATTTTTGCTCTAGTGTTGGTGCCCGGGCCACAACTGAATGTCCATTTGTAGATGGAATTTCCAATCAATCTGATCCATCCCCCTACACCACACACATAACACCATCCCCTACACCACACACAGAGCACCATTGTGTTGGGCTGCACTGTCAAACCAACCTTTGATGAAGTTGTCAACAATGTGCGGGTTAATAAAAACTTTTTTTTTCTCTTTGATTGGATGAATATCTGGCCAAAGTTGATGCATGCCAAGTGCTCTCTAAGCAACATAGTCGCTGGAGGGAGTGAAGTTCTCAAAGATCAGTGAGTTTCGGGTCAGCCAAATATGCCAAATAACCATCGGAGTATTCATTGCACCTACCGCGAACCTCGTGCACTGCATTTACAACACACGCTATATTTAATTATTTGGCAGGCTCCGTGTAGGATCTCTGCTACTTTCGCTGCCTCATTCACCGTTGGAGAAATTTGAACGCTTTTAGAGCTGAGTGAAAGGTTCATGTATTTCCTCTACTTTTGCTGATTTCTCGTGGAGTTTTCTCGGCAAATTTCTCTGCAATTTGAAGTCGTCCATCAAAATTATGCGAGGCATCTTGAAGAAGCGTCCATCCTTCGTTGTTATTTTTGGTAGAATTTCTATTTTTATGAATCATAGTAAATTTATGGTGTCATGGATAGTGAAGTTAATTTATGGTGTGATTGTTTGTTGTTTATCCTATATGTCATCATTAATAATTACAATGCTTTAGTGGTATACGTTCGTTTTGGTTTGCTGTGACGATGAGGTGGAATATTCTTAACCACTGGTGAGGGATCGAATCTCATCAGTTGTATAATGTCTTTGGGCTATTCAGTGGCCTTGAACGTCTTTGTTTGTCGCTGCTTTCTCTACAATGGCCGGCTTGGTCGTTTCACCGTTGGATTCATGGAGGGGTCTGCTGCGTGCTCCATTATTCCGAAAACCCCAACTTCCAAACCCTAGCTTTCCATCGCCATTGAGACAAGTCAGAATGATGGGAGGCGGCCCTCGCACGTTCCCGGGCGGAGTGACCAAATGGCAGTGGAAGAGAATGCAAGAGAAGAAATCCAAGCAGCTCCTCAAAGCCCGCCTCCTGAGAGAACGCCAGCTCTACGAAATGCGGATGCGAGCAGAGCTCAGAGCAGCCACGGCCAATCTTGAAAAGCCCTGGGAAAAGCCCGCCCAAGCCCCCACTTTGTTCGCCGTTACGGCCGACCAACAGATTAAGGCCTTGGCCGACAGGTTTCAGAAGCGCGGAGGAATCGATCTCTGGACCGAGAAAGACGGACCGGAAAGCCTCGCTTCTGATGAGAAGCCGTCCGTTCAGAGCACGCCGCCCTACACTAGGGTTGTTCACAGCATCGATTCCGGCGATGCCAGGTCCTCCCGCTCACAGCAGGTGAGTGGATCAACTCCGTCCAGGCAGAGGTACGATTCTTTATCCTCTAATCAACAACAATCAGACAGAAACTCCATAATGACAAGGAGAACGAGAAATGATAATAATACTCGGAAAACAACTGATTTCTCTGCAAAGCGCCAAACAAAATCGCTTGCGGGTTCTAATTTGGCAAAAGGTGATGATTCATATACTGCCGATGCGGTGTATGGCATCAGTTCGAACTCAAGACATCACAAGGAAAGAGATTCAAACGCAAGACCTGGCAAATATTCTCAAAATTCTCGGGATTCGAACGCAAAACGTGCTCAAAACCCTCGGGATTTTAATGCAAGCCCTGGTAAATATTCTCAAAACTCTCGGGATTATGCGGAGAACCGTCAAATTAGTTCAAAACTCGGGAGAGATCCACCGAAGATCCACACATTGCATTCCAATGACGCAAATCCTTCTCAGAAAAGGAGAGACCATGCATTTGCCGGTTTTAATTTAGGAAAGCGGTCCGAGCAAAGACTAAGATGGAAACATAGTTGAAAATTGACAACCGTATGGACTATTTAAAATGTAAAATAAAGTGCATTGTAAGTTTTTAGCCATCAAATAGCATAGAGCTTGGTGGGCGTCAAATTTCAAGCTGTGATGGCGTGTGTGCAGAGCTAAGTTGCCGGGGACCAATATGCCAATTAGGCACTCGAAGTTGCTTGGTATTCGTATGCCATTTTGGTGCGATGGTCCAGAGGGCCAATCTGCTTTCTGGTTTTTGATCTTATCTGCCTGTATAATATGCATATATAATAGATTTTATGTAAATGTTACAAATTCCCATGAACAGGACATTTCTTTTTCCATTCAATTTCAGTGGCAGTTCCTAATGTCCAATCCTCTGCATTCTTTTCGTATAGTATTGCCAATGCATCCTGAAATTATTAATTTATTTTGTAACTTTGACAATCACATGGAATATTCTTTATAACAATTTCAGAACTTTCAGTTTGACTGTTTTTTTTCCGATCTGTATAAATATGCATATATACTATAGATTTAATATATATGTTACAAAATTCCCATTAACAGGAAATTCTTACTTCTATTCAATTTGAGTTGCAATTCTTAATGTCCAATCCTCAGCATCCTTTTCATATCGTATTGCAAATGCATCCTGCAATTATTAATTTATCTTGTAACTTTGACAATCACATGGAATAATCTTTATAACAATTTCAGAACTTCAAGTTTGACTGCTTAGCATTACATTTCCAAACATGGTTTGGATCTACTTGTTTTCTAATGGTTCTAGGTAGAGCATAAATGTGGTTTAATAGAACCTTTACTGTCACTGAAGGCATCGTTTAGTAGAATAGTGTTAACCATTGTAATAGCCAATTAATTAAGTAAAGTTTAGCAAAATTGGATTCGACAAAGAATTAGGACTTTCTTAGGAAACGACTTTGTGTGGCTTATCTGTACCATTTATAAAAACATGCAAATAGGGTTGCTTAGTCAATGCAATAATGATTCTCAGATGTAAGGTAAATTATTGCAATTTAAACTATTACTTGATAACATCAGGTGTGTAGTACTATTAATGGTTTGCTGGATGATTTTTCATTTTGAGTTGGTGAGACTCAATACTCAATGGTATATCTGCTCTTGAACTAGTATGGCTTAGGAGGTATAACCAAGCCCTATAATATAAATAAGATTGTTAGTTCCAGTGATTGCAAGAATTTTCCAAACTACCTTCAGATTCTCTGTGGTGCTTGGTTAATTTATTGCCTAGGATCCATTCTGGTGCATATCTGCAGACCACAAAATGGATCCAAAAAGGACCTGTCCTTGGATCTGTTTGGATTTGTTTTTGTTATGCACACCCATACCTAAAGGGATCTAGGACAGATCCTGTAGTAAACTGAGGTGTCATTCTTCTTGTGATCGTTTTGAAACAGAAAATTTATTCATTTGTCTAGATGTTGCAACTCAGAAATCAACTATATGCATGTCTATAGCTCTGCCATTGTTTATCAAATGCATATTCATATCTTCTCTCCTCTGCAGCTAGTTATGTTTCACCTTTCAAGCCAAATAGATTTGAGAGACAGCTTGCTAAATTCCATCTTTTCTCATTAAACTCTAGCACTAAAAGAAAAAATATTATCCTCAGTTCTACTATAAAGATAAAAGTATCCAAACATTTTGTGATACAGCTCAATGCATCTCCTATTCCAGTGTTCAAATCCATTCACAAATCTTCAACCCATTAGCTTGCAGCTTGCATCTATGTCTAACTCAATAAAGTTGAAAACTAGGAATATAAAGATACATATGGGGATTCTTTTACTCCCAAAATCATAATGCACATTCCTTGTTAATATAGAAAGTGTCGACAGTAGCAACACAACATGCAACCTAGCAATCATCTTATCCATGATGCAACAGTCTAGAAAAACAAAGCAATTAAGACTGGATAAAGGTAAACACATGTTGATCTGTTTGAAGTTATTCATGAAGAGATGCATAAGGTTTTAGTAAGATACACTGAAGTAACAAAACCAAAGAGGAGAATAACTTAGCATCACATATAATTTGAGAGCCTTTTATCAGAATAATGAAATTATCAATAACCTACAGATATTACATAAATGTAGTCAATTTGTTTCCGAAGCCTTGGCTACTTGCCTAAGTTTAAATTGTCTGATACATACATCATGTGTTGGGGCGGGTACAACTACTGTCTATATTATATTTAAAACACTCCACTCCCACCATTCATATATGGAAAAATAAAAAAATGCAAACAATATTTCCTTCTTAAGAAGTGTAATTTAATTTGAGTATCCCACAAGCAAGCCTTTCAAAGCCTTATGGAAATTCTTTACCCTTCTCTCTCAATAGGGTCTTTCAAGGTCTTCTGGATTCTCACCCCTTGACGGCTAATCTTGCTGTAATGAAGTATCTGTCTCTAAGAATTTGATACCTCTTCCTTAGCTAAGGGTTGTTAAGGAGATGTAGGCTTCTTCCTTAGCTAAGGGTTGAAGGAGATGGGGGGTTGACTTAGAATGGGACCTTTTAAAGCCCTACTGAAGTAGTAGCCTCGCCCTCCCAATAGGGCCTTTCAAAGCCTTCTGTATTCACCTCTGATACCTTTTCAGTGGCTAAGCGTTGATAAGGATATGGAGTGTTGATTTATTTGCACCCTTTTCTAGGGTACTAGGATTCTTAAGGAATCATCTTATCCATGATGCAACACACTAGAATAAAACAAAAGTAGTTAAGAAGGGAAAAAAGTAAAAACACGTTGATCCTTAAATGAGGGGCTTATAGCCCACTCGCTTCACCAACACAGATCCCTTTGCAGAAGTATGTTTCTGATGACTCTTTTCTCTGTCTTGTTCAAGGATCTCCAAGGCCCGTTCCTGGGTGTAACCTGCATACATTAACATTCAGGCCAATAAAATCAAGGCTCTACATCCACTCTGTGCCTGAGAACTGTGTAGCCTGTTGTCCAATATGCCAATCAGGTGTCTGAGTTTTAGCTACTGTGCTCAATTCAATTCTGAGTGCAAACCTTCTCAGCTCCTTCTAAACATTTTCCCTTCAGTGGATCAATTTAGCAGCACCTTCTTGACACATGGAGGCTCAATCAATCCTTAATAAACCTGGTAGCTCTACTTCTAGCATTCATGTGGCTCCTCTCTTTGAATGGTGGCATGATACCAATGCTGTGGGAGTCCTTTGTTTTTGGAGAGTTCACAAGATTTGTGTTCTCAATCAGAATTGAACACAAACTCATATTGAATCATTTACCATCACTACTACATCTCCATGAGTAGTTGTTGAACTAGAAGACAAGGCAACACATGTAACCGTGTGAACAAGTAGAGGCTTGAACAATGTAAAAACTTAAACCCCAAGCACTCTTTTGGCTTACACATAATTCTAACAGTCACTTGAAGAAATTAGAGTATTGACTATCAGCATTGTTCCAAAAATAGGGACCAACAACAAGAACAACAATGATACATTCAAGCAGAGAACGAGTCTATATTCAAGATTAAGAGTTCGAAGAATTGTCTGAACAATCAGTCCAATGGTTAAGGAAAGGTTAAATTTGAAACTAAAGACGTAATTGCATTCCAATATCAAACTACCATTGGCAACATTGGTAACACTAATTCGATGTGAAGAGCCCGGATTCCTGTTTGAATGACTGGCAGCATACCCATTAATGTTGTATATGCTGGCCATGTAACAAATCCAATGCAAGCAAGTTGGACATAATCCTTTCAATTCCTCACAAATTTCTCCCTGTCTTGGTCGGCCAGCAAACAAAATGACCAACAAACTAGTTTAAATGCCCAGGGATCAAATAAATGCCCAATATCTAGTTTAAACGTGCAGGAAGAGAGATATTGATGTTTACATGCTATGTGTGGCTTGTATGACCATCATACGGCCCATTGGTGAGAGTAAAATGACCCAAGTAATTTAAATCGACCCAACAATTAAAAATTCGACTCAGGCAATTGGAATTGTGACCTAGCAATTAAAAAGTCAACTTAGGCAATTGGAATTCTGACCCAGAAATTAAAAGTTCACCCAGCAATGCAAAATCACTCAGAAAGAGAGGACGTATGGTTCCGAGAAAAGAGAAATTTGCCTAGGGGAGAGCCCAATGGTTTGAGTAGAAGAAAAAGAGCTAGATACCAGGAAATGGAATTAGCAACTTAGAAAGGAGAAACAATTCTTTCTTTTCAACCATAGATTTCAGATATCAAACTAAATCCTATGGTGGCCATCACAAAGCCGTTAATGCACTCCATTACACACATAGAATGATTCCACACACCATAAAATAACTAGGCATCCATTTAACATGAAGAAGAACAATGTCAAACACAATAATCAATCAATGAACACAAGAATTTTACTCTGGAAATCCAATTGGGAAAACCAACTTCGAATGGGGGGCTCAATTCTTCATTCTGGCAATCTCTGGTTACATTGCTTTCATGGCTCTCTGTCCACCCTCCTCTCATTGGCCAAAAGACCCTTTAAGAATGAAATTCATGAGAGAAATAGGGAGAGCTGGGGGGTAAGGGAAGGCCAACAGCAATGGCCCTTCACTTCCCATTCCTCAGCATTCTTTCGTATTTGTTTTTCTCTTTTCATTTAATCCTTTTTTTTCCCTCTTTTGTCTCATTCATCTTTACATGTACTCCATTTTACAATGTTTGCTAACCTTCATGAATTGGCGGATTAAACTTGCAGGTAATGAGTCTTACACCCCTTTATCGGTTTGGATCCATTTCAGATCATCTGAATAAGTGAAAAAACCAAAGAGGGGAATAACTTAGCATCATGTATAAATTAAGAGCCTTTTGTTGGAATCGATGAAATATCAATAACCTACAGATATACAGAAATCTAGTCAATTCGTTTCCAAAATCTTGGCTGGCGACCTGCCTAAGTTTAAACTCTCTGATGTATACATCATGTGTTGGGGTGGGTACAACTAATTTCTATATTAGATTTAAAACACTCCACTCCCACCATTCAGAAATAGAAAGATGCAAATAATATTGCCTTCTTAAGAAATAAACTTCAAGTTTTAGTAGCCCAGAAGCAAGTCTGTTACATCTTATTTGAAAACTTACAACCAACTTTTAAGGAATGACGGCAGCAAGTCATAAGCTGTTTTAATTAAGGAATAGTCTTCTGATGGCATTGCCACAAACATGCAAAAAAGTCATATCTTTTTATTGAGTATATAAAAAGTTTACATTCTATATATGCTTGTCACCATTTCTGTAATATTGCTGTAGCAACGTCCTCTAAAATAATTCTAGCAACAAAAAAGACATTCCTTCTTCTGAATTCTAACAAACTGTATATTTCTGTAGCATTCCTGACACCTCTATATTGCTGTAGCATAGCAAAACTGTATCCATCTTGCTGTAGCAACCTCATCAAAAGAAACCTGTCCATAACCTTCTAACTAAACACTATTAGAATGGAGCAATGACAAGAAGGGACCAATAGACAAACAACTTTTTCCTTTTCTGATACAAATTGCCCATCAAAACTGTTTCCAAAGCAGAGTATGTGCCTTGGTTCCAGAACCTAGCAGACTTGTATACTGTTGTAGCAACACCTTAAAACTTAACCCCTGTGCAATTGTCTTTTTTCTTTTTTAAGAAGCCAAGGCATACAAGTGTTCCACAGAAATCTAGGAACTGTATTTCAGTTTGCTTCTACCTTGCTGTAGCACACACATGGACATAAACCTGTACATATGCCCATACAGGCCTTCATCGGATTCCAGCTACATGCTACTRCTAGTACAAAGCACAATAAACAAAAACTGGYTTTCTCCTGTACGCAATAAAAAAACTCAGCTACACACTACTGCTAGAACATAGCACAATAAAAAAAAACTGGCTTTCTCATGTATGCAATTAAAAAACCAAGTTCTGATACAAATTTGAACTTGGAAACCCATCGCATTGTTGCCAAAACAAACATAGTAAGTGCCTTTTGGTTTGGATGGAACTCTCTATATAGTCAGAATTAATACTTGAATTAGCTTCCACAATCGAACCTTCTTTTGAAGGACCATCTGCCTGAGCATTGAGTTCTCTGAATATGTGGAAGAACAAAATGCTGGTGAACGGAGATTCCACTTGCTTCAGATGTACTAGGATCGGTTGCAATATCAAATTTCCAAGCCTGTAGATACATTTCATCCAATTTATAAACAACTCAGTATCCCGGAAGAACTGTATCTTGGATATTCCCAAGTCAACTGCCATTTTCAATAAGAGATTCAACGCCAACAGATCTGCGTAGTTGTTATAATCCGTGCCTAGACCTGCTTTGAAAACATAACACCGATTTTCAGAAATATGCAAAAGACCTCCTGCACCAATCACAAATCCACGATCTTGGCTAGCTCCATCAAAGAAGCCCCAAGGCCCTGTCTTGTTGATTGGAGGGTGGATCAGAGTCCTAATTTTAGAGGTCTTTGGGATCAATTAAAAGCTTCCAAAAACAACACAAATTTGAGCAGAGCATTGAAAAGAAGGGACATTTCTATCCTGGAAAATAGCAGAATTCTGAGCTAACCAGATTCTCCACAAAACCACAAGAGGTAAATCTCTAAATGCTTTCATTGTGATGTTTTGAAACCAAATTCTCAAAAGCCTCTTCTACTGAATTCCCGTGCCAGCCATCCCTACAGCCTGTCAAAATATCCATCTTTGCACGTACCAAACTGGTGTAAGGACAATAAATAAATAAATGGCCTATAGATTCACTAGCTTGCTTACACAATGGGCATCTCTCTAGACTGCTACGACTATACCTTTGAAGGATGCCTAAAGTCGGGGCTTTGTTCTGAATTGCTAGCCACATGAAAGTTTTTGTTTTTAATGGGGCCTTCACCTTCCAAAGAGGCTTCCATCACCAAACCTCCTCTTCTTGAGCAGCATTTTAAATCAAAGCATTATAACCTACCCGTAATATATGCCCCCCTTATTGGATTCCTAGACCATATAAGTGCATCGTCCTCTTCATTTAACTCACAGAATCCTTCCATTGCCTTTCTTCTCGATCTGACAGGCTTAAAGCCTTTCCCGACTTCCAGCCTTGATGCCAAAATGAAGTGCACTGAGCATCAGCTGCATGACTTAATGTGTAAATATCTTGATTTTGTATTGTTCCAACCAAATCCAAAGGCAGCTTAAAAAGATCTCCGTAGCACAACCAAGAATGAAATCCAATCCATCTGTCCCACATGCATATTGAGGAGTGAGCATGCGTAATTTGACTCAAGCTATCTATTCTAACTTAATCCCCCTAACCAACTTCCAAACAAGCCAATTGCCCACTAGAGGGAAGGCTAAAACTAATGCCTTCCAATGATTGACCCATTATGAAATGTTTTATTTTCCTTCTTAATACGTTCTTCCAAAGAGAGAGGCTCATTGTACTTCTGCAGGATCACCTATCTCCATAAGCCTTTTTTTAGCTATAATCCTCCATAGGGTTTTGGCAGCTAGAGCTTTGTCAAAAAGGTGAATGTGTTTAAACCCTCAGACCCCTTCATTCTTTGGCTTTGTCAAACAGTGCCATTTAACAAGTGGGATACCCTTCTTCTCCCTCATGCCTGTCTAAAGGAACTTGAAAAATTTCTTCCTTATAGATTCCAGCACCCCTTTCGGTGTAAAAGCCAAAGTGTGCCACTAGATTGGAATAGCATCTAGAACTGCTTTGACCAGAGTCAACCTACCTCTCAAAGAAAGCTAACGATTACACCACTGCTTGGTTCCTTTTTTCTATTTTGTCTACCATTGAATGCCAGTCTTTCTTCTTGTAATTATTTGGCTTAAGGAGGAAGCCCATGTACTTAAAGCTTGATTGGATATCTGTTCTCTTAAAAGGAAAAACCTACATGATTCCCCTGGCAGAATTCTTCCTCTATCTGATTTAGGGAGATGGCAGATTTCTGTCTATTAATTTCCATTCCTAAAGCAGTACAGAATAGATCGAAAATTTCCTTTAGATTATTCATCTCCTTCCTAGATTCATAAGGACATAATCAACAAACAATGAATGTGTCGAGAAAAAGGGTCTGCCAAGTTTTAGCTTGTTCAAATTCCCAAATTTTTTTGCCTCTATTATATATCTACTTAAACCTTCAGCAATGATAAAAAAGAAAAGAGGTTTTAAGGGACACCCTTGCCTTAGTCTTTGGGAAGGCTTGAAGAAGCCCGAAGTAGAGCCATTGATTAAAATTGTGAATGATTCTTAAGACAAGCACCCCATGATCCAATTCACCATCTAGATACAAAATCCAATGTGAAGCAATATTAATCTTAGATAGAGCTAGTTGGATCTGTCATAAACCTTTGATAGGTCAAATTGTTGATATTATGGTAGCTTCGGGACGTATGAACCTCTATTGTGACCTTTGACAAGATTAGAATGTTCCGGAAGGAAGCAAAGAAATGAAGGAAACCCTAGACAAGATGTCGGCTGACAATAGATAATTAATATGAATTAATTAGTACCCAGAAGGAGAAGTTGACCCCAGTAAGTCTGCCAGAATCACTATAAATACAAGGCGCCAGTCTCTCATTAGACACATTACTTAGAATTGCAGAAAGCAGTTTCTACGCACTGCAGTCCAGTAGTTTTGTGCGCTAGTCCTAGGGAAGGTACTGCGCCAGTTTTTTGGGTGAGACTATCTGTTCAGATTGGTTACTTCTTGCTTGGTGCATTAGCCTCTCTTGGCTATTGGATTGCTACCAAGATTCTTTTCTCTGTCAAGGTCAAGGTGCTCGGAGGGTGGCTTCGACCTATGGTTGGGTGACAAGAGTATTGTCAATGATAAAACGAGCACAATCTTTCATATTCTAACAGGTTATGGGCCCACACCTCCTTCATTAAGTCTAAACGCTGGAAGGAAGCATAGCCGCTAGGATATTGAGCTCGCTAAGGAACTGCCGCTAGGGTTACTAGCAAGAGCAACTTCCAAAGACACTGTCGCTAGGGTTACTAGCAGATGCAGTTGCAGAAACCCTAATCTAAGATCTGACACCTTGTGATGGAGCATCTCGCTCAAAAAGAAGATATTCAAATGTGCCCTAACTCAACGCACCTTTTGGCTCTCTCAGAAGACAGAAACGACGAAGTTGAAGTTTTGGATCAAGGCATGACCAGTTACCAATCAACTGAAGACATGAGTGAAACGATCAGTCTTTTACACTACTCGGCACTTATTGGAACGATTGAAGATGACATGTGGATAATCGATAGTGGAGCTTCCAGGCACATGACAGGAGATCAAGCCAGACTCTCAAATCTAAATGAGAAGAAGACCTCGTACAAGGTAGAGCTTGGAGACAAAACCACTTACCCCGTGGAAGGATTTGGACAAGCCTCCATCAAAATGAAAACAGGTAACTATGTTCACTTAAGCAATGTTTTATATGTACCTGGTTTAGAAAAGAATCTTGTATCGATATCTTGCCTAGAAGACAAGGGAAACATAATAGCTTTCGTGGATGGAAAGGTTTTATCATGGCATAAAGACTCCAACATAGAGAATGCTAGGGTTATTGGAAGTCGTGAAGGAAATTTGTATAGATTACTACTAGAACAAACAAAATGAAGAAGCTCTTGTACACAACGAAGTCAACCCCAATGAGCTTTGGCACATAAGGTACGCTCACATTAACTATCAAGCATTACCCTTTCTCAAAAGGATGGTTGAAGGAATACCAGAGTTGCAGTCTACACATGAAGGAATCTGCAAAGGATGTGCTCTTGGGAAGAATATCAAGAAACCATTCCCAAGCAACAACAACAGATCTAAGGAGATTCTAGATCTGATACACTCAGATGTTTGCGGTCCGATGCTAGTAAAATCTTTAGGAGGATCTTCTTACTACGTAATCTTCATAGATGACTATTCAAGAAAGACTTGGTTATATCTACTCAAGACAAAAAATGAAGTATTCAACAAGTTTCAAGAGTTCAAAGTAGAAATAGAAAATCTCACGAATAAGAAGATCAAGACGCTAAGAATTGATAATGGTGGAGAATACACATCAAAGGAATTCGTTGCATTCTGCAAATCGGCAAGGATTAGGAGGGAGCTGACTGTTCCTCATAATCCTCAACAAAATGGTGTAGCAGAAAGAAAGAATAGATCCATTGAAGAAACCGTAAAAGCCTTACTAAATGATCAAGGTGTATCCATGTTCTTATGGGGAGAAGCAACAATGACAACAATATATGTGCAGAACATAAGTCCTCATCATATATTGAAGGACATGACACCAGAAGAAGCTTTCTCAGGTAAGAAACCTAATGTGGAAAACCTAAGAATATTTGGATGTCCTGTTTACTCTCACATTCCCAAGGACAAGAGGAATACACTAGAACCTTCAGGAAATAAAGGGATATTCGTGGGATACAATGATTCATCCAAAGCTTATAGAATATATATTCTAGAACAACACAAGATTGAAGTCAGCAGAGACGTAACATTCAATGAGAAGATGGCCTTCAAGAAATCCATAGAAGAAACTATAGAAGAAGAGATTGAAGAACTTAACGAAGAAAGCACATAAAACAAAAATGACGAAAAAGAACTACCTGATCATCCTATGGAGCCATGTGAAAACATTGATTCAAATATCGTACCTAAGACCAAGAAAAGACCAGCTTGGCTTGAAGCTACCTTACAAGACGCAAAAAGACTCAAGGTTCCAGAAAGGAACATTCAGAAAGAGTAAAATACCTAAAAATTTCTCAAGTTATGCAACATACATGACGAAGCTTCTAGATGAAGAACCTACCACATTTGAAGAAGCAGTTCAAAAGGGACAATGGAAAGAAGCTATGACGGAAGAGCATCAATCCATTATGAAAAATGAGGTATGGGAAATTGTACCAAGACCTAAAGAAAAATCGGTGGTAACTTCAAAATGGGTGTACAAGATCAAACATGCAACAAACAGAAGCGTGGATATATACAAGGCAAGATTCGTAGCTAGAGGGTTCTCCCAGAAGGAGGGAGAAGATTATGATGAGACATTTTCTCCTGTGGCTAGATATACTTCCATTAGAGCTATCATATCTCTTGTTGCTTCCATGGGATGGAACTTACATCAGATGGATGTAAAGACAACTTTCCTCAATGGAGCTATTGAAGAAGATGTATATATTGAACCTCAAGGGTTTGAGGTACATTCCAGAGACACTCACGTTTGTAGATTAAAGAAAGATTTATATGGACTCAAGCAAGCTCCAAGAGCTTGGTATGCTAGAATGGACATCTATCTAACGAGACATGGTTTATCCAAAAGGCATGCAGATCCAAACCTTTACTATAAAGTCGTGGACAATACACCTGTAATCCTACTACTATATGTTGACGATCTATTCATAACAGGTGAAGAGTCTCTCATCATCCAATGTAAGAAGGAATTGGCTTCTGAATTTGATATGAAAGATCTAGGTCTCATGCATTATTACTTGGGACTAGAAGTATGGCAGAAGCGTGGTGAAGTATTCCTTGGACAAGGAAAGTACGGAATAAAGATCCTTCTGAATTTTGGAATGATGGATTGTAAGTCCATGGACACTCCTATGAATGAAGATATAAGAAAAGTAAAGGATCCAGATTCTGATCCAGTAGATCCATCTCTATATCGACAACTAATTGGGTCATTGATGTATTTGGTAAATACTCGACCAGACATTTGCTTTGCCGTGAATACACTAAGTCAGTTCCAGGTGGAACCGAGACATGAGCATTGNCAGATTCTGATCCAGTAGATCCATCTCTATATCGACAACTAATTGGGTCATTGATGTATTTGGTAAATACTCGACCAGACATTTGCTTTGCCGTGAATACACTAAGTCAGTTCCAGGTGGAACCGAGACATGAGCATTGGATAACTGCAAAGCAAGTATTAAGATATATTCGTGGAACAATAAACTATGGTTTGAGATATAATGCATCCAACGATATACAACTTCATGGATTCACAGACTCAGATTGGGCAGGAAATGCAGAAGACAGAAAGAGCACTTCAGGCATGTGTTTCAGCTTGGGCTCCGATACGATATCTTGGGGCAGCAGGAAACAAAAGTCTGTCGCACTTAGCACAACAGAAGCAGAGTATATGGCAGCATGTGAAGCAAGCACATAAGCAATATGGTTAAGAAAGTTAATCTCCGATTTATTTGATCAGATTCCAGAATCGACCATAATATATTGTGATAATCAGAGTTGTATAAGATTATCAGAACATCTCGTGTTTCATGAGAGGTCGAAACACATTGAGATCAAATATTATTTCATTCGAGATAAAGTCCAGGAAGGAGAGGTAAAACTCGAGTATATCCCCGCAGATGAGCAGACATCAGACATCCTGACAAAGCCTCTATCCAGAATAAAGTTTGCATATTTCCGAGAGAAGATCGGGATTGTGGAAATAACTCCCTTAGCTGAAAGGGAAGAAATGACTCTCCAGGTTGGGAGGGAGCACTGGAAATATTATTGAAAACATTTATTTTGTGATTGAAAAATAGTCCAGCTCGGACAAATTCTTTCTTGTTCGAAAAGTGGATTGACATTTCTGACGGACAATGATTTCCCATTGTGGTTAACATGGGAAATGGTCCAGATTGCTGATGTATCATAGACAACAAATTCCCATTGTGGTTAACATGGGGAGTGGTCTAGGGCAGTCTCTCTTCTTGAGGGTTACTCAAGAAGACTGGCCCGCCTCACCGAACAACGATTTCTCATTGTGGTTAACATGAGGAATGGTCCGTTTTGGAGGTTGATACAAGATAGTCTTTTCCTCTTGTGGTTAACATGAGGAATGGTTTGTTTTGGAGGTTGATACAAGACAATCTTTTCCTCTTGTAGTTAACAAAGGAAATGGTCTGGACAGTCATTCCTTAGGGTTTATACATTCTCTCAAGGGTGCATTTTGATTAGTGTAGGAAGAATGGCCCAGGGTGGGGAATGGTCCAGGCTCAACAATCAAAGACAAACATTCCTTAGGGCAGATTCATTCTCTCCAGGTTACACTTTATTTAGTGTCGGAGGAATGGCCTAGGATGAGGAATGGTCCAGGCTCATAAATCAGAAACAATCATTCTTCCTTGTTTGAGAAGAATAGGGCAGATAGCCCATTATTGATGTTCTATACCGAGGGAAGATATTCTTTCAGATCTCACAGATGTGAGTGAAAGATTGGCCCAGATGGTTCAATTTATTTTAACAATATTTTCTGTGCAGGTTGTCACCAGATGATTGTTATGGAGACTGACTATCTCCAGACAATAGAGATATACTCTGTGGTGGATGTTCTACTGTTTGTGACTATGTGTCATGGTTTGAGTAGTTGTGTACTACTGTGGATAGACACAGTTGTGTTATATCAATTGATATTGTACCAGTTGTCATAGGAGATTATCCAGTTGGATAATAATGACAGTGCTCATGATACTATCAGTTGAATGGTCTGTTTGTGCTCAAGACCATACCTCCCTAGCTAGGATGGAGTGTTGATATTATGGTAGCTTTGGGAGGTATGAAACTCTATTGTGACCTTCGACAAGATTAGAATGTTCTGGAAGGAAGCAAAGAAATGAAGGAAACCCTAGACAAGATAGGCTGACAATAGATAATTAATATGAATTAATTAGTACCCAGAAGGAGAAGTTGGCCCCGGTAAGTCTGCCAAAATCACTATAAATACAGGGCGCCAGTCTCTCATTTGACACACTACTTAGAAATGCAGAGAGCAGTTTCTGCGCACTGCAGTCCAACAGTTTTGTGCGCAAGTCCTGGGGAAGGTACTGTGCCAGTTTTTTGGGTGAGACTATTTGTTCAGCTTGGTTACTTCTTGATTGGTGCATTAGCCTCTCTTGGCTATTGGATTGCTACCAGGATTCTTTTCTCTGTCAAGGTCAAGGTGCTCGGAGGGTGGCTTCGGCCTATGGTTGGGTGACATGGGTATTGTCAATGGTAAAACGAGCACAATCTTTCATATTCTAACACAAACTTCATAACCATTGCATTGGACTGCTGAGATTTAATTGTATGCAAACCTCCTTGAGCCACACCTATTGCCTCATGAATCCATCTACCGTGTAGAATGCCAAACCAATCTTTATATATTGGCTCTGAGGATATCTTCTTTATCTTGCTAGCAATGAATTTTGCTATTATCTTATGTAATGATTCAAGGCCACTCTTTGGTATTAATGCAATAAAATAAGGATTGAAAGCTGTGAGAATTTTCCTTGATCTTCTTTTATCCTCAACGACTTTCAAAAGCTCATTTTCTAACAGATCATAAAACCCTAGAAAAAACTCCACTGTCTAGCCATCAAGCCCAGGGCTCGTACCCTTATATAGGGAGCCTAAAACTACTTTCAATTCTTCTTTGGGCACTTCCTCCACTAACATGCCATTTTCTTCCTCCCCTACAAAGTTAGGAAAGAAAGAAGTAATCTTCACTATTTTAACAATATTAATTCTATTAGGTTCTGAATATGATCCCTTGAAGTAAGAAACTCCGAGATTGGCCATGTCCTTGAAATATCTGGCTTTACTCCCATCGAGATTCTGTGTTTCCCAATTAGTGTTGGCATTTTTCTTGTGATTGGTGTAATTGTGGAAATTTCTAGTGGTTTCGTCCTCATTTGCTGGCCACAAGGATCTACTTTTTAGTCTCCTTGAGATTCCTTTTCTTCTAGCAATTTCCTCTTATCATTTTCTAGCTTCCTCAATCCGGACCTAGCTTCATCATCAAATCTTGCAACATAATCTTTCAAATAGATCTCAACAATTTCTTTCTTGATTGAGGATAAATCCGAGTCATCTCAATCCCTCTTATTATGACCAAATTTTGATGTAGCTATTTTGACCCTTTTAAGGTTTGCTTCCCATTGAAGATTGGCAGACTCCCTCGAAGAATGGTCACATTTCACTAATTCAACCTATATCAAATTGGAAAACCATTCATCCTCTAACCATTGAGAATTACATTTAAAAGGATTGGAAGGTTTGAAATCTTCCTTTTCTATCTGAAGAAGGATTGGGAGGTGATTTGAGTCCTCGCCCCACTTGCACCCAAGACCTAAATTGTTTAGGGTCAGCTAGGATTATTTCTGATAATAGAAATCTATCAAGACTTTTGGCTATTCTCTTAGTGTCAGTCATTAGATTCCTCCAGGTTGGAGAAATCTTACTGGGCTCCACATCCACCAGCTTCACTTCTTCAAAATTTTGAAAAAGAAATGAAGTTCCCCATATTTCAATGCTTTTGATCGTGAGATTGAGATCTCCTAAAATCAATCTTTCAACGTTTAAAACTCGTTGGCCAAAAAGATCTTCGGATTTTTTCTTCATATGGTTCGTAGACATTGACTATATTGAATGTCTTCTCCAACTCAAGAGAGTGGAGGCCAACTCCAATCCTTGAATCCAAAAACTCAGAATCAAACAAAATGATTTTTTCCTCCAGCTACTTAGTCACCCTCTAGAACGATCTATGAAATCTAATCCTAAAAAATCCCACTCCTTCCATGACTTTGAGAATTCTTCAGTAAATTTCTTACCCTCCCCCATTGCCTCTTGAACCATTATGACATTGGGCTTGTGGAGATCCACTAATCTACCCGAGGAAGATTTATTAGAGGATTTTTCCAAACCCCTAATATTAAAGGACATAATGATCATTGGGAAAAAATCACAGGGGCATGCCTTGCTCTAAGAAGGCCCCCTTCCAAGGTCTTTTGTTTCCCCTCAATCACCTCTCTAATAGCATGGTTTTGAGCTAAATATATATGGCATTTTATACCCCTTCCCTGATTGTCCTTACCTACATCCTTAGACCACCTTTCACTTCTCCAATAATCTTCCCTTTTGATCCCTATGATCTTAGGGAATATTTGAAGGTATTACCTTCTATAGAGTCATCTCCAACATTTGATGGAGTACTGGATACTATAGCTCTTATATATATCGATCTCAACTCACAGTTTGAGTCTTCCCTTACCAAGGAAGATTGCAAATCCAATTCCGTTTCCAAACTCAAAGAATATTCAAGACATTGACCCAAACCCTCCTTTCCTGAGATCCCATCCATACACTTCAAAATTGATCTATCTTATAGATATCCAATGTTGGCCACTCAACTTGAGACAAATTCAAAACATAGATTTCAATAGGCGCAAGATGAGTTAGAGTCAGGTGGTAACTTACCTAATATAGGAGAGTCCAAAATTGGAGTTGTCTTCAGCCTATTGACCTCCAAAACTACCATATCCTAAGTCATCTTTGTTGGTTCCATCGATGTAGGATGATCTTCATTTAGAAGAGATACCACCTTTTCCCTTATAGTCATCCTTATGCCTTTATCATCTCCTCCAGTTACTAGAGCTTTGTCACAATCCTCATGCATGACCTTCTAGCCATTCCACTTCTCTAACCAACTTTCCCATCTTCAACTATATAAAATAAGACCTCATTCCGACCCACCTGACCACCATCAACAATACTCCTCTTCCTCCACTCTTTTTTTTTACGAAACTCAAGCAAACAATCACTTACCAATTGATCATGATTGTGACATCTAATATAATGAAATGTTGTGCCCATGTAATGCAGGAGATGCACGTACGACCTACTCCCATCCTCTATTTTCATATCCTTCGCTAGGCCTTCCTTTAGGTCAAGTTCCACCAAGATGCGAGCTACTAAGTGACATGCATTAGTTTTAAAGTACTTGTCAACATCTATAAATGTCCCAAGATTGTTTCCCATAGCCATAACGGAATCCACTGTGTAAAATTCCAATGGTATTCTAGGCATCTTAACTCAAACTGGGTGCATAGAGGTCTTCTTGAGCTTTGGGTCAAAGCTGGGCACCCATTTTTTCAAGGATAATGTTGCAAACCCCTAAAACTACCTAGCCTTCAAAATGACAGTTCCATCAATTTATTTTTTGAAGTGGTAGGAAAACCACCTTCTCACCAATGCATGAAATCTAGTTATATCCAATCATTGGCTTCCAAACTCTCTCCATCCAAGAGACAAGGCTCTTATTTAAAATATATTGAAATAAATCCTACCCACCAATAATTTACTTGATAGATCGACAACTTGAGCCATGGATGTATCTTCTCCTAAGACTAGCTTCATTCTAGCATTTGACAATTTAATGCACTTTTCCCTCTTCATCTAGGATTGACATGCAAGCTACCTCCTTCCTTAGTGTCACAATGCGGTCCTAGTTCCTCTGAAACTACGAGGTTTTCCTCCTCCAACTTGACAGGGTTAGAAACTAACAAGGCTTCACCCCCATAAGCATTCTTCTTAGATTTCTGAGAAAGCTATTATTCAAAGGGCCCATCCTTTGATCTCCATCCTCTACCCTTGGCATAGAACCCATTGGCATTGACAATACATGGTCAATGAGGTTCCATTGACATAGATTTGGGACCCCCCTTCACATTTTTAATGACAGGTTAGTACTATTGGTAGGCTTGTGTATCAGACCTACTACCTCCTCTTTTCTATATTTATCCAATGTTTCTTTGGATACAAGGTTGAAGCCAAAACCTTCCCAACTAAATTTCCCATAGATTTCCCTATATCTCCTTGCCTTGCCAAGCATCTTTACCTTCCATCAAGATTCCATTAACAAATATAGAGAGGACTTCATTGGGATTTGCATTATAATCAACTAATCAACTTTCGTCCCCTTCTGATCCAAAACCCTAAGCCTCCATTCTTTCTTCACATCTCTCATGCTGCGATCTGCTCACATTTCCATGCACACTTGATCGTTTGCATTGCCACAACTTAGGCACCATTCTTTTTATTTCTTAGTGTTTTGAACAATTTTTCATTGCAAATGTAATTGTTCATACTGATGAGGAACTTAATGGAAATTTCACTATTAGAGCCCATGTGCTTGGAAGCATTACCGTTCAATATGGATTCATTTTCATTTACCCAATCATCTATTTGAAAATCTTGTTTGTTGATTGAAAGCTTTAGGGATATTGTTGGCAGGTTGAATGTGCGGGACATTGGGAAGTTAATTCATCAGAAACTTTTGATAACGATTTGATGTTGTTAGAGTTTAAGCTATTATTAGGTTTCTTTCAATTTACTAGATAACCATAGCATAGATAGGATCGTTGAGAAAAACACAATCACAAGATACACAACATTTATCCTGGGAAACCCTCATGGGGGAGAAAACCCAACAAAAACTTCCTTAATATAGATAGCCAATACAATGCCAAGAGAATAAACCAAACACTATAGAAAATCCTCTCCCAAGTGATGCGTCTCTCTCTTCCTTCTTCTCCAGCTGCAGCTCCAGACTTGCGCTCTAGATGATCGAATGAGTGAGTGAACAAATGAGGCACTGGCCTCCTTTATTTATACAATTTGGCAGGTGCTGAAATGAGGTGTCTTTTCACTGGCAAGGCCAACTTCTCTTTCTGGGTGGTTAGAACCACCTTAATTAATTCTGGGGGCCAACTTCTTATTTTGCTTATTACAATTAGGGTTTGACAAATCCACAAAAGGGAATTTGGTCATTTACAATGCCCAACATGATCAATCCACAAAAGGGGATTGATCTAATGAATAATACATCAATAATAAATAGAATACTCTTTGCTGTTACAATATTTCAACACTCCCCCTTAACAAGAAGGGTATTCTACAATAGCATCAGGCGAGAGAGAGGGCAACATCATCAACAACATCTTGGAACACTGATTGGCGTATCTATAAATCATTGGAAGTTTTTCTCATCATCATCATTCACAGTATGGAGTTGGAGCAACATCATCATTCTCATCAGCATGAGGCTAAGGTAACATCATCATCTTCTTTAGCATGAGGCTAAAGTAACATCATCATTTTTAGCATGAAGGCTGAAACAACATCATCATCATCATCTTCAACAAGAAGCTGAAGTGGCATCATCATCATAACCTTCATCTTCAACAAGAAGCTGAAGTGGAATCATCATCATCATCTTCAACAAGCTGAAGTGGCGTCATCATCATCTTCAACAATAGCTGAAGTGGCATCATCATCATCATTTTCAACAAGAAGTTGAAGTGGCATCATCATCATCATCTTCAACAAGAAGATGAAGTGGCATCATCATCATCTGCATCAACATGGATTAGTATAACATTAATACATCATCATCATCAATAACAACACAAGGATGGTACAACATCAACAACAACAATATCACAACACAAAGGCTGGAACATCATCAACAACATCAGTTACATCATCGCAACGCAAAGGCTGGAGCATTTCAATATCAACACTAGGATGAGAATCTTCAGCATGAGGTTGGCATCACAACATGAGGCCGACAACACAACATCATCAACACGAAGCTGGCATCACAGTACGAGACTAGCAACACAACATCATCAGCACGAGGCTGGCATCACAACATGAGGCTGGAAACACAACATCATCGGCACGAGGCTAGCATCACAGTACGTGACTGACATCACAACATCCTCAACACGAGGCTGGCATCACAACACGAGGCTGGTACATCATCACAACACGAGGCTGGCACATCATCACAACAAAAAGCCGACACATCATCACAACACGAGGCTGGCACATCATCACAGCACGAGGCTTTCACATCATCACAGCATGAGGATGTCACATCATCACAACACGAGGCTGGAAATCTTCAGCACTAGCCTAGCATCAAAACATGAAGCTGGAAATCTTCAGCACTAGGCTAGCATCACAGCATGAAGCTGGAAATCTTCAACACTAGGCTGGCATCACAACACTACTCCCCCTTTCGAGGGAGGTCCTTTTGGACTACACCAAGCTTATCTCGAAAGTGCTCAAACTTTACACGAGGTAGAGGCTTGGTCAACACATCAACAACTTGTTCATTCGTGCTAACATACTAGAGCTTTATGGCTCCTCTGAGAAACATATCACGAATGAAGTGATACAGATCTCTATGTGTTTCGACTCATCATAGAACACATCATCTTTATACAACTCTGGTTATCACGTAGGATCATGGTGGCTTCCATTTTTAGATCAAATAGATCTCTCAACAACATCTGAAGCCATATGGTTTCACAATTGGCGGATCATGCAACGATGTATTCCGTTTCTTCCGTGCTAAGAGAAATACTTGATTTCTTCCTACTCTACCATGAAGTCATGGCTGACCTCAGACTGAAACAACATCCTGAAGTGCTCTTTCTATCAGAAGCACTTCTAGCTCAATATGAATCGGTGTAACCACTCAGTCTGAAGTCATGATCTCTAGTATAATAGAGACCAAAATCCAATGTACCCTTAAGGTATCTCATCATATGTTTTGCAGCAACAATGTGAACATGTCTGGGTTCTACCAGATACTGACTCAAGGAAAAACATATATCTAGCCTGGTATTCGTCAGATACATCACTGAACCAATAATTTGTCTGTACATAACAACATCAACCAATTCTGACGAGGTATCTACCAGGAGCTTCAACTTCATTTCCATGGGTGTGTACATGGATTTACATTTCAACATGTCAAACCTCTTCATTTTAACTGCATACTTCCCTTGGTTAAGGAAGATCTTCTCTGTGCTTTGCCAAACTTCAAGACCTAAGAGATAATGCATTTAGGTCTTCCATCGAACTTTGTAGTGAGATTATTCTGTAATCTGTGATGAACTTTTCTTCATCTTGTCAATAATACATCATCTACATATAGTAGTAACATCACCGGCTCATCATTCATAACCTTGAGATAGAGGCTAGAATCAACTTTACTCTTGGTAAAGTCCAAGCTCTTCAGAAAAATGTCAATTCTGCTATATCAAGCTCTATAAGCTTGCTTCAACTTGTACAAATCCTTCTTCAACCTGAAAACCTAAGTCTTTCTATCTTCAATCTTCAAACCAAAATTTTCACATTACATTGTACCAATCTGGTACACTTGCTTAGCTGCAACTTCAATCTGCATAATCATGTGCTATCACTATGTGCTCTTTGCAAAGCACTATTTGTCTCACTGCCTGAGAGTATGTCCTCTCCTCTTTCTGCAACTATTCCTTTTGGAACCGAGACTCTACACCTGCAGTTGCTCTGAAGCTGAGAATGACTACTTCATCCTCGCTATGGCTGCTGAAATCTGTGAGTAACTCTTCTTATTCTATCATGAAAACAACTTCATCTGAAACTAAGAGTGGCTCGATAACTGATACTGAAGGTAGCTCTTCTTCTTTCATGGAGGTAGCTCTATCTTTTATTATAGTCATGTCTCCATGACCCAACTAATGTATTGCACCAACTGTCACCCAATTTTAAATATGGGGATTGCTCCCCCCTGCATCTCGTACTATTTATGAATCATGGTTGTTCTAGTTGTCTTCATGAATACTAGAACTATTTCTTCAATAAGTGTCTTGTCATAGTCTTCTCCCTTTTGTTGGGAGAATCCTTTGGACACACATCAGGCTTTGTACATCTGCAACATGCTTGATTTGAATAGATCAATCTTGGAAGTCAATACTGACTTCTCTTCTAGTCTCACAGAAGAATCCATATCCTAGTCTTTCTGACTCGCTTCCTTATCTGTTACTGAAACAAGGGAATCTTCCAGGAGATTTCATATCTCCTCTGAAGCTACAATCTAGTCTTCTCATGGCATTTGTCTCCCAGTCTTGGAAGTTGTCTCTTCATCTGATACTTTATGAGATCATGCTTATCCTTGATTTCTTCTGAGTCTACAAGGATTTCATCATCTCTTACAGGGAATACTTGGTGTTGAATACCAAGTCTAAATATGAAAAGCTGAGTCAAACTTCAAGTGAATTATGCTTCCCGTCAAGGTGGCTTCATTGACCTTTGAACAATTATGTTGTGAGTTCTTGTTCTAATGTTTGGTCATCTTTGGAACCTTCTGCTCCTTACAATCAATCTCCATATGAGATACTCTGGATCTCAAAGGATAGTTTCTTCTTCATTTTCTTTGGTACATGAATGTATATGGTCATGTACATAGTCTGCTTCATGTCTAATCTAATTTGTTGCCTTCTGCAACCTTCACTAAGGATTTCTCAAGGTTATCACCTGTGACCTGAAACATGGTCAACAAAACAACAAGCAAGAATACTACTCTTTTGATGATAGTAATAAAACAATAGCACGAATAATCGTCACAGTAGCTCCTTTAGAGCTTTCACTTGTGACCTGTTTGAAACAAGGATCAAAAGTAAGAAACACAATACAAAATGAGATCAACACTCTTCTAGTGTTGTGATCAAACATTCATCCAAGGTACCTGGAATCAACACAAGAAGTTTCTCCTAGAGGAGATGTTAGTTGTATCTGATAAATGATTACATTAAGCATTTATCTCAAAATGCTCACATGCTGCCAAGCATAATGCTTTTCAAAAACTGCTACCTCAACTATAGTGTTTACTTGTAATGGGGTAGTTATCAACTTGTCATGTGCAACTTTGAATCTTATCAACTTAATTAATCAAACCTGGAACTTGGAGTCTTGTCCTCAAGAATGAGTGTGTGTTTCTTTTCTTCCAAGTGTCCTTCACTCAAGATGACAAGTGCTTTCTTCAACCTGTCCTCTGTACTAAGACAATATGCTATCTTGACAAAAAGATGGGTTAGAGAATAAATTATATGATCTCAACTTTAATCCATCTAGTACATTGACTTCAATTTTTACCAAAGGTTAGTATGATGGTCATAGCTTCAACATGAAACCTAGATCAAAATAATGTCATAACAAATGGATGCATATCAGAATAATCAAACCTGGGTTGCATTATTTCTCTGAATGTGTTGGATCTTGAGATCCTTCTGGATCTATGGCAAGAGATCCCTTCTCCCGCAAATACCCTTTAAATCTTAACAATTTAAACATATGTGAGTACATACCTCCAATAGCATTTGCAGGTAGTGGCACCATCTGGTAGAAACAATAATAATTACCAACTCTTAAGAACTTCAAGGGTGACTGCAATTGGTACTACAGTTGATACTTCAACTGATACTGCAACTGCAATTGATACTGCAATTGATTATGAAACTGCAACTGCAACTTAGGGTTTTTTGATGAAACCATAAAATTTCAAACTTCAAATTTCGAAATTCTGATCCAGGGGCTAGATGCACTGAGCTGAGGCGAGTATGATGGTACAGTCAGATTTCTGAAAATCCAAAATTCCCCCCCTCAAACTTGACCAGCGGATTTCTAGACTGGTGCTTCTGGTTTTCTAGTACTTCTAGTTTTCTGGTACTTCTAGTTTTCTGGTACTTTTGGTACCGGTGAAAACTAGGGTTTCACTTTTCGGGAGTTCTATCCACTGAAAAGGTGCGCTGAAGGTGCCAAAGAGTTCCTTGGGCTAGGGCACACTTTTCTAGATGGCTTTTGGGTTGAAATTCCTCTTCAATAAAAGCCCTAATTTTCTTGTACGACAACAATGCCGTTTTTCCTTTTCTTGTGAAAGATGCTCTTTTCAGCCTCTGATACCATGTTAGAGTTTAAGCTATTATTAGGCTTCTTTCAATTTACTAGATAACCATAGCATAGATAGGATGACTGAGAAAAACACAATCACAAGATACAAACCATTTATCCTAGGAAATCCTCATGGGGGAGAAAACCCAACAAAAACTTCCTTAATATAGATAGCCAATCCAATGCTAAGAGAATAAACCAAACACTGCAAAAAGTCCTCTTCCAAGTGATGCGCCTCTCTCTTCCTTCTTCTCCAACTACAACTCCAGACTTGCGCTCTAGATGATCGAATGAGTGAGTGAACAAATGAGGCGCTGACCTCCTTTATTTATACAATCTGGTAGGTGCTGAAAGGAGGTGTCTTTTCACTGGCAGGGCCGACTTCTCTTTCTGGGTGGTTAGAACCACCTTAATTAATTATGGGGGCCGAATTCTTATTTTGCTTATTAAAATTAGGGTTTGACCAATCCGCAAAAGGGGATTTGGTCATTTACAATGCCCGACATGATCAATCCACAAAAGGGGATTGATCTAATGAATAATACATCAATAATAAATAGAATCCTCTTTGCAGTTACAATATTTCAACAGATGTTTGCTACTTCCATGGCCTACCAACATGGGACATGAATGGTTGCCTTGATCTAAGCTGTAAACCCATGTTTGACTCCAACAACTAAGTCTACCCTCATGACCACTAGTAAGGAAGTGTGTATACACACATTCAAAACATGTACAAAAGAAAAACATTTAAGACTAATTTTGTTCATATGTATAATCCAATGTTTTGGATAAATATAATAATGTCATAATTGCCGCTCTTTAGAGCAAGATTATAATTGCCATCCCAAATAATATATGTTATAGCATTTAAATATTCTAAGTTTTACACAAAAGCATCAAGATCATACATTGCAGATGTGATTGCTTAAGAGAAGCACGCTGTAATGGCTTTTCATTTCTTCCCTAGAATGTGCCTTATTCCTTTTCTTCCACCACGCTATATCTTCTTATTCATCTAGAAATGAAGAATGTGTGTATGCAATAAAATTCTTTCTTAAACATTTGCGGTTACAGATAAAGATGTAAATAATTTTTATCCTGCAATAAATTTGGATTATAGTGAGAATCATTTTTTGCAATTAAAATGAACTTGCTCTTAAAATCAATCTCTGAAGAGTTGTTGGAAAGATTGTCCTTAGTTATGGAAAGGAAATGCCAAATGATCCAAATTTAAGAGGGAGTGGATGAAGCAACCGATGTCTTTGTTAGTGATAATGAGAAAGATGCCGATGAATTAAATAATATCTTAGACATAATTAAATGTAAATTGACAAGTTTTAGGACTAGTCAGTTGCTTTATTGAATGCTTATTCACTTCTAAAGGGAGCAATTGTTTCCCTATGATGGAAAAAATGGACACTCATGCCAATTGTAAAGGAATTATTTTAAAACTTGCTTGACTTAGACTCAGACTCAACCGAGTTGACTGCCTTGACCTTAGAGGGCATTAAGTTGGCCACCAAACCATTTTGGTACCAAACAGGTCCAACTCAACCGAGTTTATACTTTCTCGGTTTCCTACATGCCACGATAATGCTTGGGGAATTTTTTTTTGCTTGGCATGAAGTGATGCAAGCCAACTTGGAATAATGTTTTAAAATTCTTAAAGTGTAATGTCTCCATTTTTAAATCCTTGTGATTAATTGGAATTAAGTGTGATTATATGTTGGTTTTGTTTCATCATGGATATTTTTGTTACCATGCTTTATTTTACGCTATGAGAAAGACGTGCCATGGAAATTTAAATAATTGTAAATTTTTCTATTTTGCAAATCAATAAAATAACCAAGGATGACTGAGGCAGGGGCACATAAAGAGGGGCTATGATACCACAAGAGGGGAAGAGTGAGGGGGTCCTAGGGGATTCACTCATTCATTCATCATGGGTAGAACACTTATGCATGTGGCAAAAGGAGAGGCGGTTGGATGTAGGGAAGAGATGAACTCATACTTGCACTCGTGTGTTGGAGGATAAAATGATTCTTGGTCGCTTTGGGGGGGAAATGCGACTGGCTGTAGAGTTGAGTTCTTGCTTTAGGTTGTGTGATGACCCAAGTGAATGGTTGGACAGAGGGCATAGAGCCTTTTGGTCGAGGTTTAACCCATGATATTTGCTGAGAGAGATGCATAGAGGACATGTTGAGTAAAGGAAGAAATTTGAATGACTGGGAGTTGATTATGGAAAGAGAAAGTGAATTTATGGAGAAGGGAAACACATAAAAATAGAGACTTTTGGCTATGAATTTTTCAAGAACGCTACTATGCTAGGTAATAGAACAACCATGGATGGAAGCCAAGAAGGCAATCATACTGTGGGTTGGAGCAACTAAGAAAGGAAGCCATAAAAATATGAGAAGTTTCAAGAACCAAGTGAATTCTGTTGAAGTGATGGACACCAACTGGACCCTCTATGCTCACACATAAGAGTGATGGAGGGAGAGACTTCTGAGGGATTGTGAGTAGAGAAGGAAGGTATTATCCTTGTGCTATGTGTTGATATTATGGTAGATGTGGGAGGTATTAGCCTCTACATGTAACCCTGGTGAGACTAGAATATTCCAAGAAGCAAGAAAAACCCTAAAATGTTGGATAATAACCCTAGGAGATAAGTCAACTCAAGAGAATATTTATTAGCCTCCAGAAGTAGAAGTTGGCCCAGTTAGGTCACTTGGAGGACTATAAATAAGAGGGAATTAGAGCCCATTTGACACACTCACTCTCATAACTGCATAAGACCAGTGGTGCGCAAGTTTGGAGAGGAGCTGTAGTTGCAGTTGCTGCAACTGACATTTCTGTTTTGGATTGGAATTTCTCTTAGTTATGGTTTGAAATTTCTCTTGGTTATGGTTTGTACTTTCTGCTTGGTACGCCAGCTCTGGAGAGAGGTATGCTACTTTGGTTGGCTATTGGTTCTAGGGTTTGCTTCCATAATTATTCTCTCTGTCAAGGTTAAGGTGCTCGGGGGTGGCATTTGTGCCTATGGTTGGGCGACAATATTGAGATATTGTCTATGGTAAAACGAACACACCTATTTTTCTAACAGGTTATGGGACCACACTATCTTCGGACAGTCTAACCGCTTGAAGATAGATTGTGAGGATTTGCTTAGTTACAGTTATAGTTGCAGTAAAAGTTTTGCTGCAGCAACAAAACCCTAACCCTCTTGTTAAGGCACCTTAAGTGAAGAGATTGACCTAATTTCTGGATAGCCTAGTGCACCCTAGCCTAGCGCACTTCCTGGTACTCTCAGCAAGCCAAGACGTCAAGTTTGAGTTTTTGGTCAAAGTCAAAAGTTGACCAAGTCAAAGCAATCATGACTTACTCTATGAGTCTAAAAACAAGTTAGAAGGGGCTTCTAACTTCAGAGCATGGAAGACAAGGATTGACCTCATCCTTTCCAATAATAAAGTGTTGGATATCGTGAAAGGAAAGATCATGGAACCATGGTTTGAAGCATGAAAATAGAAGGAACTTTAGAACGTTGTAGTTATGGAGAAGTTCAAGGACAATGACATCAATGCTATGAGCATCATAGTGGACTCTGTAAAGGACCACTTGATACCCTACATCTCTCATCTCGACTCATCCAAAAAGATGTACAATGCCATAACTAACCTCTTCTCAGTCAGAAACATTGGACAAGTAATGAGTCTGAAAAATGAGCTCCGTGACATGAAAATGAATGATGATGATAGCATAAAATCATACTTTGTGAGAATCTCTTAGTTAAGAGATCAACAAAAAGCTATTGAAGAAATCATTTCAGAAAAGGAACTAGAAAATATAGTACTCAATGGCCTTCCCAAGACATGGGATGCATTTTCCATAAGCATGAACACAAGAATGAAGTATCCTACATTTGAAGAGATTTAGACTTTCTGTGCACAAGAAGAATCAAGAATTATCCCAAAAGAGAAATCCCAAAGGAAATATGATGATCAAGCCTTCACAACAAAGTTTAAGAATTTCAAGAATAAGAGGAAGTTTGGATTAAGGAAGAAACCAAATCAAGAAAAGGATATGTCAAAAATACAATGCTTCAACTGTTGAAAATATGGTCACTACAAGAACCACTGTCCTGAGTTAAAGAAAAGGAAGGAAACACACGAAGCAACAATTTCGAAAGAAAAGGAACCCTCAAAGAAAGTTAAGCAGGATGGGCCAGACTTCTTCTTCTAGTCAAGGTAACAATATTATTCTATAACATAGTTCTTGTACATACCATGTTTACATAGTTCCTGTACAGATCATGTGCATCTATTTCTTAGAAGATAAGATGGTCAGTGAAACAATACCTATGGAAGAATAACAAGATCAAGATTTCTATTACGATCACTACAAGTCAAGTATTGTACATGAAAAATATGAAGTACGTTGACAATATTTGGTGACAAATTTCCAAGGAATCTATTATATAAGTAACAACTACCAGATAGGCCGAAATCAAAATCAAACTTGAAGAGACCCAGAAGGAGTCAAATCAGAAAGAAGTCAGTAATAAAGAGGAAACTAGAATAAACCTTGTGACACTTTGCAGAAAGCAATAAGGATGCAAACAAAAGCATGGACTCTCTTAGATGGAGGGAGCTGATTGCAAAATTCCAAAAGAAGAGCATGCATTCATGCATGAAGATGATATTAGGAGGGAGCTAATACTAAATGATATGATCCATTGAAGAATCCTTGAAGATTATAAAGTATCTGTCCATGTTCCCCATTGGAAGTATCAACCATGATAAGCATCATGTGTTCAGTTTGTCTCTTGAAGAAGTTTTCTTCGAAAAGAAGCCTTAAGTATCCTTGGTTGTCCATCTACATCTATGTTCCTATGATGAAAGGAAGAAGTTGGAATCTTTAGGAATGAAGGACATGGAATCTATAGAAGAATCCATGGACCCCAAAGTTAAAGAGGAACATGAGGAAGCACATGAAGATTCCAAGAAAGAAAGAAAATCCATAACAACCAGTTATTATACCGAGAATCATAAGACTACCAACATGGTTTGAACCCACTGGAAGCAGTCAAACAGAAGGAATGGAAGTTGTGATGAAGAACAATGTATGTAAGAAATTGTGAAAAAGACTTATGAATGGAAGCATTGTGAGATTCAAAACTAGAGGTTCTTCCAGATGGAGGGAGAAGACTATGATGACAACTTGTTCCAGTAAACCAGATATACCTCTTGTAGTATCCATGGATTTAAATTTACATGTAAAAGAATGTTCTTCCCAATAAAGAAAATTGAGAAAGAAGCTTATACCAGAAAGAGACCCATGTATGCAAATGGAAGAAGACCTTGTATGGATTCAAGCAACTTGATGCAAAGTATCTCATATACAACGGAAGGATGGTGAAAACTTCCTATGATAGAGAAAGTGTATCATAATGGTTACTCGGAAGTGCGGGATGATGGATTTCAAATCTATGGCTAACTCCCATGATGACAGATATGAAAAAGTTGAGAGACTCTAATCTAGTAGACCCATCTCTGTATCGACAATTGATTGGCTCGTCAATGTATTTGGAAAATAATCAGCCAGATATTTGTTTTGTGGGATGTTTAAATTATGATATACAACTGCATGGATTTATTGATTAGGATTGGGCAGGGAGTGCATATGACAAAAGAAGTGCTACTTGGATATGATTCAGTTTGAGCTTTGCCACAATGTCATGGGCTAGAAGGAAACAAAAGTTTGTTGCACTCAACACTACATAAGCAGAGTATATTGCAACTTGTGATGCTTGTACGGAAGCTGTGTGGCTACGTAAGTTGGTTTCTGGACTATTTGATCAGGTGCTGAATTCGACTGTGATATATTGTAATGATTAGAGCTATGTGAAGCTTTCAGAGAACCCGATGTTCCATGATAGGTTGAAGCACATTGGGATCAAGCATTATATTCTTCGTGATAAAGTCTAGAGGGGAGAAGTGGTTCTCCAATATATCTCCACAGATGAATAGATATAAGATATTTTGGTAAAGCCCCTGTCCAAGATGAGAAGTTTGTGTACTTAAGGGACAAGCTGGGGCTCGTGGAGATGAATTCCATATTGAAAAAGGAAGTGATTACTCCGAGGTTGGGAGGGAGCACTGATATGTTGTTGATTTATGGACAATCATTTTCCAGTTCGGAAAATGGTCTAGGATGGGCAGTTCATTTCCAGTTCGGAAAGTGGTTCGAGATATCTGACGGACAGTTATTTTCCAGTTTGGAAAATGGTCCAGATCGGACAATCATTTTCTAATTTGGAAAATGGTCTAGATCAGACAATCATTTTCGTAATGAAAATGATCCGATAGATTGTTGATGTACCATAGACATCGATTCCCCTCGTGGCTAGTATGGGGGAATGGTCTAGGACAATCATTCTTCTTGGCAATCACTCTGAGTAGTGGTCAAGTAGAATGGCCAGCATCACCGAGTAGTCATTCTTTCGAAGTTCATAGTTGTGAGAAGTTTCAAAGAATGGTCTATTTTGGAGGCTGGTGTAGGACAATCATTTCCATAGGAAATGGTTCGGACAGTCATTCCATAGGGAAGACTCATTCTCTCCAGGTTGCACTGTGATTAGTGCCGGAGGAATGGCCCAATTAGGTGAATGGTGCAGGTTCAACAATCATGGACAAACATTCCCTAGGGCAGGCTCATTCTCTCTAGGTTGCACTGTGATTAGTGCCGGAGGAATGGCCCAGTTAGGTGAATGGTCCAGGCTTAGAAATCAGGGACAATTATTCTTCTATGCTTGGGAAGAATAGTCCAAATAGCCCATGGATGATGTTTTACCTTTTGAGGGAAGATGCTCTTCCAGATCTCACAGATGTAAGTGGAAGAATGGCCCAGATGATTCAATTTATATCATGATATTGTTTTATGCAGGTTGATGTTAGATGATATGATTGTTGTGGAGACTGTATGTCTCTGGATAGTAGTTGTATGCTACCGTGGTGGATGTGATCCACTGGTAGTGACTGTGTGTCACTGGTTAGTAGCCGTGTGCTACTAGGAGTGGTTGTGTACCACTGGGTAGTAGTTGTGTACTACTATGGATAGACACAATTGTGTTCTATTGGATTCCATTGTTCTGATTGCCATGGAGATTATCACGAGTGTTGGAGATGATTCCCATCTAGATGGATAGTTAGTATGCTGATGGACAGACATTCTCCCTGTGGAGAATGGTCCAGGATAGTCATTCTTCTAGGACATATGTCCATATTAGAAGAATGATTCTTGCATCACTTTGTGGAGTAACTTATTCAACATCATGCCCGATTACTCAGATAGAGTATGGCTTCAAGAGATGATGCAGTTGATGCTATCAGATGATACTGATAATGTTGATGGTGCTCATGATTTGACCATGAGATAGCCTATGTGGCTATGATGATGCTACTAGTTGAATGGTCTGTTTGTGCTCAATACCATTTCCTTAAATACCTCCCTAGCTAGGAGGGATTTTTTATATTATCGTCGATGTGGGAGGTATTAACCTCTACATGTAACCCTGACGAGACTAGAATATTCTGGGAAGCAAGAGAAACCCTAAAACGTTGGATAATAACCCTAGGAGATAAGTTGTCTCAAGAGAATATTTATTATTGAGTTATTAGCCTCCATTAGTAGAAGTCGGCCCATTTAGGTCACTTGGAGAACTATAAATAAGAGGGCGCTAGAGCCCATTTGACACACTCACTCTCACAACTGCATAAGACCAGTGGTGCACAAGTTTGGAGAGGAGCTGTAGCTGCAGTTGCTGCAACTGACATTTCGGTTTTGGCTTGGACTTTCTCTTGGTTATGGCTTGGACTTTCTACTTGGTATGCTAGCTCGGGAGAGGGTACACTACTTTGGTTGGCTATTGGTTCTAGGGTTTGCTTCCAAAATTATTCTCTTTGTCAAGGTTAAGGTGCTTGGGGGTAGCATTTGTGTCTATGGTTGGGTGAAAATATTGATATATTGTCTATGGTAAAACGAGCACACCTATTTTTCTAACACTATGTGCCTAATTAGCCTAATTTGCCCTAGCGCTATCATAGCTCGGCTTGAGGGTGGATTTTTGTAGAAATAATAAGTGCAATAGAGCCTATGGTTGGGTGGAATGTTTCTCTACCTTAGTCATTTTGACATTCAACCTTCAAATAGATAAGTTCTTCCTCCGGATTGTTTATGCATTTGATTAATATGATGCACTTTGGTGGAATGATTTATTGAATTGAATGATGTAGAATGAATGGTACATACTTTTTGTGTGAATGCAATTGATGGGCCCTTTGATTACATTTCCAATTACTTGGAGAAGTATCTAGAGGGTTTGCTCATTTAATTATCAATCCGAGATTTGTATGGAACTTGTGAACTATCATGCACTTTATGCAGGAAACATGTATTCATACAATGATTTGGTATTGTAGTTCCAGTCTTAATAATGAAAATTACAAACAAAGTATAAATGTATTCAACGTTGGAAAATACAATAAGAGAAAACTTTTTCTTTGCAGTAAAGAAGCTGCTGAAACTAGAAATCAATTTTGCTGGAAATAAACTTCACACTTGTTGGGAAATAAACTTCACACTCGCTGAAACTAAAATAACTCATTCTAAAATTGAAACCAAAATTTGTAGGAATAAATCTCACTTGCAGAATTAAATCACAATTGCAGAAATAGATCACACTTTGCAGAGGTAAGTCACAATTGCAGAAACAAATCACACTTTGCAGATGTACTAAGAAAAAACTGTATACAAATAAAAAATCTGAGTAAACACCAAGAGTTGATTGAAAAAATAACTATCACCTGCAACGAGAATAACAAACCACACTTTTCAAATTAAAGCAAAGACTAATTTAAGAAATATACTAATATTACAACAATACTTGTCCAGGGAGCGAGCTCTATCTCCTTAGACAAATCCCTAAAAGAGAACCGCAAGGGCTACTTAATCAAATCCACACTTCAGAGACATAAGAACATTGCAAAAAGCTCGCACCAATACTTTTATTAGCTGAAGATCAAAATACAGGCAACAAGGTTGCAAAACGAGTTTCCTATCTCCTTTGAGGGAGATGGCTCTCTTCTTATATAAAAACTAAGCTATTTGACTATTACACATACGGTCTTTAATAGAAATCGTTCATTGTTTTCTAAACTCGATTTTAACCAGTTTGAATCAGCTAACTCGTGATTCAATTATTACTCAAGATTGGATTCAGGTATGCACACTGGTTATCTAGATGCACATTGTTAGAATATCCATGCCAATTTCTGTTTATACATTCAAACCCATATCACTTCTTGGAAAGATTTCCCTCGAGTGACCCACGTTCCTTTGTCCTTTGACCTTGCTTCCATAGGCCTAGGCTATAAGTAGTTGGAACCATATCTCCTCCGCTTTTCCTCTTTCATTGAGCTCCTCAAGAAGTGGCTGTAGATGTGTTGTAGATTTCCTACAACCAATTGATGGTATGGATGCGGGAAATCTGTAGCTTTCCTGTAGCGCAACCATAATTTTGTTGTGGGGTCCTTGTCTTGCTTGTGTTGTAAAAGAGCTGTAACAACTTCCAATCCGTGGTAAGTATGGTAATTACTCTAATTATTTCTGAATAGTTAGCAAAAGATAACAAGACATAAACTAATAAATATCTCCTGCCAAAAGTCATTTTGAGCTAAAAAATGATGGAAAGTATGGAAAAAAAGGTAGGTAGAGGGTATGCTTAATGATGCCAAAAAAGTGCAAAAAGGATGCGAAAATAGGGGCCCGTCATCTCCCCCCAACCGAGACTATTGCATGTCCCCATGCAATCTTGTCTACTCCTCTTGTTTTGGTGACTCTAATTATTTATGAGTAGTTAGCAATATATAACAAGACATAAACTAATAAATACCTCTTGCCAAAAGTCATTTTGGGCTTAAAAAAAAGATGGAAATTATGGAAAAAGGTAGGTAGAGGGTATGCTTAAGGATGCCAAAAAGGTGCAAAAAGGATGCCAAAATAGGGGTCCATCATCTCCCCCCAATTGAGACTATTGCATGTCCCCATGCAATCCTGCCTGCTCTTTCTATTCTGGTGACATTGACTATGGAGATTGTAAGTAGAAAATGTTCCAATTGTAGGAAGAGTGACCTTCTTCCAACTTGTAATAACCCAACCTCTGACTGACATTCGTCCAAAAATATTCCTCATCTTCTCCTTCCTTTGAATCACTCCATAGAATAGGCAGTAATTTCAAACCTAGCAATTGTGAAAATGTTCTTGGCCTATAACGCATATGAGACCCATTCCTCCTCTTAAGACCTAGCAATGATTCCAATATGTTTAGGGTCAACCACCGCTCACAGTCCTGTATGGCTAGATTTTGTGCTTTCTAAACGATTGCAATAAATGATTGGTCTTGCATCATACCAACTTTCTCTGTGAGTAGCTTTGTTGGATGTAGGGGACCTTTGATCCTCAACTCATCAATCCACCCTAAATATTCTACAAAAGAGAGAGTATCACTCCATTTAATTTGATTCCTTATAAAAGAGGTACATTCCCGCAACTTGACATGTCCCACGACTTGGTTAGGGTCCCAATCATTATAATTGATCATAATCAAATTATATTGGCACCACTCACAAAGTAGTCATCGATCTTCTTCGTTACTGTTGGAAAATGTTGCTGCAAACTGCTTTAACATCCTGATACAATCTATGTTACCTACGGTGATGGATCCGATGTGGAAGGAAATAAACTGTTCCTTCAAAAAGACTAAATATGCATGTGAGGGAAACCTATAATCCTTTAGCTTATGCACTAGAAAGCACAAATATTGTCTATCACATTTCAACCGCTGAACTTCAGCACTGAGCTTCTGCATTGTTAATTATGCCTCTTTTAAGTTGAGTTTATCAACCTCCTCAAGGAAAGCCGCATCCTTCTTTTCTTCAATCCATGCAACCATCTCCACCTCCATACATTTTAATTTTTCCTTCTAGGTGGTTACCTCAGATTCTAGCCTGACAATTTTAATCAGTTCCAACATTTTTCTCTTTTGTGTCCCGTAATTGATTCTATTATCTCCATCTTTTCTTCTTCACATGTCTCTGGTTAAACTTCTTCTAGTTCATGGTCTGTCTCTCCTGGCACTTCTTTTTGAATTAAATCCTTTGTTTCTTCCTCCATCCTTATTTCCTTGAATTTTTCTTTTTCTCCCCCCTTAACTTATTTCTCAATTTATTTTTTACAGGTCTGGGGTTTGTCTATTTCAATAAGGTCTGGGGATAATTTTCGTTCCTTTTTACTATCCTCTGTTTCTTTGATGGCCTGGAATAATACGTCCATACCTCTTTGTGCCTCATAATTCTTTAACTTCTCGTTGGAAATGTCTAATTCTTTTTATAAAGATAAATAAGACTTCTTCAAATTCTTATGATTTTTTCTTAATTTCCTTTGGGTTTTTAAGTACTTTGTTGAGAACAAAGGTTGAAACTTACCCATTAAAATGGCCTTCCATTTCTTCTGCTTCTTGGGTGTCGACTGCTCAACTCCTCCAAATATATCCTTATGGGAATTTGACTCTCGAAGACTGGGTTCGTCCAACTCTTCCAAATGTTTACTATGCACACTTGGTTCAACATGTTGACTTTTTGGCTCATGTAAGTCTTCCCCCACAACTTCATGCACCTCTTCGTCTCTAAGGGTTTCATCCCCTACAATTTCAACCACCTATTCCTTTTCTTCTGTGGGCCTTTTTTCTGCTACTGCTACTCTCATTCATGGTCATTTGATAGGTTCCCGAGCATTCCTCTAGAAACTTTGTCTCCGAGGATGCAAGAACCCTGCTTGCTCAGAGTTCTTTTGTGGGGTCCCAATTGTCGCACCACCGCATTTTTTCTCAATTATACCCAATGATACCATAGTCTCTTCCACTTTCATGACTTCTTGGGATTGTGTTGAGCCTACAAAGGTATCCCAACTTTTTCCTACCTTTGTGAAAGTATCTTCAATGATTAGCCTGATCAGTCCATCATTAGCGAGACTGGTTTCAGGGTTTTTAGCCTCTTGAACCATCCCATGTTATATTTTGAAGTGCACCAAGACTCAATGCACACACACCTCAGGTCTTGTCTAGATTCTCAACAACACACACAAAAATCACACATTTTGAACTGTGAACATAAACACATTGAGATGCCTAACAACTGAGCACAACGAAAAGTAAAACCGACAATTGAATCATGCACAAGTACATAGGAATTTAATGCCCAAATCATTTATTATTAATCTTAGAATAATGGGCTCTCATACCAGGGACAATGGCCCAATTTTTCTTACATAGAAAAATGCCAAATACAACAAGGGAATTCTTAAACTCAGAAAACCCTTACTCACTGTTGATGAAACCCTCCCGGTTTCCTTGTTGCTACACTAAGACTGAGGGTTAAGGCATCCATTTCCCCTCCAAACTCTCCATTGTCTTTTCAACCCTTGTATAAGTTTGGCTGAGTCCTTCTAGCCTTATCCATATCCTTGGCCGAGGATCCTAGGTTGTGGCTGAGTCCTTCCAACCCCCGACCTGCTCCTCTCCTTCTTTCATTGTGGTCTATAACAAGACATGGGTAAAATCCCTCCTTGCTGCACCCAATATGCTAACTGTATCATCCCTAAGAGCAGCCCCAAAACCCGTTGTTATGATGGCTGTAACAACCTTAAGAGAAACCTTCAAAACTGCTACTAGGGTGGCTGTAACAACCCCTCAAAGCTGTCAAAAACTTGTCGAGTCAACCCTCAAACTACTCCAAGACTTCCCTCAGGTATGTGACTGTCCTCTTGATGCAGGCTGAGCCTCCCTTGACTTCCAACTGTCCAAACAATAGAACTCAACCCTCCTCTACTTGCCTAAGAAGACCCTGCTGCACTTGATGCAGGTTTTCACAAAGAATTTTCGCCTCGACTCAAACCTATTGCTACCTTTCTTGCTGGTCAAACCCTCCAAAGGATCGTGACTACCTTCCTTCACTAGGCCGAGTCACCAAAACTACTGTAGCTAGGCTCTCTTAGGTTGTGGCATCCCTTAACACCTCCTCAAGGCACTCATGGCTAGGTTCTCTTTCTGGCTTCCACACAAAAATAAGATATGAGACAAACTGCCTCTCCTCTCTAGAAATCACATGGCTAAGGCCTTACTCTCCCCCCTTCATTGCTGGCTAAGGTCACCACACAATTGTCTCCAAGAATGAATGATCACATCACCCTTATCTTTTTTATATACATTTCTAAGGGTGAGTAAAAGCCCCTTACTTAACTCATCATTAAATTAGACTTGTTAATTCATACATGTGGGTGTGACGCCCCAACAAAAACCCACAAATCCCATCAACAAGCCCATAGAGCACCACACATGTGAGAATAATCATGATTCTACCAAAATATCAACACTCCACTTTAGCGAGGGATGTATTCTCACCACCACCTGGAAGTAGCTTTGTCTCCCATATTGGAAGTAGCTCTACCTCCCACACTGGATTCGATACCATAGTTTCTCTCCAATCCACCTGATTGGCTGCTCCCTCTATCATTGAAGCAAATCCTACTGTATGGCATGGTCCCTTCTTGGAAGACATATTTCTCCTAGAAGCCTCTCACTTATAAGCTTCCTTCTTGACCATTTCAACCCATGACACCTTCTTGATAGTTTTGGTAG
Source organism: Picea engelmannii (assembly GCA_009831015.1). Classification (NCBI taxonomy): domain Eukaryota; kingdom Viridiplantae; phylum Streptophyta; class Pinopsida; order Pinales; family Pinaceae; genus Picea; species Picea engelmannii. The sequence goes on from ML787491.1 coordinate 334,602, forward strand.
ATTCCTTTCTCCCAATTGAACCTGAAGGTTAGCTCCCTTTGAACGACTAACTCTCCCTCTGAGCGTACTAAATCTCTATGAATTCAAACTCCCTCTGAATATGCTAACTCCCTCTGAAGTTGGGCTACCTCTAGGTCTATACAAACTTCAAAGCCATCTTCTCCGTGTTCATCATCACTCTGCTACTATTGTGTCAGAGCTAGATCCTCTGGGCATGAAAAACACCTGTCCATCCCAGAACAAAAGTGCATATCCCTTCTCCTCAATCACTGAGAATGAGATCACACTCTTGGCACCCATAACACATTTTCCACTCTCAACACATCTCCTAACTTTATCTAGAATGACACTGTTCTAGATCCCTGCACTGCATGCCTGGTCCCATACAAAGCTCCACGTACATACCTGAGTAAGAATCTATGAAGCTCTAAAAAAAATCCCAATGTCCTATCATATGTTGGTGGATCCCACTGTATAAGAACCATGCAATCCTCTCAAGGAAAGTGTCCTGCTTACCCAAGTCACAACCATCCAATGAACTTCTTCCCAAGTCCATCATCAAGTCACAAAACTTTCTGTGTCTTCACACACGCTGCAACTGAACTTGTGTCCTCTCACTAAAACTGTCCCAAGTTGCAGTTGGACACTTAGTGTAGTCCACTCTAGACCTCCACAACTCATATCTGTAAATGTCCTCATCCTCCTGTGTCAAATACCTCATACACCGTCGCACCTTGAATCATTGTCAAATGTGAAACTCTCCAGCCCGATGAAGACTCTATCTCATAAAAATTCCATACAAATGAAGCTATCTCGTCCATACCAAAGCACCCGAGATACACCTATTTCAACTCACTATGACAAGCCATTAGAAGTCCATTTATAGAGTTTTCAACCCGCCACACAAAGTACTACTATGAACTAAGCTCTCTGCCAATCCACCAAAACTCCCATCCCGCCACGCCACCAAGCTGCAATAGTCCACAACTCCTCGTCTAAACAGTCCGCTCCATGTCTTCTCAAGATTACTATCATCTGAAACAATCACTATATCTCCCCCTTAGATCTAGCTCCTCAACACTACTACAACTCTCTCTTAGAGATATTAGCTATGTAAAGAACTCAAATCCAACTGCCATCTCAATACCTCAAGCTTTGATACCATGTTATATTTTGAAGTGCACCCAGACTTGGTGCACAAACACCTTAGGTCTGGTCTAGGTTCTCAACACCACACACATAAATAACACATTATGAATTATGAACACAAACACACTAATATGCCTAACAAATTAGCACAACAAAAAGTAAAACCAATAATTGAATCATGCACAAGTACACAAGAATTTAATTCCCAAATCACTTGTTCTTAATTTCAGAATAATGGGATCCTGTACTATGGAGAATGGCCCAATTTTTGTTACACAAAAAAATGACAAATATAACAAAGGAATTCATAAACTCATAAAACCCTTACTCACTGTTGATGAAACCCTCTCGGTTTTGTTGCTATTGCACCGAGGCTGAGGGTTAGGGAATCCACTGCCCCTCCAAACATTCCACTGCCTTTGCAACCCTTGCAAAATTGTGACAACCCTTAACACCTCCTAAAGGCACCTATGGCTAGGTTCCCTTTCTGGATGGCATACAAAAATTAGATCTGATACTATTGACGCTTGAATCCGTTAGGACCGAAACGACAACCTCGTGAGGACATTAGCCCCCCTTCGTTTTTATAGAGGTGGTACTCCTCTGTTCGAGATTTTCAGAATGTGGGAATTTTATAGAAGTCCATTGTGGTAATCAAAGGAAAGTAAAAATATATAAACAAAGATGGAAAATGTTTTTTATTTTCTTTTTAAAGAAAGTTCATGAGAGTGGACCAGGAACCACACACATTCACATATTTACAACAAATAAACATAATTTCCTCACATCCATCATAGTAGGGATAAATATTTTTGATCACATAAAAAAGTAAAAGAAAATGATCTGCATGCATAAGAGAAATTTGATAGAGTGATACATGGGCAAATCAAATGAAGATAACGATAGATCAACCCCAAATACTTTATATTCAGAAAACTGGGTTACAAAGTACAGTCGAAATTGTTACCAAAATAGCTCTCTTGGAATTTCTAAAAAATATATAGTTCAATACATATTATTTGAAATTTAAATGCGTTTGTCATAATGACTGGGATTGGGGCTCCTGCGGACCATAAAGCATATATATATATAAGAATGAAGTTTGTAGAAAGAAGAAAGTGGGTGACAGAGGATATAAATACCTGGTAAGAAGAAAAAATAAATTATCAGTCTTTGGTTAAACCTTTCTATTTAAAGAGGTGTAGTAAATGGATGAAGAACTTGATAAAGACAGAAATATGTGATCGGTACGAACTTAATATGATGGTATTTCATGTTTGTCACTTGCTTGCTGATGTCCTTTTATGGCTTTCATCGACGATTACATGAACCATCTCAACTGCCCTTTTCCCTTCATCGGTAAGTTTTTCGACAACCTTTTTAAACCACTCCTCGATGTAGCTTCTCATTGGTGCCATGTTGATTTCATGCCAGATTTTTATATTGAAGAGCTCACTTTCCAAGTCTCTTAGATCAATAGAAATATTCCACAAAGCTTCTTCAATATCTTGATTTTTCATTGAATAGTCGACTAGCCAGTTTTCCACGTCATCTTCACTATACTCAAGAATGCCATATAATTTTTCAAATGATAACCCTTTAAAGATATCAACTTGTTCATCAAAGGCTTGCTTGTTTAGGAACAACGAGTTGAGAATCAATTTGGGGTCTTGGACCTCACTGGTGCTCCTGGCTACGTTTATCTCAGTCAGCCTTTTGAATAATTCTTCTCTCCTAGTTATGTCCTCGCTGCATGCTTGGACAATAATATTCAATTTCTTAACCTTTTCCTTTCAACATGCATTTAGTTTTTTTATTCGGTTCAGAGAAGGGTGATCCTCCTCTCTTATTTTCAACTCTGTCATATTCGTAACTTTAAAACCGAAGGGTACAACGACGTCGAGGTAAAAACCTTCTTCATTTTTCAAATCTGCCTGTAAATATTCATGGAAGGCATGTGCCATCGTTCCAAAAGAGACCATGCTCTTTGACATATCCCAATCCTCTGTAATTAATTCCATTCTTTTCTTAATGTTCTTCTCCACATATCTCCTGGATGATGTGAGTAGGCTTGAAGATCCTTTTAGTTTTGCTGCAGGTGTGGTAGGCCCAATTATTGCTAAAGGACTAGCAAGTACTAGAAGAGACATTAAAGCTTCCTCCAATTCTTTGATTCTTTCCTTTAACTTGACATTCTTTGCTTCAATACCTCCAATAGAATTATCTAGAGCATCTCCAGTTTCTTGGTGAATTTGAAAAATTTGGGAAGGCCGCATGTTCTGTAGGTTGATCTCTGAACAATATTTCCCCTTTTTATTTTTTACATCTCTTTTCTTAATAATTAAATTTTTGGACTTGCTGTCAAAATCAACGCTCTGAAATACAAAAGACTTTTCTTCATCAAAGGTATCGCTCTCAATTATTTCCATCAGAGGATTTTGGGAAGTTGTGTTATCTGGCTGATCAGTGTTTGGGAACACCTTTTCGATGTGAATTTCGAGTTTCATATCCTTGAGGGAGAGGTTGTGGATGTGTCTTGTAGCTCGAGGTCCCTCATCTTCTTGTACAATGTTTTTTCTTTTCTTCCTCAAGGGAAGCTTGTGGGAGCTTTCAATTTTTCCCTAAGGAGGGTTCTTATCTTCTCCTCCGCCTGAAGAACTATGGGTTACTTTTTGAATTTGGTGGGCCGTTGGAGCACTGCTCCGAGATGTTGTACTCTTTGGAGTGACATTTGGGGATTGGTCACTCTTCTCACTCAAAAATTTTACTTTCTGTTTGTACGACTCATTGGTGATGAGTATCATTTCCAGGTTACTAGCGTCACGAGTGGGAGTGCCTGAGACATTATCTCCTTCTTCATTCATAATAGCATTAATAAAAGAATTACTGAAACCAACTGCCAGTAGAGGTTCTACAAAAATTCCGCTAGGGTCAAACCCTTTTACTCTTTCAACATATTTTAGATTTAGGATGTGGAAATGGCCTGCAAATTCATCAGTCTTGTTCATATTTCTGAAAATGAAGTCCCCAACTTTCCAAGGCAGAGGTATGGATTTTTTTTTTTTTTTTTCATGGAAAAAATGCAACCAGTAGTTGTACTTCCTTTCTATTTCAGTAACAAACATTTTGTTAGATATGTGACAAAGAAGGAGGGAAGGATTTTTCTTGGAACCAAAAATCCTTATAACAATATAATTCTCCATTTGTTCCAGTGTCCCCTTCCTATCTAGGAACTTACTCGCCTGGTTAGACATTCGGGGAGTGTCCTTTCCAAACAACAAGCCCTTAAAAACTTAGACAAAATCATTAAAAAATTCATAAAAAGGATGGGAGGCTTTGTGCCTCCATAATGTTTGATACCAAAAGGTTACCAGGTTGAATTCACAGTTTACCTTCTTACACACAGACAATCTCAGAAATTGACAACAATGTTCTATCGCGAAAACCAAATAAGATTACATAAAAAATTTCTTCTCCTCCTTGTATTGTGACATTTGGGAAGAGATTTCAATGGAAATCAACTTGCCCCAATCGAAGATGGCCTGTTCCTTGACCGTAAAGTATAAAATGTAAAGAATCATGTGGGAGATGCTGACTGTAGTTTCTTGTCCTGTTATCCTCGTTAAAATCCAAGCAATTTCATGGAAAATATTTTTGAATGAGTTGATCTGTAATCTTGTGATGTCCTCGGGTATGACCATCGGGTTCTCCAGGAAGTTAGGTAATAGGTCTAATCCATTGTCATGCTTCTTTAAGAATTATTTGCAATATTCTCCCTTGAAGGTAAGCGTTGGATCGAGAAGTCTCAACATCTTACGAAATACATGAGGAGACATAGAGATAGGGGAATGATCCCACAATTGAATGATCCACTGGCTTGGAATATATCTCTCGGCACACTAGGTGACCAACTCCTTACAGTCAAACACTTCCGAGACACAACCTGCGCACGCAATTCCAGACATCAAGATTACTTCCTTTTGGGCATAAGGGGATGAGTAGTAGGAATATGCTCTGGACCACTGAAAACTCTAGTCCTCACGCCCGAAAATATTCAATGTATCTCCACAGAATTGTTGTCGAGTTGCTGCCATAAGTTGAAGAGAATGTTCCTTTGCTCCAGATAATGTTTAAAATGAATTCTTGAGAGGGATAATATAATCCTCCGTAAATCCTGTTTTAATGCACTTTAATAGGAGATCTTCTCAATCCCCTCACTTATTAATGAAAATCCTTTCGAACCTACATGATGAGTTGTTAGCATTCAAAGAATAGTAAATGCGCACTGGGAAGAGCGCGAGGGTGGCGGGGACAAACGAGAGTGAAATACGATTTGAGACTTTTGTGAACTCGAGAACTAGGGAATTCGCAAGCCCACGATATGCAAAAGGTTCAAAATCGGCTAAGTATAGAACACCGCGACAATCGATCGGAATAATCGTAGGAGGAATAAGACTTGGAAGTTCTGGGAGTCCAGGGGTCAGAATGTAGATCACAAAACCTTTGGATGCAAAATGTATATCACGGAACATGGGATATGAGAGTTCGACCCTGCCAACCTGGGAACCCATCGCTCTAAAAAAATGACTAAGTGTATAACCAAAAAGGGAAAGTAGAGGGAAAAGGGAAAAAAGAAAAAAAATCTGAGTAAGTATAGAAGAGGGAAAATAAAGGGAGAAAAGAAGTTGGGAAAATAGAAAAGGGAAGGGAAATTTCGGAAGCGGGAAATGATCTCAACAGAGAAAAACTACCTCTCCTTTCCATAAATTGCATCACCGAGGCCTTAATCGATGCCCTTCATGGTTGGATGAGGTCACCACATAATCATCTCCAAGAATGAATGGCCACATCACTCTTATGTCCTTTATATACATTTCAAAGGGTGAGTAAAAATCCCCCAACTTAACTCAACATTAAATTAGACTTGTTAACTCATACATGTGGGTGTGAAGCCCTAACCAAAACTGACAAAGTCCATCAACGAGCCCACATATTCCCACACATGTGATAATAATCCCGATGCTACCAAAACATCAACATCCCACATATCGTTTCCAATGATTTAAGCAGAAAATGGGAGATTGATGTACCTTCGATGCCTTAGGTGGCTCAACAACTTGAAATGATACCCAAATACCATGCTATATCTTCCTTCACACGTGATGAATTTACAGACATCGAAGACCATCTCTAACCAGGGTGGAGGAAACAACTCCCTTTGTGTTTCTTTATCAGTGCCTTGTACCGACTCATTTTCTTGTAGAAACTTGGTGCATACCATCTTCACCAAAGCCCTCATTTCAAACCATCATTCCCTACTTTGTGGTAAACTAGCTACTGTATAAATTTTTTCTTCATCAACCTATACTCTTATTCATTTGACCATGGCAACTTGTTTACTGTAAACTATGGAAATTTCCATGGTGACCGTCCTATCCCTCCTTTTCATATTTTCGAAATATGCTATCCATCAAACATCTTCGAAAATCTTCACCACATCCGGATTTCAGGCAATAGTTCCCACATTATCTAGTTCACTGTGAATGGGTGGTCCTCCCATTGTGGAAGAAATGTAGATGCATCTGAGGAGGCTAGAGAGACAGGGTTTTGCTGCATATACAAAAGATATGACTAAAATATTGCTATGTGAGGGTAATTTAACGGGGAATTAACTCAATCGAATTGATTTATGTCAATGATTTTCCAAAGGGTGGCATCATGGCTGGTTGTGTTTGCAGTAATGCCATTCATTATGATGCTAAGGGAAATTATGTTGATTAGTGGTGACAACCCTATATCTAACAGGTAGATTTGAGGCATGAGTTTCTTTAATTATTTCCTCGTTATAATTTTTTATGGTCGTAAATCTCCTACGTGCTACGAATTTTGGAAAATTTTTGCTAGATTTAGATGGTATTTTGCTAAATATGGCGGTGCCCACCCCCTCCAACCGGAGGTGTTGTCTGTCCTCAGACAGGGTGAGATAACATTTTTAACAGATGCAATAGAGTATTATTAGTCTAATATTTTTTTATTTTTGCAACTATAGGTCATAAATATAATAGATAACAATGTTATTACCCTTGAGGATGAATATTGGTGGAGTTGAGATTGCTTGATTGTTACATGTATAGAATTAGAGCCAGTGTGGAGCTTTGAATGGAACCTATAGCGAACTATTAAAGTTTTTTTTAAGACGGTCTGGAATAAAAAAAAAAATCTTGTCAAAACAAGATTTTGTAGCCAAGCAACAAGGAATTTGTGGAATGTCAACAAAGTATTTTTAGCACAATTTCTCGTATGGTAGGATCTATATTTTAATTGATCACATACTTTCCCTGCTGCCAAGCTGCAAAAACTTCCTACATACATGTTGCAAGAATGTCGAACCAACTTGTTTCAACCATTCTCTCTCTGTTATTATACACCACTCTTATGGGACATATTTACATGCTTTTGTTGTCCTAACTATCACGTTCTACATGATATTCCTATAAACTTGCTACGAGATGTGGAGGAAATCCCACATGATGGATGTTTCACCCCACATGATGGAGGGAATTGATGATGAGTGTTGCACACCTAATGAAGTCTTTGGCCCATGAAAGAGGCCTTGGATGATGAGACTTTCATGACATCACACCCCCATTCTAGAATGTTTAACTTTTGGAGCATGACGTCAAGCCTAAAAGGCTTGTTTTGACTTGGGTCTTGCAATTGAAGTTGTGGGACATGAACCCCACACTTTTATGGATTACTAGGATGATGTGGCACTTTGGGAGATGACGCCCTAGCCTTTGGAGGCTATCTCACCCAATGACCACCCTTGAAGAAGATGTTGGGGACTTTAATATCTTAAATTTGTGAATTTTGGTCATTATTTAGCATATGTGGACAAAAATCAAATAGATTAGATAAAAGTCAATGTAAAAACATGAATTTGAACCTAAATTAGTGGATTTAATTGTAAATTGGGTAAATTGAACTTGGAATTTTCTCTATAAATAGAGGCAAGCCTCACTTCATTTTTCATAATTGATCATTGAGACATTGCCATCTCTCTCAAAATTTCGGCCCTCTCTCTTGTGCATGCAATTTGTCTTTTTGGGGAAAATTGCTCATGCGATTTTCTTGGAGATGGATTATTTCACTTGTGGAGGATGTTTTGTGACCTAGGATACTTCTTGGATGTTTTTTCTTATAGGTTTGTTGATGTGTAAGGTTAATTTTCTGTAACTTGCTTGGATTATTTCTTGCTTGAAGAAACCTTAAGAGGGTTAGAATTGTTTATCCCCTCCTTCAAGCCATTTTGCTTTGTGAAAGGAGGCCATTAGAGGATTGATTTGAGGGTTAGGAGTGTCTATCCCATTGAATAATTTCTTATCTATGGTTTTAATACTAGGGGTTAGGATGGTCTATCCTCGTAGATTCTAAAAACTTAGTTTCCCATCAACTAGGAAGCTAGGTGACTAATTTTAGAGGTATGGATTGGGTTATAAGGGTTTAAGTCCAAGGTTCGAGTCCTAAATTATTAGCCATTTAACTTCTCTTTGATGTTATGACTCTATTAAACAATAGACAAGGCACTAGTTTCATTTGAGAAAGTAAAATTTTGCATTGAGAAACGTGAAAGTTGCTCTCTTGTAATCTTTCGATTTTTAGATAAATTGCTCATACTCTAAGCAATATTTTCATGTTAAAAAATCTTGATTTCTTGGAGTATTTATTTCTGTTGTAATAACTAATTATCTACAGACATTAGGGCTGCAACAAAATCTCTCTCTTACTCTTGTTTACTTTTTCACCGTAGAAAATTGTGCTTGAATATTGCAATTTAATCTACTTCTTAAGGGCTACAAATTGGCATATTTATTTTCTGATTTATGTGGTGGAAACTTGTTGTTGTAGCAAATGTTTTCTACATCCATATAGGGCTGTTATAAACTTTCCGATAACACTTACTTTGTATCCTATTTAACCGTCAAAATTGTGGTTTAATCATTGGAATATTGTCTATTGTTTATAAGCTTTCATTTTCCATCATTTAATGCTAATTTTGACAATGATTTATTGCAGTTGTTAACATATTCTTCTTGCTGATATAACTTATAGTATGCTACAAATTTTGGGTCAACAATATTTCTTGTTGCTTTCCCTAGCATTTGGGTGTTTATTTTCATGATTTTTGGTCTTGGGATATTGGCTCTAACATTGGTTTTGCAGGTCATAAATCAATTTGCCTCTCTCCCCTACCAAACTCATCATTTTCCAAACCCTAAGCACTCTCATTTACTAACCAGAGGAGGGATCCTTTCCAAATCATTGTATTTCTCTCTCCATATCCCTAAGGTCACTCGAGAATCCTCCTTTGTGGTGGAATCACCCATCACTAAAATGAGGGGAGTAAGTGTTAAGGTGACAATGGTTCTTACTCCCAGTTGTGTTGTACTAGTGACGCTTGTGGTTGGATTTTCCCTAGTTATAGTTTGTGCGATAACAAGGATAAAATTTACTTCGATGCAATAAGGAAAGAAGTTATCACGCCAAAGAAAATATTCGAAGAGTGCGATGTATCACATTGAAAGGGAATTTTGGTGTGATACACCACATAGTCTAAAGTTTGTGACATTGTGATATTGGGAGGAGAGGAAATTTTGAGTGGCACAAACTGGTGTGTTGCACTGAAATAATAATCTAGTGCGATATGAGGAGTATCAAACCGAAATGAATATTGATGCAAAATACCATGGAGAAGAGATATTTTATGCAGTGTGATATGTCATGTTGAAACACAGATTCGATGCATCGATGGTATGGATGGCTATGCCACGCTAGCTGGCACATGTCATGACACATTAGCTAGGGGTGCCATGTTAAGACCTAAGGGGGGCATATATATGCGATATGATGAGTATCAGACCGAAAGGAATATTGATGCAAAATACCATGGAGAAGAGATATTTTATGCAGTGTGATATGTCATGTTGAAACACAAATTTGATGTGTCGATGGTATGGCTGGCCATGCCACGCTAGCTGGCACATGTCGTGCCACATTAGCCAGGGGTGCCATGTTATGACCTAAGGGGGGCATATATATGGATAAATGTATATGATTTGACCCTAAGGGGGGGAATATATGGGCATAAATGTACATTTAATGTGTAAATACATATGTAATAGGGTAGGCCAAGTGATAAAGGGGCCTCATGTGCAAGTGTGAATAAATATATATAAGAGATCATGTATTCATTATTGACATGTGAATTGTGAAGTATGAAAGGTATTTGGTTATTTGGAGGGGGTTTCTCTATTATTTAAGGAGTTATTGTGTAACTTATCTATATTGGAGTTGTTCTCCACATTTAAATTCTGTACATGATGTGTACTTCTATTATTTTATGATATTTTTAAGTATTTGGATCATAACATTTGGTATCAGAGCTCAAGGCCTTGGGGTTTCGCTGCTGCATCTGAGACACCTTGGAATTTTCACTATAACTGTTTTTATACGATGTTTCGGAAGGAACCCCTTAGAGGATATTTATTATATTGATCAAGGTACACGGGGTTCAAATTTTCGCTCCTAAGGCCATACATTTTTGGAGATATAGCCTGTGTAAGATAGGGTTCTGGAATCATCCTGAATTTATTCATCGAGGAATTTTCGCTATAAAATTTGTTTTTTGATGTTTCAAAACTTGAAATCTGGAGGATATTCATAGAAATTATCAAGGTATCTGTGATACAAATTTTAGCTTCTAGGTCATCCTACTTTGGTAGATACATTCTGTGTAAGATAGGGTATCTGACTAGTCATATTAACTAGTCTCAAACAAGTGTTCTGGGTAAAACAATGATATCTTCTTAAGAGAGTCTCCAAATTAAGTGAGACAAATTGCATTTGATAGTGGAAAGTCTGTAGTATTGCTGGTTCAAGTTTTAGAATAAAATATCAGATATTATTCTCTTGGCACTCTTTACAAGTACGTTCTCATGGAAGGGACAAAAATCAACAAGGTGTGGGGAAGTTACCATAACTTCTGCTTGGCACATCCAATTTTGGTCATACTTGTTGAATTGTAGAGAAAGAATTTATGAGTACTACAGGTCGAAATTTCATACTAAGAAGAGCTGAAATTGCATAGATACATCATAAGTAAGGTAGGCTAGGAGGACAAACTCCAAATCATGGTTTCAAAGGTATGTTCATTTAAAACTATCGTAACTTTTGATTGGAATGTCCGATTGAGATGATTCAAAATCCATTGGAAATATAACACATAGAAGAGAATATTGGAACAAGTATTACAAATATTTGAGATATTTATCCTTAATATATTGAGGTTGTGATTTGATGGTTGGGATTAGACCTCATTTAAGAATCAATGGAAATACCTAAATTTACAGGAGATGAAGATAAAGATGAAATCAATCCTATGGAATGGTTGAGGTTGGTAAAATAATATAATATGACTCCTTCGAAGGAAATAAATTATTTTTTTGATGAAGCTTGAAAGTGTTGGATGAGTGTTGATCAAAATACTAGATGGCACTGCACATGTGAATAATTTGAAAAACTCTTCTTAGATAAATGGATTTGGGATACAAAAATGGAGGAATTCTATAGAATTCAAGATGAATTAAAAGAATCAAAGGAAGAGATTAAGAAGAAGGGTTAGGAGATATATAAGATACAATACCTTAATGAATCACTCGTTAAGGAGGTTAAGAACTTAAAGCAAGAAAATAATAGTAAATCAAAGTGGGAAAATGATGAGTTTAGGGAAGACTTGAAAACGAAAGATGAAGAGATATGTAGATTATGAAACCACAATAAAAAACTATTGTATGAGGTCAAGAGATTGAAAGAAGAAAAGAAGAATTGTGAAAATCAAGATGAAAGAAGGATCTTGGATGAAGAATCTACCAAAAGACTAGAAGATGAAATTTGGATGAAGGTTGAGGAATCCTTAAATACCGATGATGTAAAATCGGAAATACAAGCCAGAATTGAAGAAGGATGTCAAAAATTGTTAGATGGGATTACATTGCATCTTCAAAAGGAGAAAGAAGACAAGATTCAAGAAGTTCAACAAAAGATACTTGAAGAATTTGAACTCCATCTAGAGGATGTACATGCCAAATATGATGGTATTATCTCGAAGGCTAGTGTAATCAAAGACCAAGCAAATATGATCGAGGATTCCTTTGTTGCTGAAAAGAAGATAGATGAAATGAATGTGCAGAGTGAAGGAAGACCATCAAATGTAAAATCGTATTGACACCCTCATTAGCAAGAAACATTTCAAGGAAGACAAGAAGGACGATATCGACATTATGAAGGAAGAAGATGGAATAATTGTCAATATTCATGGAACAAGGAATCACCAAACTATGCTTCAACAAGCTATTATTAGAGACCAACAACGACTACAAACTGGAGAAGCTTCAACAAAAATACATGGAATCAAAGGAAATCAAATTATTCAACAACTAGACACCAAGGATTAAGACTGAAAATAATTGATTTTGGATGGATAGATCATCGACAATGGAATGAAGAAAGAAGGAACATAAGAAAATCATAGTACTTAGTTTCATCACATGTGAAGCCTTTAAATGCAAAGCTTTCAGGACAAATCTTTTTGAAGGAGGGTACTATGTTATGACCTAAGGGGGGCATATATATGGCTAAATGTATATGATATGACCCCAATGGGGGGAATATATGGGCCTAAATGTACATGTAATGTGTAAATACATATGTAATAGGGTCGGCCTAGTGACAAAAGGGCCTCATGTGCAAGTGTGAATAGCTATATATAAGAGACCATGCTTTCATTATTGACATGTGAATTGTGAAGTAAGAAAGGTATTTGATTATTTGGAGGGGGTTCCCCTATTCTTTAAGGAGTTATTGTGTAACTTATCTATATTGGAGTTGTGCTCCACGTTGACATTCTGTACATGGTGTGTACTTCTATTATTTTATGATATTTTTAAGTATTTGGATCATAACATGCCACATATGCATGCTAACATAGGAAAAAACAAATTTGTAAAAACTTTAGAAGGCCATAACTTCTTTCTCCGAGTTTAGAATTGAACAAGAAGATAGTCATTGGAAAGATCTTGAGGAGCATAATTGGCCTCTAAGTTCAAAATTGGTATCAGAGTTGTGTTTAAGAAAATTTATTTAGTGGGAAATTTGGAAATTTCCACACACCCCACCATCCTAATAATGTTTAAAGGGTTGGATATGTTACAAGTGGTATTAGATGTAATTGTTGAATTGGCAAAGGAAAAAAATTAGTACCCTGTATCCTCAATTAGGCACAAGGGGGGATGGGTATGCTACAACTGGTATCTGAGCTATGGTTCAAACACTGAACCTAAATCAGTTAGATATATACCATAGAGGAAAAATCATTAGAATGTTGGTTCAAACATTGGACCTACATGGGTCAAAGATAGATCAAAGGTTACAAAATTGGGATTTTATGGAATAGAAACTAGCTTTCTAAGGAACCATTTACAAGATGTTTATAACATGTGTGAAAAAATCTTTGCTAAGAGGAGAGAATGGGAAAATAATATAGTTTACATACTAGTGCAGTGCATGATAAAATATAGTTGAAAGGATGATTGATGAAGTTCATCTGGGAAACACTACATAATGCTGATGGATGAAGTTCATCTAAATGACATAGTGGAATGCTGGTTGATAAAGTTCATTTGAGTGGCATAGAAGAATGTTGATTGTTGAGGAACATGGCCAACAATGCAACCATGTTGATGAGGGGGAATTTTTGAATTCACCTCTTATTGTTTTGATATCTTTCTTAATATTCAAGGATCTATTACATGTTGATAGTTTATAGCATGAGAATGTCGAACATGCAAGAGATAGATAACTAGAATTCATATGCACAAGTAGGCATGCTGATAGTGAAATTCTTGGTGCATACATATATCCCTGGTGCATATAGGGATGCTTGAGCTACATATAACATGTTTATAAAATTAGATTGGTATGTTGTTATTAAGGAAGTAGGGTGTTATGATGGATAACTGTGGTTAATGATGGTCATGTTACGAGGAAAAGGTTGTTGGACAGTTGGTTGTCATTGATTTCAACCCTTGGACAGTGATCTTGGAGTTTGATGTCAACCCTTGGAGAGGTCTAGAAATGTTGGACAATTGCTTGACATTTTTATCATTGAGTTTGATGGTGAGTTAGTTGGGTACATTTTATGTAGTCTACATGTAGCCCTGATGGTGTGGTTTTGGTATCTGATGTTGATTGAAGAATATGGATAGAAAGGACATTGTAAATGTAGAAACGACCCTCGTATATGGATAATACTCTTCGTTCCATTTTCAGTGATATGAAAAACGCCACATGGTTTCTCACAGTTAGGGAGATATGGCATTGTAAAGTTGGAAGCCACGAAGAGTGGACAAGAATCCCCTAGTTGGTTACAAGTCTTGGTCAAAGGGTAAATTGGTTACAACAAGCAAGCCCTAAAGTAAGGAGAGATGTTACTATGAAAAATCATATAAACACCTCAAGGAGTCTCTCATAAGAACACACACACTTACAATTGAATATCTATCTTGTGAATGTTATGGTATAGTATTGTGATATTTTGGCTATTTTTTGATGACATTTTTCTGAGGTTACGAAGGAAGGTCAAAGGCGAAATTCTCATAGTTGTAACAAGATTGAGTAACCCTAGTTTCTAAGGTATCCACGAGAAGTAGGTCATCAGGGCACATATGTATGGGGGATGAAGTAGATGAGCCGAAGAACCTAGGGGGTTGTAGCTAGAGAATTCAGGGAGTTGTAGCTTCCTTTAGGTTGGAGCCTCCTTCCAATTGCAGCTGGAGAATTTGGAAGTTGGTGCTTCCTATGACTGAATTATATATATATATATATATATATATATATATAAGCATTCTGTGCTTTTATCCCATTTGGGTTTCCATGTAAATACTGGTGTATTGTGTTCTTGATGTGATGCTGCTTATGTTTACATGCTTATGATATATATTATTGGATGCATTCATAGATTATACATTGATGATAAACTATTGAACATTGTTGATAAAGTGAAAGAATATATATTGTGGTTAAAAGTGTTATAAAATTCTCATATTGATTCACCTCCCCCCCTTCTTGGTAATTCAACAATTGGTATCAGAGCAGGTTCATTCAAGGAAACAATTTAACCACTGGAAGGTAGATCATGGAGTATAATATGAATGGAGCACCAATGTTCAATGGTCATAAGAGTCTGAAGTATGAATTGTGGAGTTGCAGGATGAAGGTATTTTTAAAGGAATATGGATATGATATTTGGAAACCAATTATGGCAGGATACAATGCTACAAAGAAAGCAAAGACTACATCCAAGAAGGAATTGAAGAAGAAAAAAAAAAGAAGCTATGGATTTCTTCTGGGAAGTATTACCTGATCTGGTAAGAGAAAAGGTTGGAAAGTGTTTATCAGCTAAAGAACTTTAGGATAAGCTATATGATATCTATTTTTCTCCCATCACAGAGTCAGATTTAGATAAATAAGATACATGTACAAAACATGAAGAAATATGCTCATCATATCATACATATTCAAAAGAAGAAGAGTGTGAAGTGATAGAAGCCAACATAGGTGAGTTCTTTTGATTTAGTTGTGAAAAGAAGGGACATCTTGAAATTGAATGCCCTTACTTGAAAATTGGAAATGATAAAATAGAAGACAATACCGAGATTGAAAAGGCATACTTGATTAGTGATTTATATGAACTAAATAAAGAAATAGAACAACATGAGTCACTCAAGATAGAATTGATGAAGCAAAAGGAAAGTGTTCAAAGTTTTGAAGAATCCCAACAAGCCATCGAGAACTTAAGAACTTAGCTAGAAGAAGACAGAAAGGTTGAAGAAATTATATAAGATCAAAAACAATGTTTGGAAGACAAAATAGTAGAACAAAAGGAAGAAGCATAAAACAGAGAGAATATATTGATAGATCATCTCAAGGAAAGAACTAATGATTTAAACCAACTTGAGGCAGAGTTTGGTCAAGACGACAGAAGACTTGAAGAAGAAATAATTATATTGAATATCCAAATTGAAGAAACAAAGAGGATAGAAAAGTCATGAAGAGTTGGATGATGAATAAAGAAGAAGATGTTGAGAATATTGAAGAAGAAGTTATCACATTGAGAAGTAAAATTGTCAAGCTCAGTAAGAATATTGAATATAAAGAAACATACACATCAACAATAGAGAATGAAGAGAAGCATTCCAGGGTACCAAAAAAGAAAAATGAAGAAACGAGTAAGAGTTATGTAGAAGTACTCAAAGGAAGGAATCATGGTCAACAAGAATCAAAGAAGAATAATAGATATACATCTTCAACAAGATCTACCACATTCAGACAACAAAGAAGTTTCAACCATAATGAAGGGATCCGCAAAAGAGAAGATCAAGATCATCCAAGGCAAGAATTCAGAAAGACTACACCACAAAGAAGATCATTCACTTCTAGGTATGTAAATGTATTTTATCATCATTGTTTTTATTGTACTAACTTTGGACACAAGGTTGCAGATTGCAGGGATTATGAAAGAAATGTTAAAGCAAGAAAAGCTTATGTGGCCCTACATAACATTGAATGTTACAAGTGCCATAACTATGGACACATAGCTCGTGATTGTAGAAGCATGATCGATACTTCTTTGAGAGAGACCACCGATATCATATATAAGAAGGTTTGGAAAATAAAACAAGAATAGGGAAAGGAAGACCAAATGAATGAAGGACACCCACAAGTCATACTTTTAGGATTGGAAATAGTAGGAGATGAAGACAAATCTTTAGGGAAAAAGAAAGATGTCAGATATAGGAAATTTTAGAGAAGAAATGAAAAACAATAAGAATAGGTGAATAAAGACTAGGTCCTAGATATTGTCGGATTTGTAGTAGTACGGGAAAGAAAATAAGAACAGGTTCAAGAGATTGTACTTTCAAGAATTGTAGTGAAAGATCAATCCACAAGAAGAAAGAAAGAAGTCAAAGTTAAGAGAGATGATGAGTCTATAGATGAAGAGGAAGATTAATCTGCATTAGAGAGAGTATTTTTTAGAGCCATCTAACTTGGAGTCTCCCAATGAATATGTATGTTGAACATGGGGAGTAAGTACAATAGAAATTACAGATCAGAGAACCACCCTTCAAGCAGTATGAAGTGTTTGCAGAGATAGATTCAGAGTAGTCAGATAACAAAAGTACAAAATGATATAGTGATCGCACATGTGTTAGTTGGCAGTTACACATGAAGAAGTTTATGATCATATTCCGGAAGAGAGATATTCAGTACATGTTGTTCCATACATGAAGAGTTTGATGAGAAGATAGATCAGATCAATATACATATTTTATTCAGAGTAGTCTTTGTACAATGATAGATGGGTCAACATTGTGGACAATGGAGTAGCATGAGTTCAGGACATATTGGTTCAAAGACCAATTTAGAGATCAACTCAGAGAAAGTTGGATGATAATGATAAAGGAATATTTGAATGCTTTAACTTTGAATTTTTTTTGTATATGTTAGTGAATTACACGAGGACGCACCAATGGACAATGAACAATATTGGAAGAGAGGAAATGAAACATTTTACAGGTATCCCTACATTGATCTACACAACATCTGGAAGAAAAGTCAAGTCATTAGAGGAAGATATCCAGGGAGGAAGATCAGTAGCATGCAGATAGGGGGAGACATACCCAAAGGGGGATTCATTCTTTTTCGCATGATTGGTTATAACAGGTACATTTTCAGGAGGATACATATTGACAGGGGGAGTTAACCTTTGATCAATAATGAAGAGAAATAATAGAGGCATGGAGACACGAGAAGAAGCCCCAAGAGGAGATACCCTTTTCCATTGATGCCAAAGGGGGATAGATAGACACATTTATGAGGAGAAATGATCATAGGGGGAGCATGAGCATGAGTGTTTCCATCAATGTTGGTGTTGCCATCAATGCCAAAGGGGGATATTTTTGGACAATTGGTTTGGACAGTTGGTTGTCATTGATGTCAACCCTTGGAGAGGTCCAGAAATGTTGGACAATTGATTGAAATTTGTATGATTGATATTGATGGTGAGTTAGTTGGGTATATTTAATGTAGTCTAAATGTAGCCCCAGAGGTGTGGTTTTGGTACTTCATGTTGATTGAATAATATGAATAGAAAGGATAGTGTAAATGCATGAAAGACCCTCATATATGGATAATACTCATCATTCCATTTTCGGTGATATGCAAAACACCACGTGGTTCCTCATGGTTAGGTAGATATGGCCTTGTAAAATTGGAATCCTTGAAGAGTGGACAAGAATACCCTAGTTGGTTACAAGTCCTGGTCAAAGGGTAAAGTGGTTACAACAAGCAAGCCCTAAAGCAAGGAGAGAGGTTACTATGAAAAAGTATATAAACACCTCAAGGAGTCTCTCATAAGAACACACACACACTTACACTTGAATATCTATCTTGTGAATGTTATGGTCTAGTATTGTGATATTTTGGCTAGTTTGTGACAACATTTTTTTGAGGTTACGAAGGAAGGTCGAAGGAAAAAGTCTCGGAGTTGCAACAAGCTTGATTAACCCTAGTTTCTGAGGTATTTGCGAGTTGCAGGTCACCAGGGTGCGGATGTACGTAGGATGTAGTAGAGGAAAGCACAAATATCTGTGGGCTATAGAAGAGAAAGTCACTATATGTGAAAATCTTGTGAAATATTGTGAAGGGATGTTGGTACCAGGTTGCTGAGGACTGTGGAAGAGTTACAGGTCAGTTTACAGTACAACAAGTCAACTACAGGATCGAAGGTAATTTTTAAGGGTTATGGTTATGGTGTCATGGTACATGAATGGTGATGATAGTATGTGATATGGTATATATTGGTGATCATATGATACATTGTTAGTTTTACATTCCTGGATGGTTCTTATCTGGTTTGGTATGGTACATGGTTTATGGTTGTTGGCACATACTTGAGGCACATGGCGTATGACATGATTGGGGCATATCATGAGTGATATTGAGGAGCATGCTTGAGGCATGTGTTTGTGAGCTTTGGTGTATGAATTGAGGAACATCATTGGATGCATGGTACATGTTGGTTGAGGTATACTCAGTGAGATACATTTCTATTTCATATATTGATTTATTGACATATGGTGTATGGCATGATATGGTGTATGGTTGAGACACTTGTTATAGTTGCTGTGCGTTGTTGATGTACATAGTTGATGAATATGGTTGATGGTTGAAGTGCATGGTTGGCACATTTTTGACACTTGTTATGGTACATGTTGAGGTATAGGTTGATGCATGGTTAATGCATGGTATAGGTTGGTACTTGGTTGAGACACATATCTTGTGATGGTATGTGGTGATCTTGGTACATTCTTTGTAGAGGCACGTGTTGGTGACGTTGAGCATATTGTTTGAGATATGCTCTTGGTGACCTTGGCATGAGTTGCATGAAAATGAGAGTGGATCTGGTTTCGTGGATAAGAAAGCGATAGGTTGGACAGGTTGATGTGACAGTGATAGTGACAGTAACAAAGTGATAGAGACATTGACATAGAAACTAATATAGTTCTGTTGTATTCCAAGAGTTGCAAAGAAGAGAGGTGTGGACATCCATGAGTTGCAGTAAAGAGAGTCATGAACATCCATGTGTTGTAGAGCAGACAGGTCACAAATCTGCATAATTTGTTTGAAGATTGTTGGTATAGGTTGTGACAGTTTGTTGGTACAGGTTGACAATGACAAAGTGACAGTGGCAGTGGTTTATTCAGTGACAGTGACAGGTTGTCTACATTTGGAATTTATATTTTAGGGTGATAAGATAGGGAAATGAAAGGGGGTTGTAGCCTCCTTTCGGTTGGAGCCAAAGAATCAGGGAGCTGGAGATTCCTTTAGGTTGGAGCCTAAGAACTAGGTGGTTGTAGCCACCTTCCGGTTGAATACAAAGAAACCAGGGGGTTGTAGCCTCCTTCTAGTTGGAGCCATATAATTTAGGGAGTTGTATCTTCCTTCATGTTGAAGCCTGAGAATAGGGGGTTGGAGCCTCCTTTCAGTTGCAACTAGAGAATTTGGAAGTTGGTGCTTCCTATGAATGAATTCTTGATATATATAATAAAGCATTCTATGGTTTTCTCCCATTTGGGTTTCCACATAAATTCTGGTGTACTGTGTTCTTGATGTGATGCTGCTTATGTTTACATGCGTATGATATATATTATTGGATGCAATCATATATGATGCATTGCTAATAAACTATTAAACATTGTTGATAAAGTGAAAGAATATATATTGTTGTTAAAAGTGGTATAAAGTGCTCATACTGATTCAACCCCCCTCTCAGTAATCCAAAAAAGGTTGATAGCATGGATGAAGCTGTTGATGTTATTGCATATGATAAAAAACCTCATGAAGAAAATATGAGGACAATGTAGTGTTGATCAAGAGGTTGGTAAAAGGAGTATAGAACCTCCATGAGACATTAACTAATCAGGTACCATCCAATAAATTGATGACAACCTTGCATGTATGGTTTTGGTATGCTCAAACGATAAATGGATTTTAGGTAATAATTCCCTCAACCAAAGTTTGATATTTGGAAATGATATGAAGGCATGAATGAGTTTGTGAAATGGGGAATGGTACCTTCTATGTTCTGGGTAATGATATGGTTACTTAGTGATTTCATGTTGCACGAAATGCTCATATAAAAAGTGTGCAAGAGTGATATTTTGCTGTTGGTTTCCATATGAAAGAGGGAAACACACTTATAACAATGCATGTGAAACTTGTCACGTGAATGACTATGAGCTCTCCTAAAATAGACTGATCTTAAGTTGGAGAAGATGTGCATGAATAATGAGGAAAATATGCAAGTGGTGCACATGCACACATGCATGTTGAAGACATTATTTGAATGGATTGTTAGGATGCATGGTGTAAATGCATGCTTATGTTTACATTGAAATTATATGTAAATTGTTTAAATGATATAGTTTTTACTAACTCATGAGATTGAGATCATTTCAAGAGTTATTGGATATTGCAATGAGAAAGTTTCATGCTAAAGTAGTCACATATGGATGGACTGCATGAAAAATCTGTCAGGGGAGAAAAGTTATGGAAAATAAGGATTGTTGATAATTATGTAGTGGAATGCAAAGACAAACATGGAGAAAAAAAGAGAAACCTTTCTCACCCTGAAACTCTATTTTGTTTGTAGAATAGAGTGATACTCAATTTGAATAGAAAGTATCATTTGTGAAAAAATAATAAGTATAGTATCTCGAATTAATATTACAACTAATGATATATTATGCAATTGACAGAAAGGGCAAGGAGAAAATTAGCTATGTTGTGTAGAGGAATCGAAAGGGAGACTCCCTTAACTCTTCTCTCATTGTTTATTATATTTATCTAGAGTGATAAAGTTGATATGTGTGGATAGTTAAGGCCAAAGAATGCTAATAAATACAAGAAAGTAAAATAATTGGAATTAATTGCAGTAATAAACACATTGAGAGATAATGCGGTAGAGTGCATATAGATATATTGGAGAATATATGATGTTTTTTATTGATTAAAAGTGTTGTGATACATGAAATGATTATGACATTATAATTGATGTGGTTGTGAGTGATATATGACTAGGAATGGTTGAAGATGTTGATGATGTAGTTTCTTATGATAGAAAACATCATGAAAAGGATAAAGACAAAAACATGCTTGTTCATATGGTTGATGAAGGGATCATGTGAGCTCCCACGAGGCATCAACCAAGCAGGTAACATCAAGAATATTGATGGAAATTATGCAAGTATGAAAATTAGTCATGCCAATGTAGTGTGTGAATTGAAAGGAATTGGGTAAGAATTCCTTTATTTATACTCTATGTATTCAATGATATGATTATGATTGAATGTATGTATGTCATTGATATCTATGTAGGGCATGGAATAGGAAGAAACCTATGGTATGAAAGGATATTTAAAATCTTCACATTGCATTCATGAATTAGTATGTCATGATCAAGTTGATTGACAATGATTGAATGGGTAATTATAATAATGATATGAATTTGTATACCATGTGAAAGTGAATGCTAGCAGAGATAGCCTTTTTTGAGACCATACTGATGTTGGATATGGAATGATATAACACTACAAAAGTGTCCAATGGTCTCTCTACTTGAATTTGTGTCCTAGACTATAACCTTCTTGCCAACACTAAAGAGTTCTTATAAGGGGAAGCATTCCCGAGGAACTATAGAGTAGAGAAGGGAAATACCTTCTTGTACACCTAAGGTACTGTTTAGCAGAGAAGGTGTATATTCCTGGTGTTGTGTTGGGATATAGAGTAAGGTTTATAAATGTTCAATCAATAATTATGGAGGTGGATGGATAATGTGTCGAAGCATTGGATAGACCTTCCAACTCATCATGGTGGAATACATGAGATATAAATGTGGTATTCCAGAATCAATATAGGGATGTATTCAATATATGTGGCCATGAGTATTGCCACATTGGTTACTGTCATGAATAAATGTTTGATTTCATTATGTAATGTTGAGTGTGTTGGTAATGAACATATAATGAATGATAGTTTCATTACATTTGATGTGATTAATTATTGAAAGTGATTGAATTATTAGTATGATTGTTTGGTTGATTGAAAGTTAAAATATATTGCAAGTAGAATGGTCTTGGATATGGAAATGAGTGTAATTTGATAAGGAATACCGATATATATTGCTGTAAGAACCAAAAATTATGAGAATGAATCTCATACTTGGGAATCCTGCTTTTCTTTATGACACATATTTGAAATTTATAAGTGAAATTGTTATAATGATATCTCATGCCAACTGTATGTATGTGATATCGATGAGATGATGGTTATTGAAGCTGGAAATCTCGAGAAGAAGGCCACTATTGTGACACTAGAACCCTATGATTTCCATAGGTTACAAACTACTAGTGGATGTCTGGTAGTAAGTTGGTGCTCTCTTTGCATGTGAATGTCTTGGTAAGATGGATCACTCGAGGGAATGTATAAAAAGGAAGAGGATTCCTGAGCTAGGAGGGTGAGTGCAATAGGGAAGAGGAAACTTAAAAATACATATGGTATGGAAGATGGAATCAAGGTGGTGTTTCTGA
This sequence comes from Picea engelmannii, assembly GCA_009831015.1. NCBI lineage: Eukaryota > Viridiplantae > Streptophyta > Pinopsida > Pinales > Pinaceae > Picea > Picea engelmannii. The sequence continues at coordinate 358,016 of ML787491.1, forward strand.
GAGGATAGTGAACTGAATTATTTCCCATGGCAGCCTTGTGAAGCAAATTATAGCCATAAAATAAGTATTGAATTAATATTGCACACTTATATTTGGTTACATGTTTACCTTGTGGAGTTGAGGACTCTAGTGGATTAGATAATTGTTGCATCATAATTTCTATAATATTCATGTTTTATTTGATAATTTTTGCAAGCACATGATGAAAATGTGAGAAGCTTGGTGGTGTACTGAGATAATGAAGAGGATGACATGTTGAGTTGAAGAATGAAGACATTTCAAATGTTTCTGCAATGAAGAGAATTCTAAGGATGATATATTGTTGTAATGAAGAGAACACCGAGGACACTGTTATTCCAAAGGGGAGGGGATGTAATTCCCCTTGTTTTAATCCCCATGATTAATTGTAACTAATTATGATTAGATGTTGGTTTTGTTTCAGCATGGATATTTTAATTACCATGCTTTATTTTACGCCATGAATATTTAAATAATTGTAAATATTGTTGTTTTGCAAATTAATAAAATAACGAAGGTTGATTGAGGCAGGGAAACATAAAGAAGAGATATTGTACCATAAGAGGGGAAGAGTGATGGGGTCCTAGTGTATTATACATGCCTAATAACCCTGTTCCATTTTTCTAAATCATTTTTCCATTTACCATGTAATACTCCTTTGACTTATCAAAACCAATCATTGAATGAGGTTGGTGGGAGAGTCACCTCACCTAGTTATGGAAGAATGGACTGAGTAACTACATTTAATAGGTTGGTGGAGAGTCCTCTCACCTAGTTATGGAAGCATGGGGGATGGGTACCTTCATGATGGGATTGATGCCTTGGGCCATTCAATCAACCTTTGACACATGAAATTGTTAGAAAATGAGGAGGGACAGATTGGATGGGGATTGACTCATTCATTTATCATGGAAAAAGCACCCACACGTGTGGATAAAAGAGAGGTGATTGGTTGCAGGGAAGAGATGAACTCATGCTTACACTGGCATGATGGAGGAGAAATCGATTCTTTGTTTCTTTGGGTAGAAATGCGACTAGCTGGAGAAAAGATTTTTTTGCTTTGGGTCATCACATGACCCAAGAAAATGGTTGGAAATAGGGTTTAGGGTTTGTTGGTTGAGTTTGCACCCATATATTTGTTGAGAGAGACACACTGAGAAGAGGAATAAATTAAAATGACTGGAAAATCGATTATGGAAAGAGGAAGTGAATTCCCGGAGAAGGGAAACAAAGAAAGAGAGAGAGAGACTTTTGGTTGAGAATGAAGCCAAGTAGGTTGCTATGCTGAGTGATAGAAAAACCATGGTTGGAAGCCAATAAGGAAACCATACTATGGGCTGGAACAACCAGGAAAGGAATCCATAAAAAATTGAGAAGGGTAAAGAACCAAATGAATTTTTCTAGAGTGATGGACAATAGATAGACCCTTTATGCACACACAAACGAGCACCAACGCGAGAGAATTTTGAGGGAATATGAGAAGAGAAGGAAGGTATTCTCTTTCTGCTATGTGGGGTAGGTTGTGTGGGTACCTGAATTGTTGGTTGTGGAGCCTCATTATCTTCATGATTCAGAGTTTTGTTTCAACCGTGTTTGGATCCCATTTCCTGATGGGGGAGTGTGGGGGGAATTTATCCCCCACTATTGTCATCAAGGGGGTCCACGGGGGGAATAGAAAATTAATGGAGCCCCCCCTTGGTAGTGTATTTGAGGACAACACCCTTGAAGTGAATTTTTGGAAAAAATTGCCTTGTAAAAATTGTAATTTCGTAGTCAATCTAGATCGTTCATTATAAGGTCACAGATCTAACAGTAGAAGTTGTGATATGGATTTTTTTTCCCTATAAGTAAAACCTCCTTTTTTTACAAGGGCACTGTATTTCGGCTATGGATGAGAGTGAATATTGTATTCTAAGAGAGGAGACTGTGAGAGAAAGAAGAGGAATTTACAACAAGTGTGTTGTAGGTTGTATCCTTTCATTTGTTAGATAATAATAAAGGAAGGACTTGTAAATTTGTCTAGTGGATGTAACCCACACTGAGTGAACCACGTGTATCTGTGTCTTTATTGTATTTTGTATCTTCTGTGTTTTATTTATGCATTTGTTTTATTTTCTTTCTCCTCGATCCTGTTTTTGTAACAACTAGTATCAGAGCCAAAGGTAACTCGTAGGAAAGGAGGGTTCCTGGTTCGATTGGGGGCAATGGAAAAATATGGAAAGTTTAGGGTTGATAAATTTAACGACCAAAACTACCATATATGGAATATGCAAATGGAATATTATTTATATCAGAAGGATATGTTCCTACCATTGGGCGGAATAACAAAGAAGTTGACGACCATGAGGGATGAAGAATGGGAGGTTCTTGACAAAAAGGAACTAGGAACGACATGGCTGTGTCTGGAAGCCTCAATGGATTTCAATATTTCGAAATAAAATAGAATGGAGGATATGATGAACACATTGATAAACTATATGAAAAAACCTCGGCCTCCAACAAGGTATTTCTAATGAAGCGATTATTTAATATGAATATGTGAGAAGCTGGGTCTATTGCATATCATTTAAATTAATTTAATCTAATTACTAATTAGCTAAGTTATGTAAAAGTGATCTTTGATGATGAGGTTAGGGATATTCTAATCTTTTTCTCATTGCAAGAAATATGGAACAACTTGGTCATGGATGTAAGTAACTCTATCTCTGATTCAAACACTCCAACCATTAAAACTATGGAACTAGAATAAAGTGACAAGGAATAAGAAATAAATAGTGGAATCATGAGACAAAGGTCTTATCCAATTAGAATGTGTATAAGGATCTGTTTTGGCAGCCATGTGGATTTTAGGTTAAAGAAAAATGTATGTCTGATTTTGACTAAACAACTGGTCATGTGTTAATAGAATTAAGCCCAAAATGTAAAAATACAAATTATATTATTATTGAGATATCTTGAGAACTTTTGGTTCTCAAACATGTCTAGATACTTGTTGTCTTAGTGTAGTATTTAGAGGTAATTATAAAATAGACTTCCTACTCGTGTAGAGGGGGAGAGTTATGTTGCAATTTTTACTTCTTCTATTGAGATTGTTGTTTAATTAATATCTCTCGATCATTGGTTCATGTTATTCACGATTATGTGAGTGTGAAATGGAATAAGTAGTTGTTGTATTCCTTTCTAGTTATCTGTCTAAGGAGGAAGGGGCCCACCTCCAACAAGACAAGTGTTGTAGCATTATAATAGTTTACTAGATTTCCTTTATTAATCAAAATCATTTACATGTGATATATTAATTCCTTGCAAAGTATTTTTGTTTCTTTACAATTTTCTTTACCTGGGATTGCATATTGATTGGCTGACTATCATTGCTTTGTAAAAATAGAACATAAGTCAACCCTCTCTGACATTTATATTTAGTATCTTTATGTTTAAAATTTTGAATTAGTGTTGATCTATCTTTAGTGCAAATTGTTCATTTGTAGTATTCTAAATTTAAGAAAAAAAAAAAAATTCTTCCCTTGCAAAGTGATTTAGAACTATTATGGTTTTATAGAATTGTTCACTTGTAGTATTCTGAATTCAATAAAATAGATTTTTGCTTCCTTTATAGATTGCCTCAGAATCATTATGGTTTTATATATTTGATCACTTAAAGTAATTGTAGATTTGTCTTTCAAAAGGTTTCGGCCATCTGTAAACCCTCTAGGAAAGTGAGCTTAACACAATAGTTACCACTATGACTTAAGTGACCATCTTGGTAAGGATTAAGAGTGATTTCCTTTTATGCAAAGTGTGATTTCCTTTCCCACAAGAATGATTTTTCTTTTATTTTCCAACAAGCGTGATTTTTAATTCTAGCAAGTGTGATTTCTATTTTCCCAACATTGAATCAAAATCTTGTAGGAGCCTTGTAATCAATTTGAGATTTAGTAATTGTTGAAACTACAACCATAGAACTAACCCGTGAAATAAAAACATGCAATCTGCATATATAGTGCATGGTAATTCCCAATTTCCATATTAACCTTGGATTGATAATTAAATGTACACACCCTTTAATTACCTCTCTAAGTAATTAGAAAGGCAATTAAAAGGCCTATCAAGGCTTACCCCCTAATGTCCTATGCTAAAAAAGGATTTGTCTAAAGAAAAGGACTAGAAACAATAAATAAAATAAAGAAAGGGGATGGATAAAAAAGAGTTGAAGTGGTAAATATAAGAAAATAAGCTCCCTCTCAAAGGTTTTCCAAAATAAAATAAACATTCCTAACCTAAAAGGCTAGTTGGACCAGTTATAGAATTCAAATCATCAAAAAAGGCTTTGGGGGTCAAATTCAAAAATTTTTCCCTTCCCTTTCCATTAATTAATAATAATTTACTTATGTCTAACTAAGTCAATGATCCATATTGGATCATTATATTATTTTTCATCTATCTCGATGCTTTTAGAGTGGAAAAAAATGGAGGAATCAACTTGTAGGGTCATTTTAATGGCAGATCCCAGTTTGGAAAATTGGGGTTTGAAACCTTATGGATCCATTTTGAGGCATCAAACGTAATGTTTTGGGGTAAAATTTTTATCATATTTAGTTCATACCCCTTAACACTATTCTTCACATCGATACCTTTCCAATGGTTCAAAAATCATGTCAACTGAATATCATATACATAAGTTATGCCTCTTGTAAGTTGACCTTGCGTGTTGATCACCATGGTATGAGTGGATGCGATATCATCCCCCATTACTCACACATATGGGGCTAGCCATGTATGGAATTTAAATAATATTATAGAAGGTCCAAAATAGTTTCACAATTGAGGGTTGAAGAAGTCAAAACCCCACCCCTAGATGGCTATTGGGCGATGTTAAATACCAAGCCACTAGGAGAAGGAGTTCTATTATTTAGCATTGTATTTGTTTCATATTTGAGTAAATCACCTAGGAGTGGTATTTTGAGATCATAATAGAGGATAAATTTTGTAGCATCCATACAAGCCATAGTGTCAAAGGAAACTCCACAGAGAGTGCCTTTTTCTTTGTACTTGCATTTGAAGAAAAGAGAGAAAAGTGACCTCACCTTTGAGCTGAGTTTTATCCCGTATTGAGTTTCCCAGGTTATATATTGTGTTTATTTGTGGATAGTGTGTGATTATTTATTTATATTATCTATTTTTCACATTTTATCTATTTCATACATTTTAATTAGAAAACCAATAATTAACAAATCTAATATCTAAAGAAAATTAACCTTCACAGTAAATATTTCAGTATTTTATTAGATTTGTTGTGATGAACTATCCAGTGGAAAATACATGGTAGTTTATAGATCATATTGGTATTAGAGCATGTTTTATTGGGGTATCTATGGAAATTTGCAAGGATGCAATAATTGGTTTAAGAAGAAAGTTACAAAACCCTACCCATGGCCGATGAGTCTGTTCATAAAAACCATCAAGATCCTAATAGAGGAGAGATTTGCAAGGAAGGAAAATAAAGTCGCTGAAATATTTCACAATATTTACTTACTCATGGAGGCTCTAGAAAGAAATCTCATATTGTTCATAGAAGTTATAGGTTCAAACTTATAGATTAGATTAGATGAGAAACTGGGGACGATGAAGACCCACACAAGTAGTCGAGAAAAGAACCTGAGAAAGAGAAGATGAGTTCCAGTGCCATAAACTATTCATAGTTTTTATTCAATATGGAAGAAAAAGTGGACATAAATCCATACCAAAGTAAGTTTTATCCCTCAATATGTTCTAGGCTGTCAATGAAATGATGCCGAGGCATCCCAGGAGATAAGACTCATAATGAGCCTTAAATCCATGCTTATAACAACAAACATTGTGCAAAAATGTGGGTACATTTATTTCTCTCTCTTATATAAATCTCAACCCTCAAATAATCCCATACCAGATATCAAAACATCCTCAAGAGGCATTTATCCATGAGTGCTTCAGATAATTAGATTTTAAGTATGGCGAGTGATGGATTTGGAAGAAATACATGATAAACATGTGAGGAAGCTTTAAGGTGAATCTCACAGTTTATGGAAAGAACAACATCCTGAGAAATTAAAATTTTTGTAGTTCTAACAACTATATCGAATCTTTAAATCATGCATCAAACAATAAACATTTTTATACATTTAAATCCATGGAGGTACCCTCTGCATATCATTATACACATGAAAAAATGACAAGAAGTGGTCATACATTCAGAGAAAATCACTTCAGTATCATAAGAAATACAACACATAGTTACACTGAACATGCCATAAAACTTGTTGCTTGAGATTTTGTTAATGGTGATCAGATAAAAGAAGCCAAAAATGAGATGGTTTCTTTATCGAAATGCATGAACAAAAAAAAGCATGGACATAAGCATAACACAAGGGATGAAATATCTCTTAAATCTCGTAACCTTAAAAATCTGGCCGCGTCTGAGGGGATATTGATCAAACAAATATGGTTATAAGATACTTTTCAATTCCCCAAAGTGTCAACCCTAAAAATGAGCTCTTCACCTAGCTTTATAGAATCTTTGTTTGAGAAGAAACCACTCTTCTTGACCAACACTGCTTCTTGAAAATTAAAATTTCTTATCAAAATCTTGATACCATCTCTGGTATTATAACCATTTTCAACTTTCTAACTGATTTTTACCTGATTTAACTGGGTAAAAATATACTTTCACCTCCAAAGCTGATGCATTGACATCATTATGAGGGGTGCTCTCTTCGTCCAATTAAGGCTTGGTTTATATTTTCTTGGATGGCTCAATTGAACTCCTTCCTATAGCGCTGGACCCATTCTACCATGGAATGATTTGGGTCCAGGTTGGCTGGAATAATTTCTAATGCCTTCCTCTCAGCCCCCACCACTCATCAATGCAGAGTAGCAATGACCAACTCTTTGAATCTCCTACCTCGATATGCTACCTCAAGCTACCCAATTGATATTACTACACATTAAGGTAAATGTTGATTAATTGGGTTGGTTGTCATTGATTTCAACCCTTGAAGCAAGTATGGTAGCATATTATGGTATCCCCAACAATATGGTTAAGGGACCCAAGTTTTGTTTAGGAATAATGTAATTAAGATCAATGTATTTGCAGGTAAGACGACTCTATATGGATAGTACATGTCATGCCATTTATGGTGATATGTGGAACATCACATAACTCCTCACGGTTAGAGAGTTATGGCCTTTTGAAGTTGGAGAACCCTCATGAGTTATCTATAAGCCTCTAGAAGGTCAAACACATCAATTTATTCTAGAATCTCCTAGAATAATTTTACTAGTCAAAGTGGTTGTAACTAGGACTTAATCATGAGTTGAGTGGTTGCAAAAAAAATAAATTAGTTGTAACTAGAAGTGGTGAGATTACTATTTGTGGATAAAGTGGTTATAAGTGGAAAAAGTGGTCAGAAGTGGGTTATCCCTATAAGAAGGAAGCTGGTTAAAGTAGTTAGAATATAACCACTAGAGGAAGATACTTGGAGAGTATAAATAAGAGAGAAAGGGTTTCCTATTTGAACCTAATTTTTGACTACATTGAATATCTATTTTGTGAATTGTTATGGGAAGGTATCATTGACAAATCTATAGCAGTGAGTCTAAAGCAACGACAAAGTTGCAGGTACGAAGGGTCGAGACCGTGGGTACTGAACTAGGGTTTTACTGAAGACATCCACAGGTTGCAACACTATAAGGGAGAAAACATCCATGGGCCACAGTGGGAAAAAGTGCGTATACCCATGGGTTTGCTGAAGAAAAAACGTGGATCTATTGCCAAATATGAAAAGGAAGATTTGATCTATTATCAATGACAAGTTGTAGGGCTGAGAAGTGACTAGAGGAAGGTGTGACAATGATCTGGTACACCATAACCTTCTACATAAATTAAAAGGTATGTTATATTCTTGTTGTAGTTGGTTATTGGTAATGGACTAGGGTTTGATCATGGAAGATAAAGCATGTACCCATGAGGGTTTGTAGGCTGGTTGGTACTTCTTGTATGAGGAAGATATATAGTGGTATATTTTTGGTGTATTGGCTTACTATGGTTGGCACACTCCACGAGATAGTTTGTTATAGTACTTATTGTGATTTTGGAGCATATTTGAAGCATCTTGGGTGAAGACTGTTAGTGAATATATTGGTACAGTTTGAGGCTTCATTACAGTTAGGGTTTACTGTATGATGGATGTAAGGGTTTCCTATATCTAATGAATAGTTCATGTTTTATGTATGGCACTTGGTTGGTGATGCATTCTTGATTTCAGTTCATGTTATATACTTTTGGCATAGGGTATGTGACATATATGATCAATCTGAGACCATAGTGATGAGTTCTAGTATCAGGTTCAACAGTGACAGTTGAAAAAGGAAAAAAATAGTGAAGTTGAGAGAGTTACTAGTAATCCACGAGTTTCAGTGAAGAAGGTCATGAACATCCGTGAGTTGCAGTTAATAAAAGTGCAGATACTCGTGTGTTGCAGTACAAACAGGTCGTGGATATGCAAGAAATTTGTGAAGAAGAATCAGGTCAGTGTTATATTTGGATCAGTGATAGTGACAAAGATTATAAGTGACAGTAATAGAGGTTAGAAGTGATAGTAACCGAGGTCAACAATAACAGTGACAGGTTGTTCACATTTGGAACTTATATTTCAGGGCGGTTGGACAGGGAAATGATATGTGGTTGTAACTACCTTCTGGTTGTAGCCATATAACATAAGGTGTTATAGCCTCCTTTTGGTTGGAGCCAGATAATTGGGGAGTTAGAGCTTCCCTTAGGTTGTAGCTTGAAAATATAGGGGGTTGGAGCCTCCTTCCAGTTGTAGTTGGAAAACAAAGGAATTTGGTGCTTCCAATGAATGTAATTCTTAAAGACATATAAGAAAAAACATTTCATGGTTTTCTCCTGCGTTGGGTTTCCACGTAAAAATACTGGAGTACTATGTATGTGTGTGATTGCTCATTGTTCACAGTTTATGTATTATGAACTTGTTGAATGATATTGGTAAATTGATCATAAAGATAAACAACACTTATATACTGTGGTTAAAAGGGATTAGAAAATATTTATTACTGATTCACCCTCCCTCTCATTAATCTAACATTTGGTATTGGAGAAGGTTCTTTTAGGAATCAATTTAACCACTAGAAGGTAGATCATGGAGAGAAACAATATGTATAAAAATGGAATACCACAATTTGATGGACATAACTATGCATTATTGAGTAGAATGATGAAAACATATGTACAAGAATAGGGATTCGATATTTGGCAGTTAGTAGTAGATGGATATAAAGAACCTTCCATTCCTCCAACAAATGAAAATGGAAGGAAACTAAGTCTAAAAATTCAAAAGCCAAAACTGCTATCATGAATGGTTTGGTTGATTTGGTATATGTCAAATTTATGCATTGTAGCTCCATAAAGGAGATTTGGGATAGACTTCAAAATCTTTATGAAGGAGACACAAAAGTCAAGGAAACAAATATTCAAACTTATAGAGGTCAATTTGAATAGCTGAAGATGAATGAAGTTGAAAATATTACAACCTACTTTTTATGATTTGATGAAACAATGAATGCAATTAAAGGATTGGGAGAAGAAGTTGATGAATCAATAATTGTTCAAAAAGTGATAATATCTCTTCCAATGAGATTTGATCTTAAGATATCAACACTATAAGAGATAACAAATATGGATTCGATAAGCATGGATGAGCTACATGGAATATTCAGAGCCTATAAAATGAGAACCAAACAAGAGATTTTGGTTACAAAAAAAGAAACATTCAAAGCATCTAAGAAGTCAAAGCAAAAGGGAAAGAAAAAGAAAAAATTAGATAGGAGTAGCAGTGACATCTTAGAAGACGATGAAGAAGTAACCAACTTCATTAGAAGACTGAAAAAGGGAACCGATGACAAATATAGAGGTAATATTCCATTGATTTGTTTTAATTGTGATGGTATTGGCCATTTTGATAACAAATGTCCCCTTTGCTATGATGGATGATTCTTCTGTACTCATCTACAATCGTGTCTCCTTTGAACATAGCACAAAATTTCGAGTCCACTTGTCATAAAAATTTTGGGTTAGCATGACCTTAGGAAGCTGAGCTCGTTACTTAGAGTTTACTCCCCCGATTGGCTACTCTTCCAGTGCCTATGGAGAGTTTGATTGGTGCCTCCTACATCAAAAAGTTTCATCATTGAGTCTATGTTGCCAGAGTCTTCCATATGTCTCATTCTCTTGTTCAAAGGATGTCTATCATCCTATGTTGGCCATTTCTTAGAACTCTTGACTTTGCATGTCGGCCATACCCTCAGTGTGTCTCAGATTCACATGAATATGTAGTCCTATCATGTACCCTGGTCCTACTTTCATAATTGGTAGGTAACCTTGAATCCAACATTCGACATTTCATCATCGGTCACTGACTGCAGGGTTTCCCTTGTGTTTGATAGTAATAAATCTATTCACAAATTGGGATTAATTCAATGTCTTGGATGCCATTATCTCTATTGGTGGTTTCCTCGCCTTTGTCAATAGTTTTCCTTATTTGCTGCTATTCAGAGGGTCTTTTTCGTGTACCTCTTGCATCTAGCACACACGGAAGACGCATAGGGTTGTTGGTTTGTGAACGTGTTCTTCATCCGAATTCCTCCAAATCATCAAGATCTTGTTTTATACCTCATGATGAATGATGAGGGATGCCTTAATTCTCTCCTTTCAGCGGGTCTCCTTCCATTGAATTGAGCCCATCTATTATGGAAATGAGATCTAGAGTCCTATGAGTACCTAGAGGCTTGCAGTCATTAGTGCCAGGTTCTCTTTCCATCGACAGTTGGGAATAAATCAATGTCTCCTGATCGATGGATTCTTCAAGTGTTCAACCTTAACACATTTATTCACACTAGTAAGAATGTACTTAGTTCCTTGATACCTACTTTCATTATCAGTAGGCTATCTCACATTTGTTAAATGTATACCTTAATGACCGATAATCAAACAAAGTCTCATTTTGTTCGACCTAAACTCCTTTATTCACATGATGTAGACTTGCACCTTCGACGAATCATGTAGAAGACTTGAAGACATCAGTTTATAGTCACAACTTTCCCGAGCTGTGGCTATATTTCATTGGACCAATACCTATGTGACTTCAATGATCATGGGAGATCAGATTGTAATCCATTATATACATATATCTTCAGATTTATTTTGAGACTAGTTTTATTAGGCCTTGTTCATGACTATGAAAACCTATGGCATGTAGCCACCTTTGTATTTCCTATTCATGGCCATGAACATCTGTTTGGTATATTTTCACATGGATATGCAGTGTAATTCAAATTGGCATCCATGTACACAAAGTCAATATAAATTATAATATTCTCATGAGCAACTAGTTCATTCAGTTGGGTCTCCATTACTCCACTTCTGGGTATTATAATGTATTTCAGCCATCACAGACACTCCTCTGACCTCACACATTAGGGGGCATATGTTATAGCAAGATTTTCCTCACCCTATGCAAATTTTCTCATAAGGCCTTTTCCATTTCCCTATGCATACTTGAAGTCCCTTTTTGTAGTTCCCAGAGCTAAAAATATTATTTTTTCAAATATATGTGCCCTAACAGTTATACAACATGCATATATGCAAGTTGCACCATTACATCCCGCATACATCGGGTTTTGTGCCAAAAATTAAAAAAATGGTGTCAGGTTTCCATGTCACATCATGAGATCCATGATCCTTGACCTTCCATATACTAGAAATGTTCTGAATCGGCCCTTTAGTTCAGTTTGAAGGTTATAAATGGGCCATATCCAAGATGTGGAAAATGATAGAATAATTCAACTTTGAGAGAAAAGTTACTTTGGAGAAATTGCTCACTTCATATTGAGTCTGCATCCCTTTATCCTTTTAAGTATGAACACGTTGTTCAACCCCCAAGCTCTTCCCTACTTGATGAAGAACCTCATTGTATCTCTTATATGTTGGAAATATGCCTACAACAGAGATGACGCAGATGATCAAGGCGCAGATGATCAAGGTTGTCATTGATGGCAATCGATTGTTTATGAAGAACAGATGCTGAAACATGCTGCAACACAAATGCAAACACAGACGCAGAAAAACAGTGCTGAAACAGCATTGGAACACAGAAGCTAACGCAGATGGTTAAGGTTGTCATTGATGGCTACAACAGAAGAATGACGCAGATGATCAAGATTGTTTAGACGAACACAGAGGCTGCAACATCAATGCGAACACA
>ML787491.1:376300-390033 GCA_009831015.1 Picea engelmannii
GGTGCTCATAAAAGATGAGATGTAACAAAGTTGAAGCTTGTTGAACATCTTAAGAAGACGAGGTTTTTTCCCTGGTTGGGTTTCCTCTTGAAAAATCTGTGTCTCATACTTGTGAATGAATGATGTGTGTGATTGCTGTTCTTAATACTATATGCTTCATGTTTATAACACTGGTTTTCACAGTAAAGACTTGCTGCCATTAAGATTAATGATTCGAAGATAAAATTGAGAGAAATTGTTAATAATTTACAATAACTGATTCACCCCCCCCCCTCTCAGTTATTTCATACCTGTAACATTATATGAGCTTGCCTTTGGGGGAGGATTGAAGTGGTGGAGGCCCAACTAGAAGGGACTTGGTTTCTTGGTTCCGAATGTGCCAACATAGAAGTTTGTCATTCATACACTTCTGTTGATTACATTTTAATAGAAATACTCTTTTCTCGTCCAATTGATGTCTTGCAAGTATTTTAATTGTTATTCCATGGGAATATTTGTTATGAATATTGATGGATTATGCTATTGAATGTGCTAATTTATATATTGTCACCATATGCTTTCGTATCTTGGTTGTTGATGGCAAGTTGCATGTATATTGCTTTGAGTCATGTGCTCAACGATGGACTTCATCAAACGTATGGAAAGAATAATATGTACCTCCAAAGACACCTATAATATGAGTACAGAATAATCATCTATCATATCAGATCATTGGAAATATATATGAGGGAGTTGAAACTAGAAAAAGAATTAGTCCACCAGAACAACACCATCTAGAACTATTGTCGACAGTTGAGCCAAGAAGTTTTGAACAAGCCAACATGGATGGATTATGGATTAAAGATATGAATGAAAAGATAGATTAGATAGAGAAAAATGACACTTGGGAATTGGTTCCAAGGCAAAGGAACAAGAATGTGATTGACACAAAGTGGGTCTTCAGAAACAAATTGAATGAAGATGGACATGTTACCAGGAACAAAGCTACATTGGTATGTAAAGGATATACTCAGGTTGAAGGTATCAACTTTGAAGAGATGTTTTCCCCAGTTTATAGAATGGAAGAAATCATATTGATCCTAGCTTATGCATGCTCCAAGAATATCAAAGTGTATTATATGGACGTGAAATCAACCTTCCTGAATGGGGATCTAGAAGAAGAAGTCTATATTGAGCAACCATAAGGATTTTAGTTGTCAGAGAATGAAAATTATGTTTGCAGGTTGAAGAAGGCCTTGTATGGTCCCAAACATGCTCCTAGAGAATGGTACTCCAGATTGGATAGATATTTACAACAACATGTGTTTAGGAAAGGAAATGAAGACAACAACCTCTACATCAAGGTAAATCAAGACAATATTTTGTTAATTGAAGTTTATGTTGATGATATTATTTTTGGAAGTGATGATGATAGGATGAGCCATAAATTTGCAAAGGATATGCATAATGAGTTTGAGATGTCATTACTTGGAGAATTATCCTTCTTCTTGGGTCTTCATATATGTCAAAGAAACCAAGAATTTTTTATCTCTCAAATCAAATACATCAGAAAAATGATAAAGAGGTTCGAAATTTTTATCTCTCAGACCAAATACATAAGAAAAATGCTAAATAGGTTTGGAATGGAAGACTACAAACCAGTTAGCACTCCTATGCAAACCAGTTGCAAGTTAAGTAAAGATGATGATTCAAAGGATACAAATTAGAGGCAATATAGGTCAATGATTGGAATCATAATTTATATGATATCATCTATACCAGATGTAATGAAGGAAGTAGGACAGGTGGCACGATTTCAAGCAACACCAAATGAATCACATGTTCTAGTAGTAAAGAGAATATTCATATATCTTAAGGGTACATAAGAGTTTGGATTATGGTATCCAAAAGGAAAGTATGTATCACTTATTGCCTATACAAATGTAGATTGGGAAGGTTGCATTGATGACCAAAGAAGTACAAGTGGAGAAACATTCTACTTGGGTGAGTGTTTCGTATCTTATATAAGCAAGAAAAAATCATCAATATCATTGTCTATAGCCGAAGTAGATTATATTGCAACAACACCATGTTGTACATAGGTTCTACGGATGGAACAAACTTTGATAGATATATAGGTTGAGTATGATGATCCCATTCCTATATATTGTGACAAAACAAGCACCATCAACATCTCAAAGAATCCAGCGATGCACTCCAAGATGAAGCACATTCCAATAAAGTTTCACTTTCTACGGGAACAAGTTGTTGATAAAAAAATTCGAGTTGAGTATGTTGGGACCAAAGAACATATTGTATATATCTTTACAAAACCACTTCCAAGAGAATTCTTTGAGTATCTTCGTCAGAAACTTGGAATAGTTTCTGCCCCACAATGAATTTCGAATGCTATTCTTATATGTCTTAGATGTACATGAGGAAGCACCATAAATATGACAGTTCAATTTGGGGAGATTTCATTAAGGGGGATGTTAAAATAATGTAACTGCAAAGTGTATTCTTATTATTATTTGATATATTATTCATTGGATCAATCCCCATTGTGGATTGATCATGTCAGTTATTATAAAGGACCAAATCCCCTTTTGCGGATTGGTCAAAAGATAATTGTAATAGGCAGAATAAGAAGTCGACCCCAGAAGATATTAAAGAGGCCCTGAAATATATTAAAGGTGGTTATAACCACCCAGTTAGAGAAGTCAGCCTTGCCAGTGAAGAGACACTTCACACGTGCTAGTATTGTATAAATAAGGAGGCTAGCACCTCACTTAGACACACAACTCACTTTCTCATTGAGAGACAAGTTTCAGAATTGCAGTTAGAGGAGAAGGAGAGAGAGGGGTGCATATTTGGGAGAGGATCTTCTGTATTAGTTTGATTTATCTCTTGGCATTGTATTGGATATCTATAATAAGGAAGTTTTGTTGGGTTTTCTTCCCCTACAGGGTTTCCCAGGATAAATGTTGTGTCTCTTGTGATGGTGTATTTCCCAATGATCTTATGTTATGTTATTGTTATTTATTGAAATGCAAAGAAATATAATAATGGATTAAACATTAACATCGTATCAGAGCCAAGATGAAGAGAGCATCTTTCATAAGAGTGAAAATCGTCACTATTTCCATACATACAAATTAGGGTTTTTTAAGGTGAAGATTTTTAGCCCTAAAACCTTCTAGAAAAGTGCGCCCTCCTCCAAGGATTAATTTGGCACTCTCAGCACACCTTTTTCAGTGGCTGGATCTCCCAGAAAGTGAAACCCTAGTTTCACAAAGTACAAGAAGTACCAGAAGTACCAGAGTACTAGAGGTACCAGAAAACCAAAAGCACCAGTCCAAAAATCCGCAGATCAAGTTTGGAGGATAAAAAGTTGGATTTTCTCAGATCCAAACACACCAGGCTACTCTCCTCAACCAAGCGCACCTCTTGGTAAGTTCATATTTTTATTTTGAGCACTTTCATTTTTCGGTCATTTTCCTAGCTCCAGGTAAAAGATGTCCGCAAACACTAAGCTTGTTGACAAGATGGAAGGTGTGGAAAAATTCCATGCCTGGAAGTATAGGATTGGACTCATTCTTGAAGAGAATGACCTAGAAAAATTCATCAAAGGAGACATGATGGAACTCAACAATGTTGCAGAAAAAGCCAAGCATCAAAAGGACACAATCAAGGCCAAAATAATCATTGCAGATTCAATCAAAGACCACCTGATTCCTTATGTGTCATCTAAGAAGACCTTGAAAGAAATGTTTGATGCCTTGACCATACTGTATGAAGGAAATAACATAAACCAGAAGATGAATCTAAGATCTCAACTGAAGAGTACGAGGATGCAGAAAGGAGAAACAATTCAGGAATATTTCTCCAGAATCTCAGAATTCAAAGAATAGTTAGAAGCGATTGGAGATACCATATATGAAGATGAAATCATAATGACAACCCTAAATGGTCTCACAATACCTTGGGATGCATTCATCCAAACGATATGTGCCAGAATGGAGAAACTGAAGTTTGATAGTCTATGGGAAGAATGCATCCAAGAAGAAACAAGAGTAGCCAACAATGAAGTGCTACTGGCAAGAGATGATGATCAAGCCCTAGCTACTCACACCAAAGGAGGAAGGAAGAAACCCCACTTCCAAAAGGAGAATCATAAAGAGCCTCAATAGTCAAACAAATTCAATCATAAATAATCTCATCCAAGGAGATTTCAGAAGAAGGGACAACGAAAGGAAGGAGACTACTCATCTATACAATGCTATCATTGTGAAAATATAGGACATATTGTGAAGCTTTGTCCAGCCATATGAGAAGAATACAAGAGAAAACATAAGAGGCACCATGCCCATGTAGTTGAAGATGAAGAGTCACCCGCAAAGATGATAATAGAGCAGATCAAAGACCATGTCTTAATCTCGGCCTTCTCAGGATCTGTAACACCTGGAGAGGACACTTGGCTCATTGATAGTGGTGCATCCAAGCACATGACAGGAAAAAGAAACATTCTCTCTTATATCTCAGAAAAGAAGTTTTCTCAGAAAGTGACACTTGGAGATGATTACCAATATGCCATCAAAGGAGTGGGAGAATCAAACCACAAATTGAATTCAGAGAATTCATTGAAGATGAAGGAAGCACTATATGTACCAGGTTTGACCAAGAAACTACTCTCCATTTCAGCTTTAGAAAAGAAAGGCTTCAGAGTTGCCTTTATAGATGGAGAAGTTCTCATGTGGGCTAAAGGAGAAACCTGAAATGAAGCAATCATCATTGGAAGTGAAGAAAATGGCTTGTATAAACTAAAGGGTCACTCAGAGGCTGCCATGACCCACGCCATTGAAAACTCATATGAAATTTGGCATAGAAGATTAGCTCACATCAACTACAAGGCACTACCATACATATGCAAAGCAGTCACAGGTTTACCAGAACTCAAAGGTGACCATGAAGGCGTATGCAATGGATGTGCACAAGGGAAGAACATCAAGAACCCATTTCCGAAAAGAGACAACAAAGTAGAAGGAGTCCTAGAGCTCATTCATTCAGATGTATGTGGCTCAATGCCATCATCCTCCATTAGTGGGTATGTATATTATGTATCATTTATTGATGATTATTCTCATAAGACCTGGATATACTTTTTGAAATCTAAAGATGAAGTGTTCAGTAAGTTCAAGGAATTAAAAGCCTTGATAGAGAATCTTTTTGAAAGAAATATTAAGATACTTAGGTCAGATAATGGAGGAGAATATACATCAAATAAGTTTTTGAACTTCTGCAAAGATGTTTGGATCAAGAGGGAGCTCACCACTCCCTATAATCCCCAACAAAACGGTGTGGCTGAATGAAAGAACATAACGATAATGGAAGATGTGAAGACTATGATCCATGATCAAGATCTTCCTATGTGCTTATGGGCAGAAGCAATAATGACAACTGTATATGTGAAGAACTGATTATCCCATAGTGCAATTGGTTTCAAGACCCCATAAGAGATGTTCACCGGAAAGAATCCAGAGGTAAGCCATCTCAAAATATTTGGTTGCCCAGTATTTATTCATACATTGAAAGAGAAGAGAAACAAGATGGACCCTTCAAGAAAGAAGGGAATATTTGTGGGATACTATGAGGTCTCCGAGGCCTTCAAAATTTGTATACCAGGTCACTGTCACATTGAGATCAGCAGGGACATGACTTTTGATGAATATGAAACATTTACGAAATCAATAAGATGCCATCTTGAAGAAGTATATGAAGAGGAACCCATAATCCCCAGGACTACTAAACCAATGAGGGAGGTTCCCAAAGCTGCTGAACCAGTGAGGGAAGTCGTAACTTCCCCTGATGAGGAATTATTAGAAGATCATGACATGATAGAAGTTCAAGAACCTCCTTAGATGATGATCCTCCATAAAAGGAAGCCATATTGGGCTAGATATCTTATTCAAGATGGAGATAAGTATTATGTTCTTGAAGGAACCACAAGACAGGTGAAAAGACCAAAGCCATTCTCCAGTTATATGGGTTTGATGTGCAATCTTCTTGAGGAGGATCCTACCTACTTTGAAGAATCCATTCAGAGGAAAGAATGGGTAGATGCCATGACAAAGGAATACCAATCCATAATAAAGAACGATGTATGGGAAATAGTTTCCAGACCGAAGAGTAAGGATGTGGTATCCTCTAGATGGCTCTTCAAAATAAAACATGCTGTTGATGGAAGTATTGAGAAGTATAAAGCAATATTTTTCACTCGTGGATTTTCTCAAAAGGAAGACATTGACTATGAAGAGACATTCTCTCCTATAGCCATATACACTTCGATTAGAACCATCATAGCTCTTGCAGCTAATATGAAGTGGAAGCTGTACTAGATGGACATGAAGACATCTTTCCTAAATGATGTCATCGAAGAGGAAGTGTATATAGAGAAACCTCAAGGATTTGAGGTTGAAGACAGGAAGTCTCATGTCTGTAGATTGAAGAAAGACTTATACGGATTGAAGCAAGCTCCTAGAGCTTGGTATGGTCATATAGACAATTTCTTGATGAGATTAGGCTTTACCAAGAGTAAAGAAGAATCTAACCTCTACTTCAAGGTCATGAATGATGAGGCAGTAATATTAATTCTATATGTGGATGAATTATTCTTAAATGGAGAAGAAAATCTCATCACTGAATGTAAGAAGAGACTTGCCTTAGATATTGAAATAAAAGACCTTGGCCTAATGTATTATTTCTTAGGTCTTGAGGTATGAAAGAGTCCTGAGAGGATCTTCCTTAACCAAGGGAAGTATATAGTCGAAATCCTGAAGAGATTCGACATGCTGGAGTGCAAGTCCATGAATACACCCATGGAAGTGAAGCTAAAGCTGTTGGTCGACACTTTGTCAGAGTTGATTGATGTCACACTGTACAGACATATTATTGGATCCCTAATGTACCTGATGAACACTAGACTAGACATTTGTTTTGCTGTGAACACCTTGAGTCACTTTCTGGTAGAACCCAGACATGTTCACCTAGTGGCTACAAAACATGTGATCAGGTACCTTAAAGGTACAATAGATTGTGGTCTCAGTTATGATGGAGATCATAATTTCCTATTGAGTGGATATACTGATGCAAATTGGGTAGGAAGTGTTTGTGACAGGAAAAACACTTCAGGATGTTGTTTCAGTTTGGGATCAACTATGATCTCATGGTAGAGTAGGAAGCAATCCAACATTTCTCTCATCACAACGGAAGAAGAATACATTGCTGCATGTTCTGCCAGCTGCGAAGCTATATGGATTTGAAAGTTGTTGATCGGTCTATTTGACCTAGATATGGAAGAAACCATGATCCTATGTGACAAGTAGAGATGCATAAAGATGACAGAGAATCCTGTATTCCACGACAGGTCGAAGCACATAGAGATCTGATATCATTACATCTATGACATGGTGCAGAGAGGAGCCTTAAAGCTTCAGTACATTAGCACAGATGAACATGTTGTTTATGTGTTGACCAAGCCTCTATCTTGTATAAAGTTTGAGCACTTTTGAGATAAGCTTGGTATAGTTCGAAAGGAACTTCGTCAAAAGGGGGAGTAGTTGCTGTGATGAGACATCTCTTGCTTCCGACCTGATGGTTGTGATGTAAAGAAAGATGATGTGATGTGACTAGTACTGTGCTTCCAGTTGGATAGTTGTGAAGTAAATCCAGTCTAGTATCCTACTTTCGACCTGATGGTTGTGACGTAAAGCAGGATGAGTACCTTGCTTCCAACCTGATGGTTGTGACATAAAGCAAGATGATGTGATGTGATTAGTACTATGCTTCCGGATGGATAGCTGTGACGTAAAGCCAGTCTAGTATCCTGCTTCTAACCTGATGGTTGTGACGTAAAGCATGACGAGTACCTTGCTTCTGACCTAATGGTTGTGACGTAAATCAACATGATGAGATGAGACTAGCACTAAGCTTCTAGCTGGATAGTTGTGATGTAAAGCCAGTCTAGTATCCTACTTCTGACCTGATGGTTGTGACGTTGTTGGCAGCCATTTCACATTTTTATCCTATTCTTATAAGCTGCCTACACAAGTGTTTTGGAACCCTTGATTCTCATTGAAATCTTTTGAATAAAACAACACTATTATCTTGCGCATTTGCACACCTGCCTTTTGTTTTCGTTTTCACGACTGCAAGCGTGAAAACCTTGAGTTCGAAGTCATGTCGATGGCATTAAAATCGTCACTGGATTATTATGGTTACTCTTGTTCATGTGGTCATTTCACTTCTAATTCAATGATGGTCACACAGTTGGTAAGACACCAAATCTTTACTCACTTTGCATTTTTGTTGATATGACTTCATTTTATAAGTTTGTGATGCAATGGTATTTTGGTAGTTGTGATCGAATCCTTGATACAATGGTGGTTTGGTGTTCTATTGTCTTTGGTCAAATTTCTTGGTGCAATGGTTTCATGAGAACACATTAACATAGTGATCAAACCCATGGTGCAATGGTTTCTTACAACACATAATTTTTATAGTCAAATCTTTGGTGCTAGATTCGAAATATTGTTTTGTTTTAAATCATACAAACACTATTGATTGTGCAGATATTTGGGTCGACTTATCATAGTTTTCAATAGTTGTTTGATTGGCATTACTTTTAACACACACCAATAGTGATTTGAATCACCATAGCACCATCGATTGTACATTTCGATATGAATGTTTTGCATGGGTTTGTTTCGTTCCACCACCCTCACACACTTAGGCGTTAATGTCTGCCTTGTATCTCGGGCTACCTCTGTTTGTCTTGGGGAAACCTGTGAGAATTTAGGCCTACCCTGTCCAAACCCTTGTCCGTTTACCCTACTCACTGTGTGATTCTCTCCTATGGCACCTGTGGTGCGCATAGAACCTAATGGCATCGAAATGCTCCTGCTATTTGACAATGCTCGTGAAGACTTGGAGAATAGTGGTTGGCTAGTTTTTATCCAAAAATTTGAGGGTTTCAACCTTACGTTCGCCCAACAGTTCTCCCTCATGTTCGACGGATGCAGGACTAAGATTGGGGATATCCAACTTGAGCTAAATGAGGAATTCCTCAGCTCAACTACAGGCTTACTAGCTAGAGGGCAGAGGTGGTTTAAGAATTCAAAAGTGGATGAGGTGCCATGTCCGCTCCTATTCACATCGAGGAGGATTGTTAGTTGTGATAGAGGTATGCCCGCCACTGCCCTTAAGACCAGGTGGCATGATCTATTAGCGATTGTTAAGCAATTCATGACTTACGAAGGTCGTTATGGTTTGGTGTTTCTTTATCATCTCAGGTTTCTTATGAGTTTTATAGACTACTCTCTGAATATGCCTCACTACCTCCTACGCAGACTATATAAAATGTCCAAACGATTTAAGCGTGAGAGGAATGATAGCATCCTCTTCCATCAATGCTTGATCAAAATCATTATCGTTCATCATTTGAAGATTAGTGGTGACTGTTGGCAAGCCTTCCTATCAAGGAATGGATTTTCCACTCTCGAGTGTGTTCAAGTGGACAAGGTTGTGGACACTGAAACCTTGGTTGGGCCTGCCATGCCACCTCCTACCCTTCTACCTCGTGTCAAACCTTCGAACTGCCCCAACATTAACCTTCCCGATACCATGGCCGACCTGTGTGCTAAAGATAATACTAAGACCGTCAAGAGGCCTGTAAGGAAGAAAGGAAAAGGTGATACTGGTGTCAATAGTAAGGGAAATAAGAATGCACGATGGATATCTAGATGTGCTCGGAACAAGCCCAAACAAAATGTTGACCATAAGCCTATTGTTTTGAGCGAGGATTTAGACTCTGAGATTGAACGCTTCTTGGCCGAGGAATACCCTTACTCTCATGGCCTCTGTTCTGTGGAACCCTATGACTATGTTTCCAACCTACCATCATTCCTCAAGAATGACCCTAACTTTCTGGGAATTAAGCTTCACAATAGAACCCCTGGTGACTTGAAAGAACCCTCACCTGTAATGCCAAGGCCCAATCAACCACCATGTACTCAATGAAATTCCTGGCTTGAACGTTACTACACGGATGTTCCCCTATTGCAATCTAAGATTAAATCATTAGAGGAACGAGTTACTGTGTTTTCAAAGGAGAAAGATAGGCTACAAGCCAACGAGAAGAAGCAAAAGACTACGAGTTCTATTGTCTTCAGAAATGTTGAGGCAGCAACTGCCTTTGTCAACTCAAAGTTATCCCGAACGAATCATTTTCCTACAGCCTAGGTATGTATTTCAACATCGATTTTGAATGATTTGGTTAGCCGATTGTGTTTTCTCCCATTTAGTTCTATTTGTTTAAATAGATTTAAAAACGATTCTGTTATTTATATTTCATTTTGAATTATGTTTGCATTTAAGATTTGTTTGCTAAAATCGTATAGCTATGTTTTGATTGAACTGATTTAACATGATTTGATTGCTCTTGAATTAGTATAATGATTGTGTCGGACCTGAGTTAGTTTGATTCATTTCTGTTTGGTTTGATTCAGAAACGATGCCATATGCCTTGAATTAGCATAGTCGTTTGTGTATGCGTAGCAAAGATTGGTTTGATATAGTTCTGTTAATTTTGAATTAAAAAATGATTCTGTTATTTTTTTTTTTGGTTCAACAACGATTTTGTTAAGTTCTGAATTGACATAAACTATTCCGTTTGTGTTAAGTGAATACGAAAGATTTGTTTGATCGATTATAGTATGTTTCGATTAAAATTGATGATTTCGTTGGTTTTGAATTGTCAAAACTATTCGGTTTGTTTCAAATTGGTAATATAAAAGTTGGTTGACAGATCGCATATATTCCTGTTACCATTCGGTTAATTGAACACGATTTTGTTTGTTTCAAATTGGCATAAAAGATTTGGTTACTTCTAGCATGAATGATTTTCTTTGCTTTAAGTTAGTAATTAAGGATTTGTTTAATAGGTTGAATGAATTTTTGTTTATCATTTGGATTGATTCAAAACGATTTTGTTTGCAAATATGACCAGCTACAGAATCGTGATATTTTGTAGCTAGGCATAAAATTTAGATTTTTGTTAATTTTACAAATAAAACATTATCTAAAATTGTCTTCTTTTGCCTATCCACAGGTACATACGAATTTCAATGGCAAATTGGACATGCTGTGGCAGTTTAGGACATGCTTTTTGTGACATAGTTTTGTTTAAGTTGTTAGTCATGGGCAGAAATAGAGACTTGGGAGATTGTTCCCAGATTTTTTGTAAACTGTTTTTGATAATTCCCACAGGGATGTTTTACCTTGTGGCCTTTATATACTCATTAATTTTTGTAATGAATCCATCACTGTTGGGAGAACAAAGGCTATGGATTTATGATGATACAGACTCGAATGGAAGTGGATATTTTGTAATAGCTTTAGCTTTCAATTTATCACACTTTCGTTCAAGTTTTGTGCATTTTAATTTGTTATCAAATCATCGACTACTTTAGATATCAAGATTTGTTACAGATTGATGCGTTATGACTTAAATGTTGTCCATATCTGATGTATCTCATTTTACGCACAACAATTACTCCGTTTTAATTTAATTAACAGAAGGTTTATCTTCTTTGTTAAGTGAACAGTTATGTACAAATATTCACACTGGGATTTATCTAAATGTGATGATCTATAAATTATAAGATTGCTGTTGTTTTATGTCTTGTTTGTTTTGTCATTCGTATTCAAAGAGAGTTGCTGCTTCCCGTTTACGAGAAGCTTGTGGAAAATTGAGTGCGGGTTTCCCCCATCGAACAACTGAATTAGATACTGTGCACGGGACAAACTGGAAAGCATTACTACAGGTTAGTCTGTTAGTGTTATTTAATTAGTTTAGTTAATATATAAATTTCTTGTAATCTGAACGCCTCTCACTGTTCATCTCTATAGTTCAGATTTACATTTAGGATTGTTATGTTATTGTTATGCTTAGATAGTTGTCATTTTATTTCTGTCTCATAAAAATTATAAAAATCCAAAAATAATAGCTTTGCTGTCATAGGACAGTTCACAAATGATTTTTGCAGGTTTTCAATTTAAAATCTGTAACTTGTGCATACTGTATATATATAATTGAGGTTTAATCCTGTTGATAGATGAACATTTAAATAAGTAGAATTATTGTTTTAAGATATTAGTTAGTAAGCTGTATATATATGTTTTAGATTTGTATATAGTTTGCTGTATTCACTTTTTTGACTTAGATTAGTTTCTTTAGCTTAGTTTTTATTTCGTTTTCCTAGGACTTAGATCGGCCAACAAAGACACTAAACCTGCTGGAGTGGATCATACCAAACGACTTAGGTTATTTAGAGAACCCCAGACTGGATTCACCCCTCCAGTTGACGAGCGGTCAATTTCGCCTGTCAACAAATGGCGCTAGAAGGAGGGCCAACTGACAAGCTGGCCTTGTAGGAGCCTTTATTTTGAATGTATTCAATTTCCCCCATGGCTCCCCAAATCACTGTGTTGGAACATGCTTTCAACTTCTCATTACCCAATGTTCCCAACAAGACAGTCTCTCACTTGTCCAAACTCACCTTTGATGGTGAAGGCAATATATCTGTTAAAGACCACCTTAACAAGTTTTGGTGCAAATGCATCAAACATGACATCTCAGATTTATGAGTTTTATGCAGACTGTTCGCTTTTACTTTTAGAGGCTGGATCAAACATTGGTTTGAATCCTTTCCAGCATGTCACCTTTTTTATTGGTTTCAATTTTTAGATGAGTTTCTAGATGCTTTTGAAATTTATGATTTCGATCAATTATGTGAAGAATTTCATACTTCGCTAATCAACAGTGATTCATCTTCAGAAGACTTTTTGACAAGAGTCTATCATATCCTCTATAAATTTAATCTCGATGACATGTCATTGGAATTAAATCTCTTCTATGATGCTTCCATCCCTTCCATCCAGTCATGTTCAATCACGAATGAAGAACCAATTGCAAATCCTATCACTCAACTGCAAGAACAATCTTCTTTGCAAGAAAAAAAAAATTCTTTCGATAATGTTTAACAAGCCAGGGAGGTAGAATCTATTGATCAGACTCTTATTGACAACCAAATTGGTTTTTCCTTTGAATCATTATATTTTCAGTCTAAGACTAGTATGGAAGATGATTCGTTTCTGGCTCAAGGTGAATACCCTCATTCTTGTAACTCATGCTCTAATCAACATTTAAAATCAGCCATTGAAGAACACTTAAGCGACGAAAATCGTCTTGAATGTTCTAGTACTCCTATGAAACTGATTATAGAAGAAGAAACCTTAAACCTTCACCCTCAAAATGCACTTTGTTCACAGGAAAGACTAAATGCTTGTCACATAAATTTTGAATTATCTATGACACAAAAGGCAAATCCAGATGATCATATTATGTTGAGGAATTCGTCACCAAAACAGAATAAGAGTTTTAAAGAAAGTGAAGAGAATTGTCTTGAGAATACCATTGTTGGGTATCTTAGTTCAAGAGATTCTTTTCATCTGCTTATTTCTGATTCCTTTTATTCTTTATATCCTGATCTATTACTAGATTCTGGTGGACTTGACATCTTACCTACAACATACTACTCTTTTCCGCCACAATCATATCCTTTCGATATGCTAAATTTTGGTGAAATCAATTCCAAACCTAACATTGATAAACTTGGATTTGATGCTTGTTCACTTTC
>ML787491.1:390083-422175 GCA_009831015.1 Picea engelmannii
ATCCTTTCGATATGCTAAATTTTGGTGAAATCAATTCCAAACCTAACATTGATAAACTTGGATTTGATGCTTGTTCACTTTCATCACTCACATGGGAAAAGGACATGTTGCGAGATGATTTTACACAGTTTATTGTTAAAAAAAACAATGCATTATATCTTATGGAAATCAAACATTCTAAGTTTCATACTCATTCTTTACTTAGCTCGAATCTCAATGTTTATACTTCAAATTTTGAAATGATCAATCTCATCGAAGGAAACATTCAAACCAATGATCCAATTGATTGCACGAATCCTCCTATGATGAGTTTCCCATTGGTATATTCGTTTCATCAAAGTCATGGTTTGCATCCCCATTTTTGTGACAGGATCTTAGGATGGCTTGAATATTCATATATGAAAAAAATTCATAATAAAGACAAAGTTGTGCTTGCTTTCTTTTTACCTAAGTATCTTGGAAGTAGGTGGGACATATTTCTTTTAGATCCTCCATGTGAAGAAATTAATGGACACTTAGAGAATTGTCAGGAGGATGGGGAATTTTAGCCTTGGCTGATGGTTATTCCATTTCCTCATAATCCTGACAAGTTTTTCAAACTTACTTACACTCGCCCCTACCAATATGACCCTTATCAAGACAAGATTGCGCAATGGATGGAGGATTTGTACATCAAGAATATCTAAGGAAGTGGTAAGATCATGCTTACTTTGTTTTTAGATGATGATTATGAAGGTAAGTGTGATATGTTTCTGTCATTTGTTGATATATTACCATTTTTATTAGTAATGCTTGATTTTGTTTCCTTTGCAGGATTGGAGTTACTCCGTTGGCTACATTGGAAGCATGACTTCACATAGTATCCTAATTTGTTTAATAGTTAGGGTAGGTTTAGGAATAGGTTTTCTTTCAGTTATATTTCTCACTATTTCTCTTTGTAATAATGCAGTCATGAACACAAGTGGGCGCACCACGAGAACCATAATATGATTATTGTCAGGAAAGTCCCCTTGATCCTTTTCTCTTTACTTCTAGTTGAACATATATTTTCAACAACGCAGTATCATCATGAAGATATTAAATGGAAAGTAAAGAGATAAATAAATCTGAATCAACCCTGACCCAAGGTACCACGAGTAAGACTGCTTTCCCATCAAACAAGATTTTCTTACTTTTTTAGTCTCCCAATGGATTTGTCGCATGAGGTTTTCAGATGCACGTTCTGTACATATTTTTTTTGTTTGGATTTCTTTGCTTTCAAATCTTTCTTCGCTGTTTTGGTCTTGATTTCTCCTTACGCTTATCAGTTTTTGCTTTTGGAAATACACATACTTGCATTATGAACTGTTCAGACAAAGAAAACAAAAAATTCTTTCTCTGAAATAACTGTTGAAAATTTGTCTAAACATCTATTGTGATACGCTTATGAAATTTACATCCATGTTAAGGAAAGCCTGTTGTTTGAATTTTTTTTATTGATTTCAATCTGTAAGCGAAGATTTTCATGATCATATTTTTCTTCTTACGCTGTCCCTGTTCCTTAGGGGAATAACTCAGAAGATGTCTGCCTGCCTTCGAAGGTCGGTTTTGTAAACAAACCATCTCTGAATCTGAATGAAGGACAGTTTTAAAAAATTCTTTCAAGGTTTGAAAAAATATGTCTGAAATATCATAATTTTCAGCGTCACCCTGCTCAATTACATATCTTTAAAAATTAAATAAATCATAAAAGAGCTATGGGAAGTGATTGTAAACCCACCGAGATGCTGAACAGGTCTACTGGCAGCGGGTAAATGCATGCATGACACCAAGACAACTTCACTGGGGTACTGAACAGGCCCGCTGGAAGTGAAGCAATGTTGGGTATATGAAAATTTGTAAGTATGAAATCTCTTGACCTTAAAATGTCCTTTATTATTATCTGGAACTTCTTGGCAGGATACAGATATCAAAGTGGGTTAAATGGAAACCCTGTCGAGGCTATGGACGCCTGCTGGAAGCAGTGGATCTGTCAACAGTATTGGAGATTTTATCTTTAATATCGTGGCTCGCTTGTCTTAAGACTGTTATTAGTTTTCATCTTTTAAGCACAGATGGAATTTTTGATTAATGATGATGTTTAAACAATTTTCTGGTTATTTTTGAAGTTAGAATTATTCTCATTATCATAATTTGAATTTGTTCTTTTGGCAGAGATAACTACTTCTACTAGTGTGTCGCCATTGTTGGAAGCCATTTCGAATTTTTATCCTATTCTTATAAGATGCCTACACAAGTTTTTTGGAACCCTTGATTCTCATCGCAATCTTTTGAATAAAACAACACTATTATCTTGCGCATTCACACACTTGCTTTTTGTTTTCGTTTTCACGACTGCAAGTGTGAAAACCTTGAGTTCGAAGTCATGTCGATGGCATTAAAATAATCAATAGATTATTATGGTTACTCTTGTTCATGTGGTCATTTCACTTCTAATTCAATGATGGTCACACAGTTGGCGAGACACCAAATCTTTACTCACTTTGCATTTTTGTTAATATGACTTCATTTTATAAGTTTGTGATGCAATGGTATTCTGGTAGTTGTGATCGAATCCTTGATACAATGGTGGTTTGGTGTTCTATTGTCTTTGGTCAAATTTCTTGGTGCAATGGTTTCATGAGAACACATTAACATAGTGATCAAACCCATGGTGCAATGGTTTCTTACAACGCATAATTTTTATGGTCAAATCTTTGGTGCTAGATTCAAAATATTGTTTTGTTTTAAATCATACAAACACTATTGATTGTGCAGATATTCAGGTCGACTTATCATAGTTTTCAATAGTTGTTTGATTGGAATTGCTTTTAACATACACCAATATTGATTTGAATCACCATAGCGCTGTCAATTGTACATTTCGATATGAATGTTTTGCATGGGTTTGTTTCGTTCCACCACCCTTGAACACTTAAGCATTAATGTCTTCCTTGTATCTCGGGCTACCTTTGTTTGTCTTGGGGAAACCTGTGAGCATTTAGGCCTACCCTGTCCAAACCCTTTTTCGTTTACCTTGCTCACTCTGTGATTCTCTCCTATGGCACCTATGGTGCGCATAGAACTTAATGGCATCCAAATGCTCCTGATATTTGACAATGCTCGTGAAGACTTGGAGAATAGTGGTTGGCTAGTTTTTATCCAAAAATTTGAGGGTTTCAACCTTACGGTCGCCCAACAGTTCGCCCTCACATTCGACGGATGCAGGGCTAAGGTTGGGGATATCCAACTTGAGCTAAATGAGGAATTCCTCAGCTCAGCTATATGCTTACTAGCTAGAGGGTAGAGGTAGTTTAAGAATTCAAAATTGGACGAGATGCCATGGCCGCTCCTATTCACATCGAGGAAGATTGTTAGTTGTGATAGAGGTATGCCTGTCACTTCCCTTAAGACCAGGTGGAATGATCTATTAGCGATTGTTAAGCAATTCGTGACTTGCGAAGGTCATTATGGTTTGGTGTTTCTTTATCATCTCAGGTTGCTTATGAGTTTTATAGACTACCCTCTGAATATGCCTCACTACCTCCTACACAGCTTGTATAAAATGTCCAAATGATTTAAGTGTGTGAGGACTGATAACAACCTCTTCCATCACTGCTTGATCAAAATCATTATCGTTCATCATTTGAAGCCTAGTGGTGACTATTGGAAAGCCTTCCTATCAAGGAATGGCTTTGCCACTCCTGAGTGTGTTCAAGTGGACAAGGTTGTGGACACTGAAACCCTGGTTGGGCCTGCCGTGCCACCTCCTACCCTTCTACCCCCTGTCAAACCCTCGAACTGCCCCAACATTGACCTTCCCAATACCATGGCCGACCTGTGTGCTAAAGATAATACTAATACCGTCAAGAGGCTTGTAAGGAAGAAAGGAAAAGGTGATACTGGTGTCAATAGTAAGGGAAAGAAGAATGCACGATGGATATCTAGATGTGCTTGGAACAAGCCCAAACAAAACGTTGACCAGAAGCCTATTGTTTTGAGCGAGGATTCAGACTCCGAGATTGAATGCTTCTTGGCTGAGGAATACCCTTACTCTCATGGTCTCTATTCTATGGAACCCTATGACTATGTTTCCAACCTACCACCGTTCCGCAAGAATGACCCTAACTTTCCGGGAATTAAGCTTCACAATGGAACCCCTGGTGACTTGAAAGAACCCTCACCTGTAATGCCAAGGCCCAATCAACCACCGTGTACTCAATGCAATTATTGGCTTGAACGTTACTACATGGACGTTCCCCTGTTGCAATCTAAGATTAAATCATTAGAGGAACGAGTTACTGTGTTGTCAAAGGAGAACGACAGACTACAAGCCAACGTGAAGAAGAAAAAGACTACGGGTTCTATTGTCTTCAGAAATGTTGAGGCAACAACTACCTTTGTCAACTCAAAGTTATCCTAACTGAATCGTTTTCCTACAACCCAAGTATATATTTCAACATCGATTTTGAATGATTTGGTCAGCCGATTGTGTTCGCTCCCATTTAGTTCTGTTTGTTTAAATAGATTTAAAAACGATTCTATTATTTTGATTTCATTTTGAATTATGTTTGCATTGAAGATTTGTTTGCTAAAATCGTATCGCTATGTTTTGATTGAACCGATTTAACACGATTTGATTGCTCTTGAATTAGTATAATGATTGTGTTGGCCCTGAGTTAGTTTGATTCATTTCTGTTTGGTTTGATTCAGAAACGATGCTGTATACCTTTAATTAGCATAGTCGTTTGTGTATGCGTAGCAAAGATTGGTTTGATATAGTTCTGTTAGTTTTGAATTAAAAAACGATTCTGTTAATTTTTTTTTGATTCAACAACGATTTTGTTAAGTTCTGAATTGACATAAACTATTCCATTTGTGTTAAGTGAATACGAAAGATTTTTTTGATCGATTATAGTCTGTTTCGATTAAAATTGATGACTTCGTTGGTTTTGAATTGTCAAAATGATTCTATTTGTTTCAAATTGGTAATATAAAAGTTGGTTGATAGATCTCATATATCCCTGTTACCATTCAGTTAATTGAACACGATTTTGTCTGTTTCAAATTGGCATAAAAGATTTGGTTACTTCTAGCATGAATGATTTGCTTTGCTTTAAGTTAGTAATTAAGGATTTGTTTAATAGGTTGAATGAATTTTTGTTTATCATTTGGATTGATTCAAAATGATTTTGTTTGCAAATATGACCAGCTACAAAATCGTGAGATTCTGTAGCTAGTCATAAAATTTAGATTTTTGTTAATTTTACAAATAAAACATTATGTAAAATTGTCTTCTTTTGCCTATCCACAGGTACATACGAATTTCAATGGCAAATTAGACATGCTGTGGCAGTTTAGTACATGTTTTTTGTGATATAGTTTTGTTTAAGTTGTTAGTCATGGGCATAAATAGAGACTTGGGATATTTTTCCCATATTTTTTGTAAACTGTTTTTGATAATTCCCACAGGGATGTTTTACCCTGTGGCCTTTATATACTCATTAATTTTTGTAATGAACCCATCATTGTTGGGAGAAAAAAGGCTATGGATTTATGATGATACAGACTCGAATGGAAGTGGATCTTTTGTAACAACTTTAGCTTTCAATTAATCATACTTTCGTTCAAGTTTTGTGCATTTTAATTTGTTATCAAATCATCGACTACTTTAGATATCAAGATTTGTTATAGATTGATGCGTTATGATTTAAATGTTGTCCATATCTGATGTATCTCATTTTATGCACAACAATTACTCTGTTTTAATTTATTTAACAAAAGGTTTATGTTTTTTGTTAAGTGAACAGTTATGTACAAATCTTCGCACTGAGATTTATCTAAATGTGATGATCTGTAAATTATAAGATTGCTGTTTTTTTATGTCTTGTTTGTTCTGTCATTCGTATTCAAAGAGAGTTGCTACTTCCCATTTACAAGAAGCTTGTGGAAAATCAAGTGTGGGTTTCCCCCATCGAACAGCTGAATCAAATACTGTGCACAAGATAAATTGGAAAGCATTACTACAGGTTAGTCTGTTAGTGTTATTTAATTAGTTTACTTAATATATAAATTTCTTGTAATGTGAACGCCTCTCACTGTTCATCTCTATAGTTCAAATTTACAGTTAGAATTGTTATGTTATTGTTATGCTTAGATAGTTGTCATTTTATTTCTGTCTCATAAAAATTATAAAAATCCAAAAATAATAGCTTTGCTGTCATAGGACAGTTCACAAATGATTTTTGCAGGTTTTCAATTTAAAATCTGTAATTTGTGAATACTGTATATATAATTGAGGTTTAATCCTGTTGATAGCTGAACATTTAAATAAGTAGAATTATTTTTTTAACATATTAGTTAGTAAGTTGTATATATATGTTTTAGATTTGTATATAGTTTGCTGTATTCACTTTTTTCACTTAGATTAGTTTCTTTAGCTTAGTTTTTCTTTCGTTTTCCTAGGACTTAGATCAACTAACGGAGCCGCTAAACCCGTCGGAGTGGATCATCCCAAATGGATTGGGTTATTTAGACAACCCCGGACTGGATTCGCCCCTCCAGTTGACGAGTGGTCAATTTCGCCAGTCAACAGACGTAAAGCAGGACGAGCATCTTGCTTCTAGCTTGACAACTGTGACTTAAAGCTAGATGATGAGATGAGACTAGAACTATGCTTCCGGCTTGATAGCTGTGACATAAAACCAGTCTAGTATTATTATGATGATCCAACCTCATGCTGTGATGATGATGATGATGTATCAGTTTTACACTAATAAGTATTGATGCAGATGATGATTGCATTCCTTTGAGAATGACGATGCTGCCGATGAAGAAAAATTCCGATGATTTTTAGATATGCCAGTCAGTGTTCCAATATGATATTGATGATGTTGTCATCTCACCCACTTGATGCTGTTGATGATAAAGGCCTCTCTCTCTCTCCTGATGCTGCTGAAGAATACCCTTCTTGTTAAGGGGGAGTGTTAAAATAATGTAACTGCAAAGTGTATTATTATTATTATTTAATATATTATTCATTGGATCAATCCTCATTGCAGATTGATCATGTCAGTTATTATAAAGGACCAAATCCCCTTTTGCAGATTGGTCAAAAGATAATTGTAATAGGAAGAATAAGAATTCGGCCCCAAAATATATTAAAGAGCCCCCAAAGTATATTAAAGGTGGTTATAACCACCCAGTTGGAGAAGTCGGCCCTGCCAGTGAAGAGACACTTCACATGTGACCGTCTTGTATAAATAAGGAGGCTAGCACCTCACTTAGACACACAACTCACTTGCTCATTGAGAGACAAGTTTCAGAATTGCAGTTAGAGGAGAAGGAGAGAGAGTGACACATCTTTGGGAGAGGATCTTCTGTATTAGTTTGATTTATCTCTTGGCATTGTATTGGCTATCTATAATAAGGAAGTTTTGCTGGATTTTGTTCCCCTAGAGGGTTTCCTAGGATAAATGTTGTGTCTCTTGTGATGGTGTATTTCTCAATGATCTTATGTTATTCTATTGTTATCTATTGAAATGCAAAGACCTATAATAATGGCTTAAACATTAACAAGGGAGCATCCCTAGGGGTAGTTCAGTCAAGGGGAATAGCCCTGATAGGAAGTTACCTTTTCCATTGATGTAAAAGGGGGAGAGATTCATCAGATGCATGGAAAGAGAGTTATATACTTGGAGAGAGATCACATAAGCATGTTTCCATGGGGAGCGATGGTCATATAGGGAGAATGAGCTATATGAATTTAGTGTTGCATCAAAGTGTTGCCATCAATGCCAAAGGGGGATATTGTTGATTAATTGGGTTGGTTTTCATTGACGTCAATCCTTGAAGCAAGCCTAGTAGAAGATTCTAGTAGTCTCAATAGTATGGTTAAGGGACCCAAGTTTGGTTGAGGGATAATGTAATGAAGATCAATGTATTTGCATGTAAGACTACTCTAGATGGATAGTAAATGTGCCATTTTCGGTGATATGTGGAACATCACATAACTCCTCATGGTTAGAGAGTTATGGCCTTGTGAAGTTGGAGAACCCTCATGAGTTATTTATAATCCCATAGAAGTTCAAAGAAGCCAATTTATTCTAGAATCTCCTAGAAGAAGTTTACTAGTCAAAGTGGTTGTAACTAGGATTTAATCATGATTTGAGTGGTTGCAAAAAGAAAATAATTAAAAATAAATTAGTTGCAACTAGAAGTGGTGAGATTACTATTTGTGGATAAAGTAGTTGTAAGTGGAAAAAATTGTTAGAAGTGGGTTATCCCTAAGAGAAGGAAGTTGGGTAAAGTAGTTAGAAGATAACCCCTAGAGGAAGCTACCTGGAGAGTATAAATAAGAGAGAAGTTGGGTAAAGTAGTTAGAAGATAACCCCTAGAGGAAGCTACTTGGAGAGTATAAATAATAGAGAAGTTGGGTAAAGTAGTTAGAAGATAACCCCTAGAGGAAGCTACCTGGAGAGTATAAATAAGAGAGAAGTTGGGTAAAGTAGTTACAAGATAACCCCTAGAGGAAGCTACCTAGAGAGTATAAATAAGAGAGAAAGTGTCTCCTATGTGAACCTAAGTTTTGAGCACATTGAATATCTATTTTGTGAATTGTTATGATAAGGTATCATTCACAAATTTATAGTAGTGAGTCTGAAGGAGAAAAAAAGTTTCAGGTACAAAGGATTAAGGCCTTGGGCACTGAAATAGGGTTTTAATGAAGACATCCACATGTTACAGTACTAGAAGGGAGAGAAAATGCGTGGGCCATAGTGGGACAAAGAACGGATACCCGTCAATTTACTGAAGAAAAAGCACATATCTGTTTCCAAAGATGAAAAGGAAGGTCTGATATGTCATCAGTGAAAAATTGCAAGGCTGATAAGTGACTACATGAAGGTGTGACAATGATTTGGTACAACAAAACCTTTTACATAAATTAAAAGGTATGTTATATTCTTATTGTAGTTGGTTATTGGTAATGGCCTAGGGTTTGGTCATGGAAGATAAAGCATGTGCCCCTAAGGGTTTGTAGGATAGTTGGTACTTGTTGTATGAGGCAGATCTAAAGTGGTACATTTCTTGTGTATTGGCTTGCTATGGTTGGCACACTCCATGAGATAGTTTGTTATAGTACTTATAATGATTTTGGAGAATATTTGAGGCATCTTGGGTGAAGAGTGTTAGTGAATATATTGGCACATTTTGAGGCTGCATTACAGTTAGGGTTTATTGTATGATGGATGTAACAATTTTCTATATCCGATGAATGGTTCATGTTTTATGTATGACACTTAGTTGGTGAGACATTATTGATTTCAGTTCATGGTATATACTTTTGGCATAGGGTATGTGACATATATGATCAGATCTGAGACCATAGTGAAGAGTTCCAGTATCAGGTTCAACAACAGTATTTTACAAAGGAAAAAATAGCGAGGTTGAGAGAGTTACTAGTAATCCACGAGTTGCAGTGAATAAGGTTGCAAACATATTTGGAGTTAAGAGAAGAGTGGATACCCATGTGTTGTAGTATAGATAGGTGTTGAGCACTCAACACACCCTAAAATATTTTATGAAATTTCTTTCTTTTTGGGTACCACTTATCATTTTTTTTGAATCAGAGTCAGTATTGTGGGATGGATAAATTTATATGTTGTTATTGAGTCTTGTTATCAACTATTCTTTTTGGCTTGAATTTATTGACGGATTGATATTTTTTAGTCACATGACATGAAAGGCATAAAATTTACACGGCTTAAAATTTTTCAACAGTCGTTGATCGACAATTTCTGGTCTATAATACAATTCTTTAACATAGCCGATACATTTTCAACATTGATGAAATCCCAGATATAAATAAAAAATGCGAACAACCATAACAAATATTTGATTGTTGATACATTTTTGGCATTGATGAACTCCAAGGGTTGAAATGATGAAAACATTGACAGACACAATTTTTCGATTGTCGATCGTCGATACGGCTTCAACATCGGTAGGATAAGATGCTGTAGCCAGGGATTTTTTTTAAAGAAAGTCACTGATTCCGAAAAATGTTTCTCATGAAGAGGTCAAAATCAATAAGCCACATTTCTTTTCCACGTTAATAGTCCATATGACTCAGTCTCTTTCTCGCTTCATCCTTTGAGGTTCCCCCTTGTCATATCTGTACTTCCATGTCAGCATTTCCATGCCAGAGCTATACATAGATTTTTATCGGTGTCATATTTTTTCCTAAAGGTATCAACGAAACATGTCTAAGGAAAAATGTCGACGTCGATTTACTCATTTACTATCGACTAAATAATAGGTCACTGAACACTGGGGTTTTTCATCGAACCTTCGTCATTCTACACTGGAAATACTGGCCAATCTGTGCTATTGTTCCATTCAAAAGAACTTGTTTTATTTTTCCCGATGTTGATCATACTAGTTTCTTGTGAACACGAAAATGCCTGGTGATTTGATGGGACACCCATAACCGAGGTAAGACATATTTCTGCATTTTGGTAGACAAATTGAATTTTTGTGCAACCAACACCCGCTGAACTACAAAAACCCACTCCTGTGTCGCTAGCCTATCCTAAGTGGTATAGACTCTGTAATCGATTGCACATATGACATTTTCACTCCTGAATTTAGGGCTTGATGCGACAATGTAAGTATATGTTTTGTTTAAATTTACACGGTCATACCAAAACATGCTATTTCATTTGCGAATTACTTATTCCCTGAAGTAGATGAAGGAGCAAGTGAAAGCGTTGAGTAGGTTACAACCCACTCCCTGACTTTGATTACTAGTAATACCAGGTTAGTTTCTTGCAAGTGATATGTAATCATTGTCTTTATCATTTATGCACTTGCAATTGAGTCAATGACTCTTGTCGAGGTTGGATGGCTGCTCAATATAACATTATTTTCTTTTCTGCAAGAAAATGCCTCCAAGAAAGCCAACGACTAGGTGCTCACCTAGAACACCCAAAAAGAAGGAAGCAGAGGTTGATGAAGGGTATACACTGGGCGCTGCAAGAGAACTTGATTTTGTCTCAAAGATGGAATGAGTTATCCGCACATCCACCAAAAGGAAATATTCCCAACCTACGAAGTTCGATGACATAGAGACACACACTGGATCTAAAATGGTGCTCTCACATTGGGGGATACTTGTATAACAAAATCAACCAGGAGGATTACTCGGAGTTCACACCCCAAAGCAACCTGAAGGTTAGAATATTGGATGATCAAGTGTTCCCGAACATCAGGAGATCATACCTACATAGGGTGGTTTGTCGGACCCCAGTTTTTCCCTATATAGAGACTCTAGGATGGATAATCGACCATGCATACATAGTGAAATGAACTATCAACAATGCGGAGGGAAAATGCATTGGTGTTTTCCTTCCAGTTGAGGTGAAAAAATATTATAAACTCAGGGACCCAGAGGAGAGGTTAAACACAGATTTCATGGTAAAATTTTATGAGTATCATGACACTAATAGGTTACTAGCCTCATGGTGGAAAGAAGACAAAATATTCACAAACAGAAACACTGAATGGTACAACATGGTAAATATTAGAGAAACCTACATGCAACTAATGGCTTTAATGTTTCGAGTATATGGAGAAAAGGACTACTCAAAATATTCAAAATCTTGGATGCCCTTGGCTTATACTATGGAAAGTTTTGGGATTAGTTTCAATTAGGGAGCCATTATCTCCAAGAAATTGATATACAAGCCTAGACATCGAAAGAAGGAGAATTTCCAATATTCTACATATCATCCTACTTGCTGGATGTAATTTGCACAATAAATGTTTTCACAACCAGAATATACTTCATTATTTTTAGAAAGGAATGCCCTAGGATTTCAACAGCAACAAAGAAAATGATAGCTAAATTTGGCCACTAGTACTTTGAAGAGACAAGTATCTATATCATGGTTTTTGGAGCTACTGGTGTGCCCAACCTACTCCCCATTCATTTCCCAGATCATCTCATATTGGGAGAGATTTGTTACCAGACTATTTTACAAGGTTATAATGCTTCCTTGGTAAAGGATAAGAAGAGAGTTTTCATTCCCTATGGATTTCATATAGGATTTATATGGTCAAAGACACTATGCAAGAGAAATAAGAAGGGTTAAATCAACTTGAGTATCGACTCCCCATAGGCTTCTTTCACAAGAATGGTTCGAAGGGTTTAGTTCCCCAACACAGGTCACAAGTATCCTCCTATTGGCCCTATTCTCATGATAGTTTTGAATATGAAATATTTACAGAGGGCACCCAAGACTGGGAGGAGGTTCTCCATAGAAAGGATAACACCAATATGACCAGATTCAAAGTGATGACTATGGATGAGCAAGTTTAAATGATAGAATAAACAACTCAAGAAGCCCTTAGGGTAAGAGAAGAAAACATAAGAAATAGAAGAAGCAGAGGCACATAGGAGGGGGGTGTTGTTATTGGAAGAAGCCAAAAGAGCTATACAAAGAGTTGGAGAAGATCCCCCACTCAAACCTTTGATATAACCCTTGAGGATAACCCCAACCGATACAAGCCACCCCGAGGAAGAGATAAATGGCTCACAGAGGATTCCACCAGAGGAGACCATCGACCAACAAAACCCCAACCTGATGTCACCATAGGCAGGATCATCGATGACTACTACAACTCAGTGGGGAATATCAAGAGAATCAAGTGGGATGGGTGTGCCTAGTTTCCTCATAGACTTAATTACCATATATGACAATGAGGAAAGTTGAGAGGTTTCACGCATAACCCAGGTACCAATCACAAAAGAGGAAGAACCATGGGAAACATTTTCTCCAACTTCCAAAGCTTTGACCCCAAATCCCCAAGTAGGTGACCATTAGACACAAAACAATCTGGAAACTAAATTTCTCAACCAATTGGGAACACAACCTCAGAATTATATCTCTAAGAATGAGTTGGGTGCTGGTGAACAAGAAGAAGGAATGCAACAACCATAAATCAACATCTCAACAACCGAACCCCCAACTAATGCTGATCCTTTTACTACTTCCCCATATAGTACCAGGAATCCACCAATCGACGAGCACCAGTAGGATGCCAAGTCACCCAAACATACATAATTTTCCCCTGCCAAAGAACTAAGAGAGCCTGCCATGGAACATCTCTATAGGATAGAAAGCCTAGGCAGTGCTTTTTCCTAAAGAGATTAGTAGATTCCTAAACCAATAGATGAAATTGATGATATACAAGAAATTACTTATGACAGGAAAAGGAAATATGTAATGAGAATAACTACCAAGAAAAGGAGGCTCACGCTCGATAACACACTTCTCATAACCACAAAGGAAACACTTTTTGACACAGAAAATGGTAAGATGATTGATCTATTCAGAGAAGGTATGGCTATAAACGATGCTACTTTGGACAGGGAAAGAAGAGATGAAATGGATATAGCCACCATGAATAAAGAACTGGACCATCTGCGACATCAAGCTGAATATTACCAGAATTTGACACAAGAAGTGGTACTCCTAAAGAGTGATTTCCGAGAACTATATGCACAATTCACTAGTGAAAGAGATCTCTTCACCACTTGCATAGATGATTTCCAAGAAGATATCCTCACGGGGATGGAAACCTATAAAGTAATGTAGCGATGGTATGAAAAAGAACATCAATCCTTAGAACGAATAAACTACATCAGCGAAGTGCAGAAGGGCCAAGATACAAAAGATCATGGCATTTGAGTGCTGATGGATAGAAGCATCTACCGAATAGAAAATGCAGCTGAAAAATGGGTAAGCATGGTCCAGGAACCTCAGTGGAAAATGTAGGAAATATGGGGAGAATGTGAGAAAATCCGGGAGAAAGTCAACCGAGAAATGAAGAGCATTGACCTACCAGAGTTTGGTCCACCAGAAGATTTCT
Organism: Picea engelmannii; assembly: GCA_009831015.1. Taxonomy (NCBI): domain Eukaryota; kingdom Viridiplantae; phylum Streptophyta; class Pinopsida; order Pinales; family Pinaceae; genus Picea; species Picea engelmannii. The sequence goes on from ML787491.1 coordinate 404,034, forward strand.
CTGATTTGCATGACATATTTTAACAACATCAAGAGAAAAACCTGGCATGGGAAGCAGAGATTTATCATATTTCAAGCATGATCCCGGGTCAAGTGAAGAAGTTCATGAAACCCCCGATTAAATTTATTTCAGTATTACAATGCTTAAGTGTCAAGATAATCAAGTACAATGAATGGGCAATAGAGATAAAAGAGGTCCTCTTTGCTCTGATGGATCAACGCAGGTTTCCATATGAAAATACATGTGAATATCTCTTCATCAAGTGGTCAAAGTACGATAAGAACAATCCACTTCAGTAAAACCACTAGATGAGCAAAAGAGAACAAATAGATAAATACGCCACGTGTCGTTTTTTTTTTAATTAAATTTAACACAACTTTAGTAGCTATTTTTAGTTCAATTTTTTTTTTTTTATAAATAAGGGCATCGTCCTGGAACAAAGGGTCGATGGTTTTGAATAGAAAGGATTTTTCTAAAATTTTGTAAGAGAACTATTTCTCTGGAAGTTATTTTAATTAAGAAGTTCCGTTTAGAACCAAAGACATTTCTATCATCTAAGGTGTGAATATGATTGGATTGAGGGGGGATTATCTCTGTCTTCACATTCAATATTCATTGTTGTATTGAGTAAGAGTTATTGTATCTATTATTTAAAGTTATCTGATAATTCTATAATTCAGTTCTTTTATTCTAGTTGATGAATATAAATCGATTGTGTTAAACTGTGATTGATAATAGAGCATCAAAAATTATTTTTCTTGCACTAGCGTCTTGTCACATGTATGCTTTCTTTTCTGTAACTGTTATATCAGACAACGCTGAATTTCCACTAATCAAAATGGTATTAATGTTGCTTTGAATTAGTTTATATCTTCTTCGTCTGCATGCTAAGGTATAGAAGTTATCCTAAAAAAACCTATCCTTCTCCCAACACACAATTTAACTTCCCTCTACGATTTAGAATAAGATTTATCTTTCCTTGTTATAAATATTAGAAAAAGAACCAAAAATATAATTTCCCAGCCTCAGGAAAGGTTTCACAGAAAAGACACATCTGTCAATCATGATTAAAGCTTATCGATAATTCCTGCTAGATCACAAATCTAGAGAACCTTATCACTCATCAAATGCTTATGAGTCTAATTGGGCCTCTTAAGAGAGTTTGATTCCTGCTGTTGAGTTAAAGGGAACTTGGACCCCTTAATAGAATTGGCGCTAGATAGAGGGCCTGAACGAATGCATGGCTAACAATATTTATGATAAAATATTCTACAAAGCCTATAGATTCAAAACAACCCGCATCCATGGCTAGTCACTCTCAGGACAACCCAGATACAAAGAGTACTCCTGATATGAGTAACTCACTTCAACACGAATATGAAGAACACATGTACCCTGAAATACCTTACGCTCTTCCCCATGAGGAGTTAAATAATTTCAGAAGGATCACAAGAGATTACACTTGGTAAATCTGAGCATTACCTTTAGCTCCTTTACTTCCTCCAAGAAAAAAAATAAGCAGACCAGTTGTTGACACCCTTGACCAAGTATTTTTTCAAATGGTAGACGACCTGATATATTTTTCTCTTACTGATATCAAACCACCCCTTAATTTGATACCCGAAACACCAACTCGTAACTACTCTGAACCTGACAATTTTGAATCTGAGGAGGAAGGGTCTAACTCAGATTGTTTTGGTTCCGAATCAGAAGACATGGAGGAAAATAATGATAATAATGGAGAAAGGGGAAGTCAAACTAAAGACAATCAACCATGGTTGGCCAGATATTCTATGGAAATCCCAGGCATCCAGAAAAATTACTGCCTAAATTTGACCCCGAAACCTCAAGATTGCCTGAGGACTATATTAAGAAGTTCATATTAGCTATAAGATTGATGAATGTGCAACACAAATATGTAGTGCGTAGGATTTTTCCTTATACCTTTGAGAATTCAACCTTGACTTGGTATTTCAACTTGCCAGTTGGTTCCATAACTAGCTGGACAAAGTTTGAAAAGGATTTCTTGGAAAAATTTACCGAAGAAACTACCACAAGAGCTTTGATGGCTGAAATTTTTGTCACCACTAAGAGTCCAAAAGAAAAGGTTAAAGATTTCAACCAAAATTTTACCACCATTTTGAATAAATTTCAACCCGAAGCTAAACCTAGACAAGAGTTGCAAATTGAAGTATATGTAATTCTCTCCCAGTTTTTATTTCCATGTTCATAAAAGGGCTGCCAAACATACCCTAGCCGAAAATTTTGAAGAATCTAAAATTATTGAATTCCAAATGAAAGGATGAAAAGAAGGTAAAATCTCACTAATAAAAAAAGAAACCCAACCTCTACCTAAGAGAGGAATTTTGTTAAGAAGATCCCTAAGAAAAAAAATATAACAAGGTCCTGATAAAGAAGGAGGAAATCTAGAAAACCTGCAGTGGATGATAAAAAAACTCTCCAACCAGATCGCAGATATGACAAGAAGTGATGGGGAGGAAAACCAAAATCAAAGACCTTATAAACCCTTTTTAAAAATAAATCCACCCTTCAAATATATAGAACCTCCCCCATCTAACCTAAATGTCGACTTAGGGAACATAACATCTGACTCTTTCTACACATGTCACAAAGAAAACCATTTAGAAAGAGACCACCCCCAATGAGTGCATGCTATGAATATAATGGAAAATCGATTCCTAGAAGAATGTTCTCTAACCTAACAACCTAGTAGCTTGGAAATAAATGCCATCGATCAAGAAAGTCAAGAGCCACTGGAAGAGACATCCATGCTGTTATGGGATTCCAATCACCCGATGCCTTTCGACAACGTCGTTGAAGTTCAGGTACCTCCCGCTGAAATTCTAACTGTACAGACGTGAAGTAAAATTCAACCTGTCCAAAGTAACCCCACCACTATGCAATTATCTAGAGGGATCCCAGTGAACGATCTCCCCAAACCCCTATTTTCCTTTCAAACCAATCCCACAAAAATACACGCAGAGAGCTCCCAAACTAGACTACAATGTGGTAGAAGACTTGAAGAAGATGAATGCTATTGTGTCTGTCATGGACATGTGTTCCCTGAGCAAAATGATTTTCTATTGCAGGCCTTAAAATTAATAGATACCCCTATAACAAGAATTGATCAAAGTGAGGTCCCATCTCCCACAGATTTAACAAATAAGCCAAGTGTGAATTCTTGTTCTTTAGACAAAAGGGGAAGACCTTTTGTTCCTCCTTTCCTCTTGACGTTTGAAGTTTTTAACATAAATCTACATAATTTCCTAGTCAATTCAGAGGCATCTTCCAATGTCATGCCATTGTCAATCTGCAAGAAATTGAATGCAACCCCGCTCAAAAATGATAAACACGTTATACAACTAGATATGACTCAGGTAAAGGTCATTGGGGAACTTAAAGATGTCATGATTAGAATGGATACACACCCCAAATGTTTTCAAGTAATTGACATAATCATAGTAGACATCCTAGATGCCTATGGACTACTACTTAGCTAAGACTGGTCCAAGAAATTAAACAGATACTTTAGTACCAACTGGGATCACCTTTGGTTTCCATTAAAGGGACATACAAACATGATCAGGATTGACATAGAAATATATCTCAAACATACCGTCACTGATTTAGACACCCCAAATGAACCCTCATCAAAAGAGTTCCCTGTTTTAGGAAACTACTCCTATGATTCTGATTTCGGTAACTTAACCCCTCACATGTCTAACATACCTCCCAAATAAACATCCAAAATGATTTTTCAATTATACTTACTAGCAGCCACATAAGGAAGCATCCTCTATTAGGATTCTCCATCAGGAGTAGCAGACAAGGAAGATGAAAGTGAAAAAATAGCTAGACATGAAGAAGTTAGTAAATTCCCCCCATAAATTTGGACGTTGTACTTTGATGGTTCTAAATTGCAAGAAAGGTCAGGAGTAGGATGTATCCTCATTGACCCAAAGGGGAAACAAAACTTCTTATCTTCCATATTAGAATTTGAATGCACTAACAACACTATTGAATATGAAGCTCTAGTCCAAGGACTAAAGAAGGCCTAGACTTAAACATCAAAGAATTGAAAGTTTTTGGAGAATCTAAAATTATCGTTAGACAAGTAAAGAATACTGTCCATTACAATTCACCTCACTTGAGAAACTACCAGTAAGAGGTACACAGGATAATAGACAATTTTGAGGCTTTCAACATTACTATTGTTCCTAGGACAAAAAATCCTCTTGCTGATTCTTTAGCCACCACAACCTCAATATTATATCCTTTAGAAGACTATGAAGCCTCAAGGTTTGTAGTAGAATTGCTCTACAAACCATTGGTGCCTATCAACATTTATAACTAGAAATTATTTGAAGGGGATGAATAGATTGTAGAGTTCCTAACTAACCAGAATACTTTTAAGGATTTGGACATTGATGATGAAATATTCCAAGAACTACTCACATAATCGAATCTCCTTGAACATAAGAAGGGAACATATCACTCTGATGACAAACCAAAGTTTCACACAATACCAAAATGAGTGGCCAATACAGAGAACCTTTTCGACCTAAGGGAAAGATTTAGAGGGACGAGGAATGAAAAAACATGGATCTCATGCCCTATATACGAAACTATAAACCTAGGAACCATTGAGAATCCCAAGAATGTCAACCTAGGCAAGGTAGTATCCAAAGAAGACATGCATGCTTATATTAAACTATTTAAAGAATATCAAGATGTATTTGCTTGGTCTTACCAAGAATTGAAAACGTATGATACTCACATTATCCAACACATGATCCCATTAAAGTCTGGAGTAAAACCCTTTCAAAAAAATATTAGGAAGTACCACCCATCTTTGGAACCCCTGATGTATCAAGAGTTGAAGAAGTTATTAGATGATGAGATTATCTTTCAGGTAAGACACTCTAGATGGGTAGCTAATCTAGTGCCTGCCAGAAATAAGTCTGAGGAGATTCGTTTGTGTGTGAATTTCAGAAACCTTAACAGAGAATTGAAGAAGGATAACTATCCAATTCCACCGATGGAACAACTCCTATAGACAATATCCAATTCTAAATTTTTTTCCTCCTAGATAGTTTCTCAGGGTATAATCAGGTCCTGGTTTAAGAAGATGATAGATTAAAAACTACCTTCTAGACCAAGTGGGGAACCTTTTCTTATAAACACATGCCTTTTGGGTTGATTAACGCAGGAGAAAAATTCCAGAGGGCCATGGACATATATTTTCATGGATTTATTAACAATTCTGTGGTGGTCTATTTAGATTACATACCAATATACTCAAAAAACAAGGAAGACCACATTCAACATTTGACACAGATTTTTGAAAGGTGTAGGAAGTATGAAATATCTTTGAACCCTAAAAAAACCATATTTGGTGTAGAGGAAGGAAAATTATCAGGTCATATCATATCTCAAGAAGGAATTATCATTGACCCTGAATAGATAAAAGCAATAGCTCAACTCCCTTTGCCTCACAATAAAAAGGACATGCAATCGTTCTTTGGAAAAATCAATTTTGTAAGAAAATTCACTCCTGATTTCACCAAAACCGTCAATACTTTACAAATAATGATTCACAAAGATGTAGAGTTTAAATGGGATGAAGAGAAGAAAGGGGTTTTTAATAACATGAAAAATTCCATCTCCCAAGCACTAGTGTTACGAAGCCTTGATTTCAACAAATATGTTTTCCTTTATACCTTTGATTTTGACCAATCCTTGGCTGCAGTACTTACTCAAAAGGATGATGAAAAAAATGAAACACCAATATCCTTTATGAGCACCAACCTCCAAGGAGATGAACTGAATTACCATGCTATAGACAAACAAGCTTACACAGTATATAAAGTAGCCAAACATTTCAAATCCTATATCCTAAAAAATCACACTAAATTCATAGGACCTCATCCAACAGTCTGATCTCTATTCAATCAACAAGAGATTGGAGAAATAATGGGAAATTGGATGGTAGTCATCTAGGAATTTTATCTAGACATAAAACCTGCCAAAATTGTCAAAGGTCAAGGATTGTGTAAACTGGTTGCTGAAGCCCAAGATCGGATTAACGCAGAAGACCCCAGTTAGGAATATGAGTTGTCATTATGGTTTGATGGAGCCTTATATGTACCTCATGGGAAAGAGTCATGGTATGGAAACTTGTCTTATCTCTTGCATCATGGAACTTATCCGGAAAACCTAAACCTTAGAGAAAGGAGAGTCCCCAGGTTAAAATACGCTCAATATCACCTCATAAATTCTGTGCTTTTCTGCATAATCTATGATGGAGTACTCCTTAGATGTATTGAACATGATGATGCAGAAAAGGTACTCAAAGAACTCCATGATGGCCCAATAGGTGGACATTTCACAGGAGAAACCACAACTCACAAAATATTAAGGGCTGGTTATTATTGACCTACTTTGTTCAGGGACGCTCATGCATATTCCAGGAAATGTAAATCTTGTCAAGTGAGCACCGATAGGGAAAATATACTAGCCATTCCCCTCCAGCTGATGACCATATCCAAACCTTTTGAGAAATGGGGAATAGATGCCATAGGAGAAATTACCCCCAATTCTTTGAAACAACATCAATATATCTTGACTGCAACATATTATTTCACAAGGTGGATAGAGGCTATCCCTCTCACACACATTAATGAAAAGGTAGTGATCCAATTTTTAGAACAATAACTAATAACAAGGTTTGGCATGCCCTTCGTCCTCATTTTTTACAATGTTGCCTACTTTTATTCCACGCACTTAACAAAATTCTCCCTTGATAAGGCGATCATAGTAAGATATTCTACAAACTATTATCCACAAGGGAATTTGGTAGCAGAGTCAACTAAGAGAAACTTGGTGATAATTTTAAAAAAAGACAATTGTTGAAAATAAGAGAGATTGGCATAATTTACTTCATAATGACCTATGGGACGATAAAGTAACACCTAAAGAATCCATAGGAAACTCTTCGTACTTTTTGGTATATGTGCAAGAATCCATTCTTCCAAATGGATTTTACCTTCCATCTTTATAGCTTTCCCAAGCATTAAGAGGTTATCCCTCATCCTATCTAAAACAAAGGATTGATACCCTTATCATGATGGATAAAGAAAGAGAAAAGGCTAAAGTTAAGTTCATCGCTCATCAACATGTAGTTAAAAGATGGTTTGACAAATATAAGGCCAGATATTTTTTTTTGAAGTAGGAGACCTAGTCTTGAAGTGGGATAAAGAAAACGAGTCCAAAGGAAAACAATCAAAGTTCCAAAATCTATGGCTCAAACCTTTTCAGGTGGCCAAGAAGATCAGGGCAGGCACATACCGATTGCAAAATTTGAGGGGCGAATTTGACACCCTCCCGATGAATGGCCATGACCTAAAACAATACTTCTCCTAAAAAAACAAATGTGTCTTTTGATGTTTTGTTTGAGTTTCTTTTTGTTTTAGCATACATTTTGATGAGGATGAGTGTGTGGGTTTAAGAAAAACCGACTGTAACTCCTTTTTATTATCTTTCTTTTTTCTTGTTATTAATTTGTGTTCTATAAAACAATGGTTGATTTTAATAAATACAATAAACTAGACTTTTCTCCTGACCTACACTCACATGAAAAATAAGAAACGTCAGGCAAGTAAAATTTTCCAAAAAATCATATTTGTCTTTGTAAGCATACTACCTGGGGAAGCAATGAAATATATACCTAGTGGTTCGGTAACGATAAATGGAAATATGGCTAGACGAAAATAATCACATGTACCTATGGACAAAGCCAGGAACAAGCTCCACCTTAACACTTTCACCTTGTCAAAAAGCATATATCCTCTTCTTCGACTCACTCTTGGAATTGATGCCAGAAGAAAATGATATATATTAAAATGAGTGCAAAGTCTGAGAGGGTATGCAGATAACTCCGCCAAGGCAATGGAATCTCGCTGGCAGTGAAGCAATGTTTGTTATGTTGGGGTGATTTTGCTGAGGCTATGGACGCTCATTGGAAGTAGAGAAACACCATAAGAAAAGGAATGATATATAAAATGACTCACGCCAGTGGATGCCCTACCCAACTCTTGTCTAGAAAGGTCATGGATTGAGGTTAAAAGGAAAGGGGCTGGTAAAGCTAAACCCCACATGTAGATCCAGATTTTTTAACCCAGAAACTTGTGTACACATTGATAGAAAAGGTTCAATTGAAAAGGAATGGAATAAAGCCAGATGGTTTCTCAACCAATTTGCATAGGTCAAGCATGAGGGAAGGAGAACAGATTCTATTTTTGTCCAGAGAATCACCATTTGTTGAGCACTCAACACACCCTAAAAGATTTTGTGAAATTTATTTCTTTTTGGGTACCACTTATCATTTTTTTTGAATCAGAGTCAGTATTTTAGGATGGATGAATTTATATGTTGTTATTGAGTCTTGTTATCGGTTATTATTTTTAGATTGAATTTATTGACAAGTGATCTTTTTTAGTCACATGACATGAAAGGCCTAAAATGTACACGAATTAAAATTTTTCAACGGTCGTTGATCGACAATTTCTGGTCTATAATACAATTATTTAACATAGGTGATACGTTTTCGACATAGGCTAAATCCTAGATATAAATCACAAATGTGGACAACCATAAAAAATTCTTCGATCACTGATACATTTTCAACATCAACGAGCTTCGAGGGTTGAAATGACGAAAACATTGATTGAAAAAAATTGTCAATCGCTAGTCGTCGATACGTCTTCAACATCGGTATGATAGGATGCTGTAGCCTTGGATGTTTGTTTAAATAAAGTCATTGATTATGAAAAATGTTTCTCATGAAGAGGTCAAAATCAATATGCCACGTGTATTTTCCGTGTTAATAGTCCGTATGACTCTCTCTCTTCCCCGCGTTGTCCTTTGAGGTTCCCCCGTGTCATATCTGTACTTTCATTTCAAAATTTCCACATTAGCACTGTACAACGATTTTTTTTCGACGTCAAAATTTTTTCCTAAAGGTATCAACGAAACATGTCTAAGGAAAACTGTCGATGCTGATTCACTCATTTAATATTGACAGACTGACAGGTCACCAAACGTCAGGGTTTTTCATCGAACCTTTGTCATTCTACACCAGAAATCCTCATCAATCCATGCTTTTTCTCCATTCAAAAGACCTTTTTTTCTTTTTCCCGACACCAATCATACTAGTTTCTTGTGAACACAAAAAGGCCTGGTGATTTGATGGGACACCCATAACTGAGGTAAGAAATATTTATGCGTTTTAGTAGACAAATTGAATTTTTGCGCAACCAACACCACAATCCCACATGTTGGCCAACTGTTGGAATTTGAATTCATCAATGAACTACAAAAATCCACTCCTGCACCACCAACTTGCGTTGCATTTAATCTAAGCGTGGTGCATATTCTGTAATAGGTTACACATATCGCATTTTCACTCCCGAATTTAAGGCTTGATTTGACAAGGTAAGTATACGTTTTGTTTAAATTTACAAGGTCATACCCAAGCATTCTATTTCGTTCGCAAATCACTTATTCCCCGAAGTAGAAGAAGGAGCAAGAGAAAGCGTCGAGGAGGTTACAACCTGCTCCCTGAATTTGATTACTAGTAAGACCAGGTTAATTTCTTGCAAGCGAGAGGTTAATGACTCTTGTTGAGGTTGGTTTTCTCCTCAATATAACATTATTTTCTTTTCTGCAGGAAAATGCCTCCAAGAAATCCAACAACCAGGCACTCACCTAGAACACCCAAAAAGTAGGAAGAAGAGGTTGGTGAAGGGTCTACACTAGGCGCTGCAAGAGAAATTGATTTTGTCTCAAAGACAGAATTAGTTATCCGCACATCCACTTAAAGGAAATTTTTCCAACCTCCAGTGTTCGACAACACAGAGACAAGCACTGGATCTAAAATGGTTATCCCACTTTGGGGAGACTTGTATAGCAAAATCAGTCAGAATTATTACACAAAGTTCACACCCCACAACAAACCGGACATCATAATATTGGATGATCAAGTATTCCTGAACATCAAGAAATCATACCTACACAGGGTGTCTTGTTGGACCCCAGTTCTTCCATGTATCGAGACTCTAGGATGGATAATGGACCACGTGGACACAATGAAATGCACTATAAACAATGTAGAGGACGAATGTGTTGGTTTTTTCCTTCCAGTTGAGGTACAAAAATATTATAAACTCAGGGACCCATAAGAGAGGTTAAACACACATTTCGTAGTCAAATTTTATGAGTATCATGACACCAGCAGGTTACTAGCCTCATGGTGGAAAGAAGACAAAAAAATCACAACAGAAACACCGAATGGTACAACACGGAAAATCTTAGAGAACCCTACATGTATCTAATGGCTTTAATTTGCTCTAATGGAGAAAAGGATTGCTCAAAATTTTCAGAAGCATGGATTCCCTTGGCTTATACCATAACGATTTCCGAGAGTAGTTTCAATTGGGGAGCCATTATCTCCAAAAAACTGAGTATAAATCTCCTATAGGCCCATACACTGAAAGAAGGAGAAGTTCCAGTCTTCTACATGGCATCCTACTTGTTGGACATAATCTGCACAAGAAATGTTTTCATATCCAGGATATACTTCATTATTTTTAGAAAGGAATTCCCTAGGCTTTCAATGACAACAAAGAAAATGATATCTAAAGCTGTCCAGTGGTACTTGGAAGTGACAAGCACCTATATCAGGGTTTTTGGAGTTGTTGGTGCACCCCACCTACTCCCCCGTTCATGTCCCAGATCATCTCATATTGGGAGAGATTTGTTACCAAACTATTTTACAAGGTTATAATGCTTCCTTGGTAAAGGATAAGAAGAGAGATTTCATATAGTATTTTATATGGTCAAAGACACTGCGCAAGAGAAACAAGAAGGGTTAAATCAACTTGAGTATTGATTCCCCATATGACGCTTTCACAAGCGTGATATGAAGGGTTTAGTTCCCCATCATGCATCGCAGGTAGCCTCCTATTGGTTGTATGCTCATGATAGTTTTGATGATGAAATATTTACAGAGGGCGCCCAAGACTAGGAGGAGGTGATCCATAGAAAGGCTAACCCCAATATGAACAGATTCAAAGTGATGACTATGGATGAGTAGGTTGAAATGATAGAAGAGACAACTCAAGAATCCCTCAGGGTAAGAGAAGAAAACATAGCAGTAGAAGAAACATAGGCACAGAGGAGGGGGGTTATGTTATTAGAAGAAGCCAAAAGAGATATACAAATATTTGGATAATATCCCCCACTCAACCCTTTGATATAACCCTTAAGGATTACCCCAACCGATAGAATCCACCCTGAGAAAGAGATAAATGGCTCACAGAAAATTCCACCAAAGGAGACCGCCGACCAACAAAACCCCAACCCCATGTCACCATAGTAAGGATCACTGGTAACTACTACAAATCAACGGGGAATAGCAAGAGAATCAAGTGGGACAGGTGTGACTATTGTCCTCATAGACTTAATTACCATATATGATGATGAGGAAAATTTAGAGGTTTCACGCATAACCCTGGTATCAATCACAAAAGAGGAATAACCTTGGGAAACATTTTCTCCAACTTCCGATGCTTTGACCCCAAATCCCCAGGAAGGTGACCATGAGACATGAAACACTATGGGCATTGAATTTCTCGACCAATTGGGAACACAAATTCAGAATGTCGACTCTTAGAATGACTTGGGTGCTGGTGAACAAGAAGAAGAAATGAAATAGCTAGAAATTGACATGTCAACAGCCGAACCCCTAGCTAATGTCGATCCTTTTCCTACTTCCCCATCTAGGACCAAGACTCCACCAGCTGACGAGCATCATCAGAAGGCCAATTCACCAAAACATACAAAAGTTTCCCCTGCCAAGGAATTAAGAGAACCTGCCATAGAACATCTCTATACGACCATAAGCCTAGGAAATACTCTGTCCTGGGGATATCAATAGATTCCTGAATCAGTAGATGAAATCGCCGATATACAGGAAATTTATTATGATAGGAAAAGTAAATATGTAATGAGAAGAACTACCAAGAAAAGGAGGCTCACGATCGATAACACACTTCTCATAACCACAAAGGAAACATTGTTTGACACAAAAAATGCTAAGATGACTAAGCCAATTAAAGCAGGTATGGCTATAATCGATGCTACTTTGGACAGGGAAATAAGGTATGAAAGGGAGGTAGCCACCATGAATAAAGAACTGGACCATCTGTGACATCAAGCTAAATATTACCAGAATTCGACATAGGCAGTGGTACTCTTAAAGAGTGATTTTCGAGAAATGTATGCATAATTCACTAGTGAAAGAGATCTCTTTATTGCTCTCATAATTTATTTCCAAGAAGATACCTTCATGGGGATGGAAACCTATAAATACATGAAACGATGGTATGAAAAGGCACATCAAGCCTTAGAATGGATAGACGACATCAACAAAGTACATAAGGGTCGAGACATAAAATAACATGGCATCTGAGTGCTGATGGATAGCAGCATAACCTGAATAAAGAAGGTAGTTGAACATTGGGTAAGCATGGTCCATGAACCTTAGCAGAAAATGTAGGAAATATGGGGAGAATGTGAGAAAATTTGGGAGAAATTCAACTGGGAAATGAAGAGCAATGACCGACCAGAGTTTGATCCATCGGAATATTTCGCTGATCTACATGACAAAGTTAAATAACATCAAGAGAAACACCTGGAATGGGAAGTGAAGATTTCTCATATTTTAATCATGATATCAATTCAAGTGAAGAAGTTCATGAAACCCCTGATTAAAGCTCTGCCAGTCTTACAATGCTTAAGTGTCAAGATAATCAAGTACAAGGAACGAGCAATATAGATAAAAGAGGTCCTCTCCACTCCAATGGATCAACACATGTTTCCATATGCAAATACATGCGAATATATCTTCTTCAAGTGGTCAAATTACAAGAAGAACAATCCACTTCAGTAAAACCACTAGATGATCAAAAGAGAATAGATAGAAAAATCTGCCACGTGGCATTTTTTTTTTTAATTTAACACAACTTTAGTATCTATTTTTAGTTCAGTTATTTTTTGTTATAAATAAGGGCATCGACCTGGGACATAGGGTTGATGGTTTTGGAGAGAAATACTTTTTCTGAAATTTTGTAAGAGAACTATTTCTGTGCAAGTTATTTTAATTAAGCAGTTATGTTTAGAACCAAAGACATTTCTATCATCTAAGGTGTGAATGTGATTGGATCGAGGGGGGATTATCTCTGTCTTCAGATTCAATATTTGCTATTGTATTGAGTAAGAGTTGTTGCATCTATTATTTAAAGTTATCTGATAATTCTATAATATAGTTCTCTTTTTCTAGTTGATGAATATAAATCAATTGTGTTAACCTGTGATTGATAATAGAGCATTGAAAATTACTTTTATTGCACTAGGTTCTTGTCACGTGTATGTTTTATTTTTTGTAACTGTTATCTCACACAACATTGAATGTCCACTAATCAAAAAGGTATTAATTCTGGTTTGAAGTAGTTTAGATCTTCTTCGTTTGCATGCTAAGGTATAAAGGTTATCCTAAAAAAACTTAGCCTTCTCCCAACACACAATTTAACTTCCTTATGCCATTTAGATTAAGCTTTATCTTTCTTTGTTATAAATATTAGAAAAAGAACCAAAAAGAGAAGTGCCCAGCCTGAGGAAGTATTCACAGAAAAGACATATATGTCAATCACTATTAAAGCCCATCGATAATTCCCACTAGATCATGAATCTGGAGAACCTTACCACTCAATAAACACTTACGAGTCTAATTGGGACTCTTAAGCAGGTTTGGTTCCTTCTATTGAGTTAAATGGACCTCAGACCCCTCAACAACCGGTCGCAGATATGCAATAAATTTTTGAAGAAGAATCGGGTCAGTGATAGATTTGGATCAATGACAATGACATAGGTTAGCAGTGACAGATTTGGATCAGTGACAGTGACAAAGGTTAGAAGTGACAATAAAATAGGTCAATAGTAATTGTGAATGGTTGTTCACATTTAGAACTTATATTTCAGGGCAGTTGGATGGGGCAAGGATAGGTATTTTTAGCCACCTTCCGGTTGTAGCTGGAGAACATAGGGGGTTGTATCCTCCTTATGGTTGGAGCCATAGAATTGAGGAGTTGGAGCTTCCCTCAGGTTGTAGCTTGAAAATATAGGGGGTTGGATCCTCCTTCTAGTTGTAGCTAGAAAAAAAAGGAAGTTGGTGCTTCCAATGGATGTAATTCTTAAACACATATAAGAAAAAACATTTTGTGGTTTTCTCCCGCATTGAATTTCCATGTAAAAATATTGGTGTACTGTGTATGTGTTTGATTTCTCATTGTTCATGGTTTATTTATTTTGCACTTGTTGAATGATATTGGTAAATTGATCATAAATATAAACAACACTTATATACTGTGGCTAAAATGAATTAGAAAAGATCTATTACTAATTCACCCCGCCCCTCAATAATCCAACAATAGATTTCCAAATGCCCCTTTGATCTTAAGATCAAGCTAATGATACTTGAGAGGGACATTCATTCCTTCATGCTATTTTGAAAACCCTCTCATGATGTCTGTATCCATGATGTCTGGTTATCTTCTCTTGAAGGGAGGGATAATTCAAATGGGTCATCATCTACGACATTCGTCATCAACATAATCTATTTTTATAAACTTGACTGTTTGCAGGTTGTTTTTTTTTTCTTTTCTCATTGGTTTCCTTATGTAGGAGATTGACATGTGTCTATGGAGACAATTGGCGAGAGGAAACAATTTTCCATACTTGGCATGATCTATTGAGATCCGAGGTATGCGTGGATGGGCACATCCAAACAATAATTTCTTCCTTCTGTCAATTACAGATGATGGCATGGTGATTGTTGATGGGATGTAGATGTGATACCAACTATCTTGTTATGTGTTGTACAATCTCTAACTGAATTTTGAAGATGTCAGTGTATCCATCACCTGCATGAGATATTTTCCTGCATACCTTTGTTTTTCCTTGCCTCACTTTTCCTAAAGGTTTTAGCATTTTGAAAATACAAGTGAACACATGAAAAAACTGGATGATGTCATGTTGATGTCATCATGGGCCCATGGACACGTGGTATTTTAGTACTGAACCATGTCAATGCTAAGGTGTTTATGGGTTTTACCTATGTGTATCTGCATTAGGTATGACGACCAAAGTCTTAGTGGGTCCTATTTGTACATGTGGCAATCTTCGCCAGGTCTAAAATATGCATCATTCACATGTCAGTTTGTCATCATCTCCCTTGGTGTCTAGGTGGAATACCATGTTGGCTCCGGGTGGCGTTGTGTGGATAAACAAAAATGTGCTGAGTTGGCTAATATGAAACCTGGAGGGACTAGAATACCACTGTCACAACCCTAGGGGAGTGGTTTTACTTTCTGTATCCTACCATGCGACAACATCCACTCTTTGCGATGTAGATATTCAAAACCTCTGTCACATTCCAATGATGTGATAAATTTCATGCCTTTTTCTGATGTGACATGCATCCTCAACTATAGACTAGGCTTGATTTTGGTCGTCAGATGATCGGGAACACATATTTTCCAGCGCCCACCCCTTAATATTTTGTCTTATGATATCATCCCATTTGGAAAGGGGCTTAGGCCTACTCAGGGTGTGTTAACCTTCTTTGTGCTTCTGATAAGCACCCATGTGCTTAGAACTTAGCCTTGGGCCCTTAGGGATTGATTTTCACTATTAATTATTTAGGGATCTCAATCATACGCTAGCCTTTGTCGATCTATAGGCTCAATAATATTTTTATTAGCCTCTCCCTTATAGGTTTTGGCCTCATGATCTCGATCATTGTGTGCACTAATGACTGGACCAAATCCAATACTAACAGTGAGACTGATACATTAAAAATTAATCATTGGTTGCAACAATTAAAAGTTTATTTCAACATTTTTCATATATATGAAGAACAAAAGACATCATTTTCTAGAATGAAGTTAGAGGGTCGTACTTTAAATTGGTGGAAAATCCATATGGAAACACTTAAGCTGGAGAATGATATGTCGGTAACTAGGTGGGAGGACTTAAAAACCCTAATCAAGTCCCAATTATACCCTATCAGGTAATAGAGGACCAATGGATTCGATGGAAGTAGTTTAGGAAGAATAAAGAGTAGAGTGTACATGAATACACCGTCAAGTTTAAAAATATGGCCATCATGTTAGGTATCTCTCCCAAGAACCTAGATGTACTCCTAAAATATATGGGGGGTATACATAACCATATATGAAATCAAGTGATGATTTTTAATCCAAGGATAACATACAAGGCATGCGTACATGTATAATATCTAGAAAACATAGATCGCAAGAAAGGGAAACTAAGCGGTTCCAAGCAGAAACAACACCAAAAAGATTCCAAGGAGGGGAAGAACAAGTGGAAAAGGGGAAAGGATAAGAAGATGTTATCCACTTCACATCAGTGAAAGGATCCTAGAAATTATTGTAACCATTGTAATTTTGATGGGAACACTAAGGAAAAGTGTTGGAAACCACATCTAGTGTTGAACTTGAAGAACCACAAGGACACTAAAAAAAAGAATCTTCTAGCCACAAATTCAAACAAT
Organism: Picea engelmannii; assembly: GCA_009831015.1. Taxonomy (NCBI): domain Eukaryota; kingdom Viridiplantae; phylum Streptophyta; class Pinopsida; order Pinales; family Pinaceae; genus Picea; species Picea engelmannii. The sequence continues at coordinate 420,745 of ML787491.1, forward strand.
CAGGTTGAAAGTAGCTTTGATGTGGATGAAAATATTGTTTCCACATAAGTGCAGAGAGAGGTGAATCTGAGTATCCTTCATCACCAGGATTAAGAGAAGGGGATGGCCAACTTCTTCCACATCAAGATTCAGGTCAAAAATACCAAGATAGATGACTTGTTTGAATCTCGTTCATAGGATAATCTCATAAAAATAGACACGGTCATCAATATTGGATTGGAGGTTCATGATCATCCTTCCCCATATAGATTAGGTTGGGTAAACAAGGATGCAAAGATAAAGGTAGTGAAATAGTGTAATATTAAATTTGTTGTAAGTGTTGATTTTATTGATGAAGTGGAATTATATGTAGTACCCCTTGATGTATGTGGAGTAGTTTTTGGAAGCCCCTACATGTATATGCGGGATGCAATATTCACACATAGAGATAAATAGTACCAACTTATCAAGGATGGGAATCCCTACATCATCAACATGCATAAAGGAAAGTTAAATACCTCACTGGTAAGTGCCGACCAAGCCAAGAAGCTGATTAATTCCAGTAAGAAATATGTTTTACTTTTCTTAAGAGAAAATTAGATTGACAACAAGTTTATAAGAGTAAATGAATCCTTGGAGGGGTGTACTGAAGAGAAGAAAAATTAGTAGGAGTAGTTTCTATAGGCATACAAAGGAGTTCTCCAAGAGCATAAAAGTATACCACCCAAGAGGAAAGTGGCATGAAATAGAGTTATTGCCAAAATCTCCATTGTTGAATATTGGGTTGTAAAAACAATCCATTTTAGAAGAAAATGAAGTGAAGAGTAGTTGCAACATATATTGGAGTAGGGTGTGATTCAACCAAGAACCTCACCTATCATAATTATACCAAAGAAGGATGCTACTTGGAAAAGGTGTATTGACTTGTTGATCCTCAAATGTTTTAAGTCTTTTGTTTTCTCTCTTGTATATTCCTCCCTATTCTTAGAAAATTATTGAGTTCATCGCGGGTTCATAATATATTCTTTAGGCTTGTTCAAATTCTGCAACCCAAAAAATACACCATTGATTTACACTGCCTCCATTTTGCACCTATAATTATAAAATTTTCAAAAATTTTTCATCGAGGATCTAGGCTACTATCCCATTGTTTCATCTATACCCATGGCCTTTCCATCCCAATTCATTTCTATACTTATTCAAATTCTTCATCACTTACCATGGGTCTGAGGGATGTTACAACATTTCTCCATACTTCCACTATCTTTCTTTTCTTTAACCCCGCAATATCTCAATACTTAGTCAAATTTGTTGGATTACTGAGAGGGGGGGTGAATCAGTAATAGTGTAATTATAATCCTTTTTCTTCAAATGTTATATCAATGTAGAATTATTATCCAATAATGAGCAGTAAGAAATAAACAATCACACATATACACAGTACACCAGTGT
>ML787491.1:430677-452529 GCA_009831015.1 Picea engelmannii
TAAATTTATTATTGAAATAATTTATTTTGTATTCACTTTGAATTATAATACACTCATCACTTCACTTTATTATTTACCTTTTAAAATCTCTTAAACCACTTTGATTACTTTGACCTTTTGGGGCTTCTAGGTGACATATGAGGTTCCTCCAACTTCGTAAGGCCATAACTCTCAAACCGTGAGGAATTATGTGACGTTCTACATACCACAAGAAATAGCATGATATGTACTATCCATATAGAATAGTATTATCTGAAAATATATCATAACTCATACCATTACCCATCAAACAAACTTGGGCCCATTACCCAAACCTTTGTGCTATGGGGCTTTCTTCAAGGGTTGACATCAATGACAACCAACCTTAATCAACAAAATTATCCAAGTCTTACCATGGGTCTACGAGTCCATGGTGATTTCATCACTCCTCCATATATTATCCATGACACTGTGATCCCATTGCCCCACCATGTTCTATCCCCTCCATTTCATTACCCTGCCATTCCACCATCCTGATTTCCCTCCAACTTGTAGTAATCCATGTATTGTATTATGACGACCCCTGATGTACATTTAATACTTATCTTCAAAAAATGACTAAAATTGGTAAGTGTTAAAAGTCGTTATTAATGATGATCTTTTCGAGACAATTCCTCATCACTTTCAATATTGATTTGTATTAACGATCTTTGAGTCAATATCCCTGGAGCATGTTAAAGTGAAGATGCTTATTTTGATAATAATACTTTGAGATGAACTGTACATTAATATGTCAACTTTATTAAGTATGACAACCGAGAGAAAGGAACAATTCTTTGGAGATTCCATCAAATTACTTGGATGAGAATATCAAAGGTTTTAGTGGTCAAGGACATACAAATATTACTCTTCATTATCATTTCTAAAGAGGAGTTCAAACCAGATCTAGATGTCAGGAATTTATCTGGAAAGTTGCATTCCAGAAGTCTATGATTACAAGGAGTTGATTTCATGGTGCATTGATAAATTCAACAAGAATCATAGAATAGTTCAGTTGCAAGGGGAGTCTCCTATTTCCTTAGGACCTTTAGTTTTCAAGAGGATCCTTATAGTACTGAAGCTGATGATGAATTTCAAATGTGATGAAGCCAAGGAATTTTTGAATACATATAATGGAGGATTGGAGCCTCTACAGGAATATCTTAAAGACCCAACAATTATTCCAGAGGACATTTCGAGCATTCAGGTCAGTTCATTAAAAAATACCTATCGAGATATGGAATGCTTATTCGCTAGAGTATCCAAAAATGAATCCACGACCACTGTTCCTAGGCTTGCTTTGTATATATTGTACTTTTCAATTCATGAAAAATAAATATTTGATTGGGAAAATATTATCTCTAGTGAATTATATTTTCATTTGGAAAATTTCAGAAAGAAAAAAAGTCTCTACATGTCCCCATACTTGATTTTCTCCATTACATACTATCACATATTCAAAGGCTTTCCTTTTGTTGACCCATAAATGTGTTAGATCCTTAAATTTTTTTTCTCTTGTATATTTCGATACTTATAATTTTTTTTCTTTGTAGCAGGTTCATGAGTCATTTTCATTCTTGTTACAATCTTTTGCCTCCTCCAAAATGCACTGTTGTGTTCTACCGTATCTATATTACACTAATAATTAGTTTATTTTTGTGTTTCGCGTGGGTTTGCAAGTCCACGAGTTTGTCACATATTCTCGTTTATGTCCAAATCTCCACCGTTTCCAAAATTCACTACCATGTTCCTCCATCCTCATTTCACACCATACTTATATATATATTTTTAAATGTTCACCGTGGGTATGAGCCACTCGCATGATTCCCTTGATTTTCACCATGACTAGCCCGTCTGACCGATTTGTGATACTTAGTCATTTTCTCATACTTCTTTTCTCTCTTTATATTTTAATACTTAGTATATTTTCAAATTCACCAAAGGTTTTCAGGGCATAACTCTTCAAAATTCATTTCCCCTTACATCCGACCGATACAATATCATACTTAGTCATTTCTCGAGTTTTCACTATGACTTTTTCTTGATTCTAATATTTCTTGTCATAGATCCGATCCTCCATTGCTCCACGACAATACAAGTCTCATATTTTCACTCTCCCTAAAGTATATTTAATGAAAATATTATGGAAAATAATAAGTAGTTAAAATATTAAAAGGTCGTTATTAATGGCGGCCTTCTCGAGACAATTCTCCATCAATTCAAATTTAACTCACATTAATATTTCTTTCGAAAGAAGTTTTTTAAGGTATATTATGGTAAAATAATTGACATTTAAGTTAACGTTTTAAAGAGACTATACATTAGTCCATAAACTTCATCAAGCATGACAATGCGAAGAAGAGAACACTTCTGTGGGGATACTCTAAACTCGATTGGTGGGAGGATAAAATCTTCCAATGGTCAACATCATATTGGTATTATTCATCACTATCATTGTCGAAAAGGAATGTGAACCAAGTATGGACATCATGGATTGCTTTAGCAGGTTGTGTATCGAAAGTCTTCAATCCCAAAGAACAAGTTTGCTAGTGCATGGACAAATACAATAAAAATAGGAGGATAATTCAAGTTCAAGGAGAATACCCCATTTCTCTAGCACCTTTAGTCTTCAAGAAAAATTCTTAAAATTCCAGAGCCAACAATTACATTCAAGGGAGATGAATCCAAGAGTTTCCTTAAGGAAAGAAACAATGGATTGGAGCTTCTATAGGAATATATCAAATACTTGATAATGATGCCATAAGACTTATCTAACATCTAGGTCAGTTTATTAAAAAACCCTTATAGAGAAATAACATGGATTTTCACCAGAGTAGTTGGTCAAGAATCTACAACTACCATTTCCCTGATTGGCTCTGTATATTCTACATTTTACAGTTCATGAAAAAAAAATTTGACTTGGAAAAAATTATTTATGGAGAAAAGTCTTTTTAGTTATCAAATTTCAAGAAGAATAAGAAATTTTACATGTCTTCATACCTAATTTTCACCATCACTTACTATCATGTTTTCAAGGGTTTGAATTTGGGAATATGAATTAATTGTAAAATTGACCTAGTACAGAGGCTATGGTCTTCAATGGATAATTATGATGACATAGGTGACTATAACCCTCCTAAGGGAAGTATTGAAAGACCCCATAAAAATCTTGTAACGAGTAAAATAAAAAGGCAGATAAATTAGGAAGGAACAAATGAGGTTGAACCCGAGGATGAAATCGCTCTTGAAGACATGGAACTAGATACAAATATTGAAGATGCATAATTCCCTGACAAAGAACAAAGAGCTCATGAAAGAAGACAAGTTGCAACAGAACTTGCCACACATGAAGAAATTATTTTTGAAGAAAAATATATAATTCCACTTAATTCTCTATTTGATAGAGATTCAAATAAATTAGTTTTTGAGAAAAATATTTCAAAAAACAAAAAACATTCAAGGAAATTCGAGTTGGAACTTGACCTAAATTGAGTTCCACCATAAAAAAATTGTACGAATTCATGAATTCACAGGTGAATCCCTTAAAATGTCATTTGATGAAATGGAGAATGAAAACTCCAAATTAAAAGAAAGAGTTAAAGAATTGGAGAATTCTCTAATGCCACCTCCCATATTTTCCATCCCAAATGATACAATTTATCCCTGAAGAAGCTGTAATAGAACACTAGAATCCAATTCAAGATTGAGAGGGACATCAAGCTTACTTGTTGCAGTCAAAAGATATGTTGGGGAAAATATTAAGAAAATAATGTCTTTAGTCCTCGAGACTTGGGAACTAGAAAATAATTTGATTTCTTTAGGATCAAGGATGACGAACCTGAGACAATATCTATAGGCCAACCTAGAAAAAGACAAGGATTTTTATAAAGTAGTTGTTACCACCTTTTTTTTTATCAAAGTCTCAAATATGAATGAATTAAAAATAAAATAATAAGATTTACCCTCCCTGGTCCACATTAAACAACTAAAGGGATGCTGGATTAAAATAATTAAATGTTTAAAAGAAATATTGGCTGATCTTGACACTTTAAGTGTCAAAAAATTATTTGAGTTGGATCTAGTTGGAACAACCATAGAAGTTGATGATTCAAAGATAATTTTAAATTCCATATTTATGACTAAGGACCAGTTTGAAAAGAAATTATAGTCATTGAAATATGCATCGACTAAGAGATTCAATAGTCTAACAGAGTATTCATAATTTAAAGTAGAAACATGGTTAGTCAATTATGTAAGAAAGAATGAAGACATAAAAGACACACTGCATCAAATTTAAACTAACTACCAAGAGATATAGGATTCATTATTTGACATAAGAGTAAAGCAAGAGGTAACTGTCGCACCAATGATGGATTACATTGAAAATTGGTTAAAGCAATCTTTAATAAAAATAACGAAAAAAGAAGAAGAAATGGATATTATACATGGTCAAATAATCCCAACAAAGGATAATACAAATGCACCTTGACAAGAAGATAGAGAGAGAGGGAAATCAATCACAGTGATTAAACTGATCACATCCTTCATAATTTATCTATTCTTTTTTCTGTCCTCGTTCATGAATCATCCACTCGTGTCTTGTCGTTCCTCAGAAAACATAATCGATTTCAGATCGCTTCTTTATTTCTTATTTTTAGATTCAACCCTCTTCCACTTTCATTTTATGGTCCATGGGAGCCCCATCCTAGTCCATTTGGATGAATGCTATTTTTATTTTATTAATAAAATACTAAAGGCTACTTTTTTTGAACTCCCAAGAGAACTATTTTGGGGTGTAATTTCAATTACTTCTCGAACGCTAAGCTATTGAGCATGGGATGTTTAAAGTGCATATATCATATTATCTCCTATTTTGAATGAAATAATCTTTAAAATTTCTCTCAATTGTTGAATTTTGTCTTTCCTTATTATGAATGTGATCAAAATTACGATATTGTGATGGATGCGAGAATTATATTATTTTTCATATAATGGTTATTTTATTTCTGTACAATATTCTCCATATTTTGTATTTTAGTCTTTGAATATTCTTGGTCCTCCTCTCTGGAATTATGTTTTTGAATATATTATCTTTCAATCAATACTATTTTTTATTTTGTTGAATGATAAATATTGGGGTTTCTTTTAAGTATCCCCTATTTTAATATTTCAAGCATCAAGGTAAATATTTCAACCAAAGAGGAGTACCACATCGATAAAAATGCAGGGGGATTAATATCCTCTTGAGGTTGTTGTTTGGATCTTGACCAATCTAAAAATAAACATTTTTGGAAACATTACTGGGGAGAACAAAAGGTTAGTTTCGCAGACCATAATCTTCACAACTCATCCTGAACCTAATCAACCCTAGTTACAAGTTGGACTAGGAAATCAAACAAGTGTTCTATATCAATTGTACAATTTGGTAATATCAATATAAATAAGACAACAAGAGCTCTAAATATTGTGGGAAGCCTTTACCTCTGAGGAAGAAAGATAAATTGCGAGAAGATAAACAAGAAGATCTTGAAATTTAAGAAAAAGATGGAATCATCTAAAGGACCAATAACAAGAAGCAAGAGTAAACAACTTCAATTTCATAAAGTTGGTGAAACTTTTAAAATAGATACAAGAACAAACCTAATAATGGGAGATAGATAAGATAGAAACAAATTCCTTGAGAATCAATAATAAAGACGAAGAGTCCCAAGAAAAAGGGCTATGTCTAGTCTTCTTAATTTGCAAGGGGAACAACATCCGTCACCAACCGTTCCCCAAGGAGTTTTACCAGTTTTCTCAGGAGACGAAAGAACATATATGAAGAGACATTTAGACCAATTCTCAACCTTTTGTGACATCCATTTGATAGAACATGATGTCATCGTTAGAGTATTCTTGCATACTTTGATAGGACGAGCCTATGAGTAGTACCTCTCTCCTCATGTTCAATAAATTTTATCATTTGATGATTTGGATACCATTTTCCTCAGCATATATGCATCCCTAGTTGAATACCATCATTTCTCACATAGTTCACTCAGATTCATTTGAAAAATTGTGAAAGAATTAGAGACTTTAATTTGATATTTTTCAAGACAATGAATCAGATTCCAGAAGAAAAATAACCAAATGCTCCTGCTATTTTTGGTTTTTATAAGAAAAAAATGCCCTCAATTGTAAATTGTGTCATTATATCCATAGGAATAAATGATTTAAATGAAGCTATTCATAAATTGATGAAAATGGAGGAATTTATGCTAGAAACAAATGCTGATATTGAGATCATCCTCGGGAAAGTTCAAAGACAAATGAGCAGTCTTGCAATATCATATCAAGGACCATCCACATCTAGAAAATTTGAACATTGAGGAGTTGATGGAGGAATTCTCCAGGGAGTCATCCATAAAGTAAAAAATAATCTAGCCACAACTCAAGAAATGAAGAAGAGAATGGAAATATATCAAATGAATAGAACTATTTGATAGATGCAAAACAAGCTAATGAGGTTAAGAAGAGCCATAATTTTTTTTCCTACAAATCAAAATCTAATAATTCCTATCCAGGAACAAATAAGAAACCCTGTACAAGATCAAAGAATGAGACATGATAGAGACAACATAAATGAATATTACAAGCAAATGGCACCTATAGTTCCAAACCCTAATATCGTGGTGTTGGAAGAAAGTTTTGAAGTATACAATTTTGAGAATTTTGATCAAGAGGCTGATGTCATTCAAGATGAAATTCTTGAATCAATACATATGGATGAAGGTGAATCGTCCTTTTACATTTTCAATGAACAAGAAGATCCTGCAATTTTGCAAGAAAAATGTTGTACAATTGAGAGTACAAGTAAACATATTCAAAACAAAAGAGGTTGTCGAAAAATAAAATGAAAAGACAAAAGTAAATGTTGTAGAAATACTAAAACAACAAATAGTTTATAATAAAGAAAATAATCCACAAAAAATGACCTATCATGTGTTTGACAATTTGACCAAGCTAAGAATTACTTTTCCTTTCATGGAAGTGGTTAAAATTCCACAACAAAGGGAGAACATTTTGAATATTCTTGATGAACCAAACACTAGAGTAGAAGTGAATGCCACAAATTCAAGGCAACATCAAAGTTTTTCATCAATCAATCCAAGGGGTAAAGTTCCACCATTTTATATAACTATAGAAAATCATGATGTTGTATTGCATAATTGTTTGGTTGATAGTGGACAAACCAATAAAAATCATTCCTTTGTCAGTCATGGAGGCACTTTGAATGGAATGTACTAAATATTATGAAAATGGGAAAAATGTTTATGCAATTTATTTCTAGAAAGGTCCCAACTTACAATGATATTAAATATTTTTGTCCATGGATAACTGTGGCACCACACATCACAACAACATTTACCATCATAGTGGTAGATTTTCGTCCAACATACAAAGTTTTTTTGGGAAGAGACTAGTATTCGATGATTGGAGGATACACAGTGAATGATGAAAGATGCATGATGTTTCCTAACAAATATGGAACAATGGCCATAGTTCCTAGAGAATCCAAAAATCCTGTATCCTTCAGAAAGAAAGAAAACAAACTAATGGAGAACTATATTGATGCTGGGATCATAAATTGTGTTGTTCTTAGTCTAGAATAGGTCAACCCTTCAAAGAAATATGAGGATAATTATTTTCAAGGATTCTGGAAGATTTCGTTTGATGGTACCTACTCCAAATCCAAAAGTGGAGTAGGGATTGTTTTTAAAAGTCCCCACTCAATTATTTATCCACATGCTATCATACTGAAGTTTCTTTGTAAAAACAATGAGGAAAAATACAAAGCACTAATACAAGGGATGAATCTTGCATTGCAGATGAAAGTAGAGAATTTGGTAGTAACTGATGATTCTGAATTGGTCATAAATCATATTAAAAAGAAATACAATATCAATAAAGAAAGGATGAAGCATTATGCAAAAAGAGTAATTGAATTTATGGAATCTTTGAATTCATTCAATATCTCTTTCATCCCTAGAGATAAAAATCAGAAGGTTGACTCACTTTTGGTTGTTACATCCTTATTCAATCTAGAAAATTCCCAGAATCAAAATACATTTAGTGCCAAGAGAATTTTTAGGCCTTCAGTACTTGGCAACCAAGATTACGTGCAAGTTTTTGAAAATGATGAATACTTGGCTGATTTTATTGTTGATTCAAATGATGCTTCTGAAAGTCCAAATGATCAAAATAATGTATATATCTCAAAATATTTGTTGGAAGAAGGCCAAAGAGGAAATAAAGTCGATCTGGGGCAAGAAGGCATGCATGAGAAAAGCGACAGCTGGAAGGAAGAACAACATGTGTGCATGCATGGAAGACCTAACGACATAGTTACCTAGGTATCATAAAGAGGATGATTGTTGTGGTAATGAGTTGATATAGTGCTAACTTTTGTCCACTAAGTTTAGCTTATTTTATATTCCAATATTTTTATTACAAAAAACAAAAAAAAAATGAAAGTCTTCTAATGATACAAAAGAATCTAGAAATTTTGGCTCTTAAAGCCTATAGGTCAAGTTGTGAACCAAGGGGATGAATATATTCAATGGTTCCTTGCGGACTTTTTACTCATGTTTTCCATATGCCTTTTTCAGCTCCACTCCACCTTTGGATAAGGTATTTGCTTCGTTATTTTTGTTTGTGTATATATGTGAAATGGAGAAAGTGGTGAGAGTGGAGATAATTATTTAGATTTTTTCCATAATAGGATGGAGAGAGAAATTTTGAAGAATGTGTGCTTTTGATGATGTTTCCAACTAGAAAAGAATCCCCAAAAACTTGTAGCTAAGAAATATGTTTTTCTTGGGCTAAATTGAGGGGGAGGAGTGTTGTGGATTCACTCTTATTGTTCATTGCTTCACCAAGGCCATTTGAGAAAGACATGGAAGTGGATTTAGAAATATGTAGGATGCCTCTCACTCCCCCTTTAGAAGGGGAGCCTTGTGTTGCTCCATCAAAGAATTCCCAATGTATATTTTTGTTGATTTTTGGTCGTTGGGAAGGAGGATGTAGAGAGGGGACATTTGAATTGGATGGGAGAGACTCGAAAGTGAAAATGTTATTTAGTGCACATTTGGGATGACGGTTTTCCTTCTCTTCGAAAATAGCTTTATTTCTAGCAATCCTGATGCCCCAACAAGCCATAGAGGGAAGGCCGCTGGATTTTTTTAGATTTTGATTTACCCACCAAGATTGCAGATTTTCCTTAATTGTCTCTCCTTTCCAATATGAGCTAAAATTCAATGAGATTTTTAATTTTTTCCATACTTCTAGAGTGGAAGGATAGTACAAAAAGAGACATATGCTTGTTTCTTCTTCTTGTTTGCATAGGGGGCATCTATTGTGCCCTGTGAAGCTTCTTTTTTGTAAATTTTCCTAGGTGGAGACCTTTCCTTTAAAACGAGCCAGGTGAAGATTTTTGTTTTGGCTGGACTATTGTGTTTCCATATTAATTTTCTCCGCCATGTTGGTGGAGGCATCTCGTTTTCAAGAAACAAGGCTTCACATCCATATTTAGGAGAGTATGTTCCTTTTTGGCTGAAGGACCAGATCAACTTGTCCTCTTGTTTTGATAGGTGAACGAGGGATTCATTCAATGTCGAGATGTATCTATCCCATTCCGGGGCTTCTTGTTCATATAGTCCTACTTCCCTTCAGGAGAAGCATCTGTTTTGTGCTTGTTTTCCCTTATGTATTTGGTTTAGGAAGAAGAACCCATTTTGATGGATCTGTTATGTAGGATTTTCTTTGGAATAAGGTGGTTGTTTGAGCATCCAATCCATGGATCTTTGCCGATCATGAGTTTTTCCCCATTTCCCACTTTCCATATGAGCCAATCCTTTATCAATAAGAATGATTGAACAATGGCCTTCCAAACTATTGGTCCATTGACACATCATTTTTGAGGTCTACGGATCCATGTCATGAGGGAGTCATTGGGGAAGTATTTCCCCTTGAAGATTTGAAACAATAAGCCATTGTTTTCAATCAAATTCCATCCATTCTTAACTACCAAAGCTTTTGAGAATAAGTGAATGTTTTTCATTCCCAACCTCATGAAGTTTTTGGGAAAGCCAACATTTCCAATGAAGTTTAATGGTTAAGAACATGTGTTTCCTCTCACAAGTTCAAATCCAAAAAAGGTAGGATATATATACCTCAATAAACTTTAGTTATCCCCTCTCTCACAAATAAGAAAGTCTCATATACCAACTTGAAGTCTCCTTAACAATAATCTTAAAATTAAATTATTATTATTATTATACCCAAAGTTTTAAATTTTACAAAGTTGTTTATTATTATTGGAAATCTCGTATACATATTTCTAATATTACATAATTATGTTTTATTATAAAACCAAGTTATGAAATTTAAATTTATTCATTTGAGTAAAGTCGAACTTTATTATTTTTCAACTTTTGAAATAATTTTATTTCAATTTAGTCATTCAAATAAAGTTGAAAGTTATTATTTTTTAATAAAATTTTGGATGGAATATGATATATTTTTTAAATCGAAATGGCTTACTTTATTTTATTTTCATTTCCATAAGTCAACACTATTTATTTTTTAATTCTTACAGTGCGCTCTGTGCATCATCATAGGCTCGACAAATAAGGCCACCTAGTGGCCCGTCTCGTTCGAATGGAGAGCGTTTGGAAAATGTCTATAAAAATCTTCGAGTATGTCTTATGATGTTATAAAAATGGAGAGCCTGGCTGGTCAGAATGCCTTGAAGTTTTAGTGATTTCAAAGCCACATTCATGATTTTCTTTTTCTTGGTCGAATTGCCTACCCGGGATGCAAATCCAGTGCAATCGTTCCTGCTGTGCGTTTCAGTGGCCATTAATTACTCCACTATATGTCTTTCTTCTTGAATAAAAAATGTCGCTGGCCATTAATTTGTTCTAGAAGCTATGACTGCCAGCCTACTAGCAGCTCTGAAGAAACAGTGAACTTTGCCGACAGGGAGAACTCAAAGCTTATACAGTTTGTAGAAAAAATTCTTCATTAAATTTCACCACCCACATGGAATTCTTCTTCCTTCCCTCAATCATTGCCCAAATAAATTTCATCACCCACATGGAATTCTTCTTCCTGCCCTCAATCATTGCCCAAGGGCGGCAACGCGACGGGAGAAAGCGATCAGTTTTTTTCTTTGTTTGTACATGGCTACACTGTATTACGATATTGATATCTGCAATATAATTGACATCAGAAATACATCGTTCTAAGGTAGCCCGGCCGTTGAAGAAAAGGCGTTTTGGGCCAGGCCAGAGTTGACAATATGGACGTAATGGAGAATCAGGTGTGCTGCTGGCTGAACCCAGTCAGATTCTCAGCATGAAAGTGTTAGTGCTGCGGCCCACAATGTTGATATTGCCACCCTCCAATCAGTCACTTACACTTACAGCTCCTCGGTCCCTTCCCAGCTTTCTGGTGGCTATAAATTCATGTGATGAGCCAATTCAATAAATCACATAGGCTTCTGCCGTTTAAGACGAGGAAAAAACCATGCGAATTCCTTCAGATGCCGCAGTTTGGCACGATCCGATTAACATTTATGAATATAAATGCAATTGCACCGTGCCAAGCTGCGTGCAGCTAAAGTACTACGCAGATCATAGGTCGTGATCGGTATTTGAGTGTCGTGCTTTACAACTCAGGTCCAGAGATGCGACACTCCATGAGAGCTTTGCGTTTGCGGTGTTAGTGTACATTGATTTAAGAAGCCAAACAAAGTTTTGATGGTTAAGTATATTTGTTTGGTGTTTTGATAAGTATTATGATCAAATATAAAAGTATATTTCTTATATGATGGAGAGAATTTTTTTGAATATAAATTGTGTATGAGTTTGTTTTAATGGTTAAGTATATTTGTTTGGTGTTTTGATAAGTATTATTATATTTCTTATATGTTGGAGATAAATTTTTTGAATATAAATTGTGTATGAGTTTTTGAAAAGTTAGGGTTTTAGTGGACACTCTATCTATTATCAGGACAGGTGAAGTTTATATGGTGGAAAATATTGTTGAGGTAGGTATTTAAAGGAGCAGATAGGTGGGTGACAGTTAAATATCTACTTCAACACTCTTTTCCATCATATGAACTTCATGTGTGTTTGTCGATGAGTGGAGTGGGAAGTTTAAAAACATACACAGTTTATATCCAAAAAATTCTTACATGTTTCAATTTTTGATATCCAACATTTTTGCTATCAAATTCAATCTAATTATCTATTCAACATGTTTCTACAAAATTTATATATTTTTTATAATATGTAAGGAAAAATATATGTACTGCCATGTCTGCCTTTTCTCCCTTTCTTATTTCTATTCATAACCCAATTCATTAGAAGATAACCCAATTCATTAGAAGCAGTTGAAGTCTCCATTTGCAAAATTTGTTGTTCCTTAATATGAAAAATTTATGAACTGCCATGTTTTCCTTTTCTTCCTTTCTTATTTCTATTCATAATCCAATTCATTAGAAGCAGTTGAATTCTCCATTTGCACTGCCTTGGTCAAGGGATTGCTTCCCTTACATCTAGGCTATGCTACTATACATGTGCACCGTTTGTGATGAGGACATTTCAATTTCTCTTCTGCTGTATTTCTGTGCAGTTGTTCACTTGATAAGGGAAACCAAAGGAAAGTTCCCGGATAGGAGGAGGGTTAGCATTCAGTGTTTGGTTATATAACAAATTGTGTCAATATTTATATATGTTCCTGTCAATCTCTATATATGTTCCAATATGGTTGAAGATTTTTTTTTATCTTATATTATGAATTGATTTGGAGGATGATGGAAGGGAACCAATGAAGACTTCAAGAGCCAACATTTTCATGTATCAGAGAGTTTTGATTATTGAAAAGAGCTTCCAGAAATACTTATTCTTTTAACACGATCTAGATTAGAAATGGAAAGGATGCGTTGTTAGTCATTTCTTTCTGGGAAGTTTGGAAAAGTGCTGGGAAGTTTGAAAAGGTGCTGAGCTGCTGATTTACAAGATAGTTTGAACAGGTGCTGGGAAGTTTGAAGAGGTGCCGAGCTGCTGATTTACATGACTAACTAACTCAAAGTTAATGGCTCGGAACCTCTGCATCCTGGAAAACCAAAATAACATCTCGGATTATTCTCTCCTCAACGAAATTCTTAGGCTACAGCGCAAATGGAAAGCACATTTGGGTGCAAGAGACAATTCTTGAGTACTGCAATCCTGTCCAATCGACGTATCTAATTAGACTGTTAATTGGATAATACCATGTTTGTAAAACTTCAATATATCATTTGTGAATTTGGATGGTCAATGGTATCATTTCATACTTATTACACATTCAGAAGTCATGCCTAAATCTTTATCATTTGTGAATTTAGATGGTCAATGGTATCATTTCATATTTATTTCACTTTCATATGTCATGTCTGAATCTTTATTTTGAGTAAATCTTTAATATATTTTTATAAAAAAAAAATCAATAATATTTATTTTAAATAAATTAAAAATAATAAAAATGGTAAAATAAATTAAAAAAATAATAAATTGTTACCACTTTTAAATTTTCAAGGCTAAATATAGAATCTATATTGAAAATAATTTAAAATGATATTTATAAAAAACTAAAGGTATGTTTTCCTTATATTTCCCCAACCTTATCCTCAAACTAAAGGTATGTTTCCTCTATATTTCCTCACACTTCCACCCTTATAATATGAGTGTGGAGGTGGGGAATATAGAGAAAACATAATATGATGGTGAGGTTTTTCACTATATTCCGCCCACCCTCACCCTCATTATGTTTTCTCATATGAGGGTGAGGGTGGGGGTAGAGGGTAATATTAGAGAAAACATATTATGTTTTCTCTATATTTCCCCCACCCTCACCCTCACCCTATGTTTTGTTTTCTCCTATGAGGGTGGGGGTGGGTTGTAATATTAGAGAAAACATATTATTTTTTCTCTATATTTCCCCCCACCTCCAGCCTCTTCCTCCCACCCCCTTGGGGGGTTATATTAGACAAAACATATTATGGTTTTCAATATTTCTCCCCACCCCCACACTCATAATATGTTAACAATAAAATTTGCATATCATGAACTCAACCATAAAGGTCATATTAAAAATGATCTTTTGTGTGACATTGGAAATTTACAGACATATAACCTACGCCAACATCATGAACTTACTATCAAAACATTAAAACCACATTTATTAGTAAGCAATTGGCTTTAAAATTTCCAAACAATACATCGAAACCATTTTGGATATAACATTTATTAATAACTAAAAAGTAGTGTATAATGAGATTTAAAGAGTAGATAGGTGCTTTCTATAGCCCAATATGAGGGGGGTGTTTAATTCCTTGAGTGTTCAACATGGAGATTTATACCTACTAGATTCCCTCCAAATTTTCTTTAATATGTAATTGCAAGTATAAATACATGATCATTGTTAAGATCTAGGAAGTCGTGTAGCTATTTGATATCAAGGTAGTTTTCTTCTTCTATTATTATTATTATTATTATTTCCAACATGTATTGTTGTAGTTGTTGGCAATTAGTGGAGAGCCCAACAATTAAATAAAGGGCTCTTAATGTGTTTACTTTGGTTAAATTTGATAGAATGGATTCTATATAAATATAATGACAAAACTAAGAACTCACATGCGTTCATATTTGGCCCAATTATTCTCTCTTGCATTTATGAAGACTATATGTTTTTGTGTATATTGTGATGGCCATATCAATTGATATTAAAACATAAAGTTCATGGAGATATCTAGTTGTACAAACATTGACTTCATGGAAAATATATTAGTTTGAATCTAACTACAAAGTTGAACTTTTGGAAGTGAAGTAGCGGGCCTCCAACAACTCAATGTTTTTACAACTAGAGATAAATTTCATGGAGATATCTAGTTGTACAAACATTGAGTTGTTGGAGGCTCGCTACTTCACTTCCAAAAGTTCAACTTTGTAGTCAGATTCAAACTAATATATTTTCCTCGCTCCGATTTTGTGTACCAAGATTCCAACTCCTCTAACATATAAAGAATTTATTGTTGAACTGGTACTCAAATTTGTGGCATACTTCAACCACCTATTTATGGGTGTATCGCTACATGGTGCTAAGCAAGGATAAACTGACCTTTGAATCTAGCTCAAAAATATTTTCACTATAACTCCTCTAGATCATCACTGACACATTGAGATAGTAATGCCACCCCTAACCTAGCTAAAGGGACCCTCATTGGACACTCTAGAACCTCTACACTTGCAATACAAGTTTACCTTACCTAGGTATTCTGATGACATGGATAGTGAACACATTAATGCTTGGATTCAAAGTCTATTGATGTACTTTGACTCTTAGCCTAGGATGACAATTTCTAAGCAAAATAGAATTAATAGTGCTACATCTAGAGGGTATAGTACTAGAGTGGTGGAAAAATATCTATTATCATTCCACACCCTACATGGAGTTAGGGGAACACATATGAATCAGACCCTAATAACCCTTTGGATGCAATTTTTTGAGGAATTGCGACAACTGTTTTACCCACCTAGGTATTATAACTCTTTTTGGCATGTTGGCTTGATCTTCTCCAATTCTTGGGTTAGTTAGTTCAATATTATATTTCTTAATTCACTAAGCTCCAAGTATAAATATTTATCATATATCTAGAACCTATTCTCTATACAAAGTTTATTACTGGTCTATTTCCTTCATTACAAATCAAGATTGAGTCATTTGACTATGATAAGCTTAATGAAGCCTTTGAACAGGCAATTACTATATAACTTAAGTTCTGGATCCACCCTGTGTTATCTCTTGGTTTTTCCTCTACTTCTCTCTATTCCCCTAACCCTTCTCATCCATCTCCTTCACCTACAATGGACTCTCCTACAATACTTAGATCATTTTCCCCTACAACCCACAAATCCACTTATTGTTCTTTTCATCAATCTAATACACATTCATCTAAGGACTTAGTTGAGTAGGATTTAATCGAATTTGATAGATTGTAGCTTAAGGAAAATTTATGGGAATATCATAAGTGAAGAGGCATAATCTAGTTGTAGTAGGTCTAGGATGGCCAACCCTTTAAGGCCGAGACAAGGAAGTGTTGCATGACCTTAGTTACTGAAACAAACTTGGGAGACCCTCAAGTTTGCGAAGAAAAATTCATGCATAATTTATGTCCATGATAGTTGGGACCAATGTAATCCATTAAAGTGTGAGGAAGGATAATAATGTCATTGGGAAGTGGTTATTATATTATTAATCCTTACATTATCCTAGTCGAAGAAGTGGACTTCGGTGTCTTGAGGGTATAATTATGGTATGTATGTCCAATGGTGGATATGTTGGAATCACTAGGTAAGGACCATAGATTTCTTTGCAGCTTGGAGGGAAGTGGATTTTCCAGCAATATTTTCTTTCTATTTATCATTATATGGGGAATTCATTAAGTCCTCCCTTCAATTACTAAGGATAGATAAAAAAAAATTGAGTAGAGTTGTGATGGTATACCATGATATAAGTGTGGTGGAGGGAATAGATAGTGTGAAACTACAATGTGTTGTCCATGATATAGATGAGAGATCATGAGATAATAGGTCAATACAGGTGAGGGGATATGCATGGGTGTTCCATGAATGAGGGAAAGAAAGAGTATAAGGAAAACCTAATTCTTCGATTGATTATTTCTTCTATAAGGCTTAACCTTGAAGGATTGTGTTCTTTCATGGATGTTTTAGACATAACATTTGTTGTTCCATATTAAAGTGGCTAATTAGGTCATGATTGTTGGGTCATGATTAAAGTGAGTGTATTATGCATTCCTAAAAAATCGATATTTCATTATTACTATTAGAGTAGTGACAAATCTAAAAATTCATCATTGCACCCAATACTCCCTATAATTTTTTTCTAAAGGTTTATAATAAGGTAATGATCCCATCCTAATATTTATATTTTGGAATCTAAATACGATAGTTTATGTAATAAAATTTATGTGAGATGCATGACGGTATAATTTGTTGAGGCAATGCCTACTCAGGTAATTTCTTAGAGATGGAGTAGGGGTGTGTGGAGTAGGGAGGTGTGGGAGCCATAAGGTTGTCACTACAACCATACTCACTACTTGACCAACAATTCTAGTTTAATGACATGGATG
This sequence comes from Picea engelmannii, assembly GCA_009831015.1. Classification (NCBI taxonomy): domain Eukaryota; kingdom Viridiplantae; phylum Streptophyta; class Pinopsida; order Pinales; family Pinaceae; genus Picea; species Picea engelmannii. The sequence goes on from ML787491.1 coordinate 447,932, forward strand.
TTGTGGTGGATATATTGCATTGAGATCCCTCATTCTACAAGAATACCTTGGATATTTCCACTTGTTGATCTAATGAATATCTATGTAATAAAAAAACTCAAATATCATTCCTAGTATAGGTATAAAAAAGTACACATAACATTAACATTATTTGGATATACCTATTTTATCCAAGAATTATAAATATGCAAATAATCAAATTCGAAGAGTTATATAGCTAATAAAGTACACTCAACATAAATACTATTTGGATATACCTATTTGATCCAAGAATTATAAATATATAAAGAACCAAATACCAAGAGTTATATAGATAATGGATCTTACCATGTCAGACAATGATAATACATATCTCTATGCAATTGTGACTTATGAAAGGAAAGCTTGAAGCGATGTTAAATATGTACTTCTTGATACAACTACCTTGTACCAAAATAGTCCATCAAGATCAAGGCTTAATTGTTACAAACAATTGAATTATATATATCTAGAATAAGAATACATGACTCAATTTATAGGAAAAAGACTCATAAAGATAGATATCTTCATGCCCAATCCCATCATCATCCAACACAAAAATATGTTTTTCTAAAAACAATGATCACTTGGACCATCCGAATCTCTACTTCCCAATTCTTTACAAAAGAAAAATCCCACCTAACTAAGGCCCTTATGTCCAATGTTTACTCCATCACTCAAATCAACAAATCCTTTTTATCAACGCACAATCTCAAATTGAAAAATCCTCCTCCTCTTCCCCACCCCTAGATCTCAATTGTCTTCCTTACATCCAGGGCACTACCAATCACATTTCTAAAATTTTGGCTAAATAAAATATCAAAACCATTTTCAAACCCTCTAAAAACCTTAAATAGCTATTTAGAATTGCTAAGGATAAATCTGACCCAATGCTTGGCCCAAGAGTTTACCAAATTCATTGTTCCTATGGTAAATCATACATTGGTCAAACTAGTAGTTCATTTAAATCTCGGCTCAAAGAACATATAGCTAACACAAGACATAATTGTGTCTTTAATTCATCTATTATTGAACACTCTTTCAAATCTAGACACTTACATTTCTTTGACCAAACCAAAATCCTAACCTCAACACCTTATCACTCATCGTGCATCATTCGAGAAGCAATATAAATTGAGAAACACCCGTGAATTTTTAATTGTTATGATGGCTACAAATTCAACCAATCTTGAAAGCCTATCATTCATCACCTAGGCCATCGAACTTAAATTGTTTAATTTGATTTTAATCTCCTTTATTGTATTCCCCCTTTCCCTCCTTTACCTTTGTCTTTATTGACCCTTTAATCCTTATAATTTGTTTACCTTATCATATTGTTATCCTCTTATCTTTGATCTCTTAACCCTTGTCTCAATTATCTAATTTCTTTTTTTCCTAATTTGAAACCCCTCTCCCTTTTTTATTTTTATTTTATCAAAGCATTGAATATTTAATTAATTCTATTATTATATCTTTTAATATTCTAAAATTTATTCATGAGGGCTATCTTATTATTTTAATATTTCATTTTCTCTCCTTAACTATGATTTCTTATCATTTTTCTTTAAAAGCTACACCTTAACACTCTTTTCTAACATCATAAGCTTCATTTATCCTTGATAATGATTCATTGTTCGATCCTTTTACTTAATTCTATTATTATATCTTTTAATATTCTAAATTTTTTTCATAAGATCTATCTTATTATTTTAATATTTCATTTTCTCTCTTCAAGTATGATTTCTTATCATTTTTCTTTAAAAACTACACCTTAACACTCTTTTCTAACATCATATGTCCTTGATAATGATTCAAGGTTCAATCCTTTTACATAGATATTAGATATTGGAATGACCATCATATAATCTTTCAATCATTACATTTTACATTAGTTGGGCACAAAACATACGAACATGCACTATCCCTTGGTTACCTCTTCCCACATTAATCCTTCTCTTATATTTACAAAATTATACAAACTAAGAAAACAAGACCTTGGTATACATAGAGTACAAGTGCCAACAAAGCTAGGGACAACAACTGTCGTCACTCAAATACAAGCTACCTCTAAATGCAATCGTACCGTGCCAAGCTGCGTGCAGCTAAAATACTACGCAGATCATAGCTCATAATCGATATTTGCGCATTTAGTTCATTATTGTATGTGTGATTTCTCAATAATTTAAAATATTTCATGGACACATCTAAAACAATCCAGCTATAAAGCTGGAATATATAACATTATATTACTAGATAAGAACGAGGAATAACTATTAGGTTGATTAAAATATTATTATGTTGATTAAATTATGAAGACCGGCCAGTTGCTCATTCAGCCATTCATATAGATATATGCGCGCTTTGTTGTAAGTAAATACATGATAAAATTTTTATGTGAATCTAGACTAACACAATGTGATATAAGGGTTTTCTCTCATTAACTTTAGATCTAAGATTGTTATTTGAGGAAGTAAATAGGTAAGTAATTTACTTATTTGATATTAATGTAGTTGCTATTATTATTATTATTATTATTTTTAACATTTATTATTGTAGTTATTGAAAAGTAGTAGAGAGCTCAACAATTAAATAATGGATTTTTAATGTGTTTGATTTGGTCAAATTTGATTAAATAGATTTTGTATAAATATAGAAAACAATGAACTCAGGAAGTTCATCTTTGGTCCAATTGTTATCTCTCTCTCTTGCATTTATGAAGACTGTAAGCTATTTTGTTTACTATGATGTCCATATCAGTTGGTATCAAAGCATAAAGTTCTTAGAGACTCACCTACACCTATCATGAGGCTTTTTTCTCACTACCTCAATTATTGGAGTTCCTAAAGCTCAATGTACACCTGTCACAAGGGCTACTCCTTGGTAGATCTGTACTTGTACAAATGCTAAGTTGTTGGAGGCCTTCTCCACTTATAGAAGTTCAATTTAATCTCTACGATAAGATTCAAACCTCTTCATATTGTTCTAATTGGTAAATCAGAGCTGGTGATTAGAGGATTAGTTTACCCTTCTTCTTGCAAGGCTCCATTTCAACAACGAATGTTTCAATGGGTTCAATAGGAATCTAATAATTTTAGGAGTGTTAGTTATGTTCATTTCCTTCGTCGCAAAAATGAGATAGATGATATCCAAGCTAAGGAAGCTAGGGAGTTTGGCCTCGAGACACTTGGGATTTTAGGTTCCATCCAGATTTACTTAAGGCCATGAAGAAAGCACAGAAATTGGGAAGCACATCACTAGACAAAAAATGTGGATCTTCCACCCCACTAAGTCATCATTTGAACTCTATTTCATGGAGTGCATGAGCAAGGAGATCGCATCATCACTTCACTCCACACGTCCTAATCGCATGCCAAGTGTCACTCTACACATCGGCGGGATGGTTGCAACAGTTTTGTGGGTTCTGGTTCATATCTCCTGTTAGCAAGGGGGTCTCTTGTCCCATAAACAAAAAGGTCTTATACACCAATTTTGTGTCCTTCTTGAACGTGACCTTAAAAAAAAATAGAATAGATAAATAGATTAATTTTGAATTTGGAAAAATCTATTCATGATGTTTTCATTTGGTTTCTCCCTTCTTTCCCTTGTTCCAGTCAGTATAGAGGACGACAAGAGATGCATCCAATATTTTTTTTCTTGCTTCGTTGGGGAAGCAGTGTTTATCATCCTAAGGGTTTCTTTTCGCTATTTTCAAACTCCTACTACTGGTGCACTCTTCCCTCTCACTGTGATTTTTTTTTGGATGGGCCTGTTGTTGTGCGCCACATGTGGTGTTAGTATTCTCTGTTTTTGTGGAAAGGCGAACTCTCCCAATTTTCATCCCCAAAAAACTGGAATTTTTCCTTCCTTCTACAACGTTTCCTTGGGTGAAGGACACGAGCAATTGTGATGCACAAGATTGTTTTCATTGGAATGCATAATTGGTTCCCAGGTATTGAGGAAATTATCAATCATTCAGAATAGGATTTTTCTCTACATCAATATGTCCCCCCGTTCCTCGCTCGCTCCTCTTATGCTTCGAGGTGGTGCAGGGCCCCTGCTATTTGTCTTTGTTCCTCATACAAATTGAGAAAAAATAATTTGGAACTTTATCAACATAAGGACATCATAACAAAACAAGGGAAACGAATTCAGCAGCTAGAAGAACAAATCATCACCAACACAGAGAGAAGAGACAAAGAAATGACGTTGGTATTCAAGATTATACAACGACAAGGAAAGCAAATAAACAAGTTTAAGTATTCTTTGAGGGAACACACTTACAAAGAGAATCAATAGGGCTCTCAAGCATATTCTAAATGATCACTGGAGATAAATCAACCGTCGGTGCATCAGATTGGACCTGTAGTTGTAAGGAACGTTACAACTTCTTTAACTTTAGGCTAGTCTTGCTTGTAGTAATGACTTGGGATTTTTGTTTGCTTCCTAGTCCCTATATATCTTTTCTTCATAGAAAAATAACTCTTTTTTCTATTTTGTTTAAAACGAACATATAGTGGACAGGATTGTATCAGTCTGGACCTTTTTGTAACTTTTTCCGCATTGCTCTGTAGGAGACCCTT
>ML787491.1:452579-476465 GCA_009831015.1 Picea engelmannii
TATATATATATATATATATATCAAAGAGTGATAAGACATTTGTTTCCCCTCTTCTAAATAACCAATCATTTCTAAGTATTGATGTAACAAGCCTATGATGGTCATATTTCATTCAAATGCATTCTCGTTTGAAACAAAAATTCAAGGAATTGTTGATATAATGCTTGATGGGAGATGTGATAATTTACAAGAAACACTAGAAGAGTACATTTAATATGATGATAGAGTGTTGAAGAAGAGACTTTGATTCCAATTGAAGAGATTGAGAGAGAGACTTTGATTCATTGTTGCAATTCTTTGGCTTGACACTTGCTGCTTTTCACCTCCATGGGCATGGTCTCTTTTGCATGTGGTATTGATTTTTCTTTCCTCCATGGGGAAGGAGTTACATGCTTTCTCTTATGGCCTCTAAAATTTCCCCCTCAAGCTGCGAGATGCATGGTTTAATATTCTTTTAACCACTATAAAATATTCACGCATAGCCCTCTTTGATCTAGAGGGTTTCATTATTCTTTTATTTGCAACATCTAGTTTCAATTTCCCTTTGCTAGCTCCTTTGAGCATTTTCGCCTGAATTTTTGAAGGACTCATCACCATGTAAGTTGTATCTCCAAAGTATGTCCTGTCATTATAAGGACATGAGATTTTTATGTGCCCATGTGATTTGGAGAGACTACAATGAAAGGGAATGCTTTTTTAATCTAGGGCTTGGATGAAGTAATGTCTTCCCTCATCAAACACTATCACATATTCTAGTGTCATACAAATATCCATGTCAAAACATATTAGAGCCATAAAGGATTTATTTTCCAAATCTATGTCAGGATTTCTATGCTGATAAGTTCCCAAGGTTATCTTGAAAATGGGAAGTTTCCAAAACTCAAAAGGAAAACATGATAACTTCACCTGGAGAGCCATCTTGTGTGATGTTCTCACATCAAATCCTGTGTGCCATTGAAAGAAACTTAAACTTGCGTTTCCCCATAACCATGGCTTGCCCAAGACTATATTCTTGGTCCTCTATTGAGTTGAAAATAAAAGTGTTGAAGCCACGGGCTCCTATAAGAGTATATGGATTGTATCCAAAAAAGTGGTCCCATGTTTGGTGGACCACTTCTGTAGGTCTTGTTGATGATATCATCTTTGGTGGAAGTGATCAATTAAGGATTATTATATATAGAGGATGGAATTCTTGTAGAATAAAGAGGGGTCAATGGTCAACTTCATGTGTTCTACATATTTTTTGATGCATCGAGGCTTCCTCTTTCTTTTCCTTTTCTCTTTTGAATGAGTATGGGCTACAACTTCGATGGATGGATAAATCAAATGTTTTGTTCCAAGGATCAACGAGACTGGTGGGGGTCTACCAAATGAGAGAAGGCCCACTTGTGAAGTGACGATAACTAAAGGAGGAATGGATAGTGGTGAAGGATAAAAGTGGTGGTGAAGGGGTTTTTCAATGGAGAATGTAGTCAGGTGAAAGGGCTATAGGGAAGAAATAAAGTTTTTTTTTGAACCAATGCTCTAGAAAATGTAACAAGGTTGAGGTGACATGAGCAATAATGCAAGGGTATGGAGCATTTTGTTTGTAATTCTAAATATGTGAGGTACTCATCCTTTTCCAAAAGGATTTGAAGGTCGCTTCAATGAAATTACCATCTTATCATGATTAAGTCCATGAAAATTCAAAATTGAAATTACCATCTTATCATGATTAAGTCCATGAAAAAAAAGAATTCGGTGAGATCTTACTTACCTATGTTACTTACCTAAGTTCTCTACCTAAAATAGTTGTGTGAGAAGGCATACAATGAGCTAACCCACCATTCCCCTTGCTCCTACATCTCTACTTCATTAAATTCTCCATATATCAATATTATATATATTCATAATACAAGTATTTTACTAAAATAAAAATAAAATACTTATTCTTTTAATTATGAAATCTTAAAATCAAACAATCTCATTTGTGTTTAACTTTGAAATCCTTGCCTGGCCTTTCTTTTTATTAAATGGATGGATATTGTTATCATTATGAATATAATGAAGATATGATCATTATTGAACAAAAATATAAAGATATAACAAATTATAAATTAGTAAAAGGAGATCATTTTTATTTCTAACACATAATAGTATTGTGTACAATACTTGGTATGTACTTATCACTTAACAATAAAAATAGATAACTGGAAAAAGTTATAAAGGAAAGTGGTCGATATTTATATTATAAATATAATATAAATATTCTTGGATAAAACTTGCTATGTGAATACAAAGGTATTCTTATTCTAAATATGATATTACATAGGATTTTATGTGATCATTAAGGGAAGAAGACAATTTTGTAATTAGCACTAGAAGCACAAGTGAATGTGCTTGAGGCATCATCTTTTGGATAGTTGTAGGCCTGTGGGCACTGATCCTTGAAGATTTTGGAATAGTTGGTAGGAGGGCAGTTGTTCAGGTAGTCCCTGGTGCAGTAGTATTGAGGGGAATTGAAAGCAGCACATGCACTGTTTCATCCATCAGTCACTTTCAATTCTGCAGGGCATATGACATTTACGTTGTTGCTACAGGTGGGTGTTGTGCATCTCGAGTCCGAGGGAGTTATGGAGAGGGGGAGATTGAAACCATCAACAAGAGAGATGGATTATACTAGGAAATAAATGTGTGAATTTAGATACAATTGATGTTTATTTAGAGCCATTATATGATGAGATAATAGAATTATGGAAAGGAATTGAAGCAATTCAATTTCTAAGTGATGGTGATTCAATGAAATTCACTTTAAGGGTTTCGTTGTTGTTTTCAATTCATGAGCTTCCTACATTTTGGCCCACTAACTAGTCTCACCATTCATGGATACCATGGATGTCCTACTTGCAACTTTAAGGATTTTTTGAGGCACTCAAGTAGTGCACATAAGTCTATTTATAGTGGACATCATGCTTACCTTAAAATGGATCATTCATATTGTCGAAAAAAATCACACTTCCATGGTCATGAAGAGAATTGTGAAGCACCATTGCTAATAATAAGTGAATACATTATTGAGAATGAACACAAGAAACTGTTGTTTATTGAACGTACTGGCATATGTGGTAGTTGAAATGATCCATGTAATGAAACTACTGTAAAATGATTATGCATATTCTATAAGTTGTCATACTTTAAGGATATGTCATTAGGCATACTATCAATTATATGCACACTTAAGAAAAATATAGCTAATTCTATTATAGAAACTCTTTATGGTTCTTCCGATATTGTTTCATCACTTTACGACTTTCAACAACTAAATATTCATTGAAATATCTGGTTGAAAAATACGATGGTGAGAAATATAGAAAATGTATTTCTCCTTATGTGTGGAAAAAGGAACAACATGCACAATTCTTAAAGTTGATGTCGAAGACTCGCTTTCCCAATAGATATGTAAGTAGTAACATTAGAAGCAAATTTCCATTAATAGCTTAAGGGCCTTAAGACCCATGACTCTCATCTCATAATTGATGATATTTTACCTATTGTGGTCAATATATCAAGTTTGGAAAAGGGGCCAAGATTGGAAATTATAATGTTTGACCTAATATTAAAGATAATGAGTTTACATGTATTAGATACTTCAAAATTTGATAGTTTGAGGGAAGAGGTTGTTGAAGTAGTTATTTTGTTGGAATAGGAATTTCCACCAACAAACTTTAATATTTATATGCATCTTTTGATACATTTAGAATGTGAATTGGATTATTATGGCCTAGTAAGAATGGGATGGATGTATCCTATAAGATGATACATGAAAGTTTTGAAAAATATTTTTCATACTTGGTTAAAATTGGAAGGAAACATGTTCGATGGGTTTTCAATGCAAGAGGCCAAGGGATTTTGCACAAAATATATGAAGTATTTTAAAATGTGAATTGACATGTATGGTATGATGAATAAGATTAGAGATTTGCAAGTGAATTATTAAAAGGAAATGCGTGCCACCTCAAGATATCACATGAATAAAGTACTACGATACATGCCTATGTTCTTCAAATCACATATTTGTTCTATAAGTGACAAAGGCGAACATATTATTTACATGATAAATTATTTATTCAATTGCATTTACAGATTTATATTATTTTTATTACTATCTTGTATGTTCATATTATATGTAGAAAATACGAAGAAGAGAATAAAAGAGAGATGTGCCAACCTCAAAAGCATAGACGTCATTATTTGATTGGAGGTATTTTTTTCCAAAATTTGATGAATGGATTGTTGATGTAATTAGTGACTTAAAACAAGAAGGTCAAGATATAACAATAGATTAAATTGAGATTTCACAATCTACACATTTAAGGCCTTGGTGTTCAAATGGCATGTGGGCCTATGGTAGTCATTTAAGAGTGGAAGAAAAGGACAAAGGAAGGGAAATTTGTGATTGTAATGTTAATCTTGGATTTCATCATTAAACATAGATGAAATTTTATGTTGGATTCATCTTAGAAATTATTTGAGTTTAGAATGGTGAAAATAGTCCTATATTATTAAAATGTAAATGGATCGAACCATCTGCAATAAAAATTGATGAGTATGGATTTGTACATGTAAATACATGTTATTTTTTATCAAAGAGTGTGGGGTGACAGGTGCGGGGGGGGATTTCATATGATCTGGATGGAAATGATCTCTTTGTATATGCTTGGGGATTGGGAAGAGCGATAAATAATCAAGCTGAAGTGCATGCATCCTACATGGGCCTCAAGATTTTTAAAATAATCCACCCCTTCATGTCGTTCTAATTGGTGACTTAGAGCTGGTGATTAGAGGATTAGTTTACCCTTCTTCCTACAAGGCGCCATTGCAATAATGAATGTTTCAATGGGTTCAATAGGAAGCTAATCATTTTAGGAGTGTTAGTTATATTCATTTCCTTCATCACCAAAATGCGATAGATGATATCCAAGCTAAGGAAGCTAGGGATTTTGGCCTTGGGACACTTGGGATTTCAGGTTCCATCCAGATTTACTTAAGGCCGTGAAGAAAGGAAAACAATTGGGATGCACATCAATAGACCAAAAAATGTGGATCTTCCACCCCACTAAGTCATCATTTAAACTATATTCCATGGTGTGCATGATCAAGGAGATGGTATCATCACTTCATTCCACACGTCCTAATCACATGCCAAGTGTCACGCCACACATCGATGCGATGGTTGTAACATTTTTGGGGGTTCAGGTTCATACCTCCTGCTATCAAGGGGGGTCCCTTTTCCCACAAACAAGGGGGTCTTATACACCAATTTTGTGGCTAGCTTGACCGTGACCTTAAAAAAAATAGAATAGATAGATATATTAATTCCGAATTTGGGACAATCTATTCAGGGTGTTTTCATTTGATTTTCTCCCTTCTTCCCCTTGTGTCAGTTAGTATGGAGGACGACAACAAATGCATCCAGTATCTATTTTCTTTCTTCGTCAGGGTATAAGTGTTTATTGTCCTGAGGGTTTCTTTTTTCTATTTTCATATTCATGCTACTTGTGCACACTGCCCTCTCCCTGTGATATTGTTTTGGATGGGTCTGGTGTTGCGCACCACATGCGGTGTTAGTATTCTTTGTTTTTGTGGAAAGGAGGAACTCTCCCAATTTTCATCCAAAAAACACTAGAATTTTTCCTTCCTTCTATGGTGTTTCCTTGGGTGGACGACACGAGCAATTGTTATGTGCAAGCTTGATTTTCTTGGCATGATGAATTGGTTCCCAGGTATGGAGGAAATTATCAATCATTCAAAATTGAGGTGACATGAGAAATAATGCAAGGGCATGGAGCATTTTGTTTGTAATTCCAACGATGTGAAGTAATCATCCTTTTCCAAAAGGATTTGAAGGTCTCTTTAATGAAATTACCATCTTATCATGATTAAGTCCATGAAAAGAAAAGAATTCGATGAGGTGTTACTTACCTAAGTTCTCTACCTAAAATAGTTGTGTGAGAAAGCATACAATGAGCTAGCCCACCATTCTCCTTGCTCCTACATCTCTACTCCATAAAATTCTCCATATATCAATATTATATATATTTATTATCCATAATACAAGTATTTTTCTAAAATAAAAAGAAAATACTTATTCTTTTAATTATGAAATCTTAAAATCAAACAATCTCATTTGTGTTTAACTTTGAAAGCCTTCCTTGGCCTTTCATTTTATTAAATGGATGGATATTGTTATCATTATGAATATAACAAAGATATGATTGTTATTGAACAAAAATACTCAAATATCCTCTTGCTCTATCTCTCCCCTCTCTGAGTCTCCTCTTCAGAATTTTGTTATAAATAATGTGTTTCTTTTCTTCCTTACGCTACTTCTTGGCCAACTTGTGTAATTGATTTTTCTCATGTTGAAGCTTAAAACTACATGTCTTTAATCGGTCATTTTATGCCTTAACATGTCTATCTAGAATAACATACTTCTGAAGTTCTTTCTTTAATTCCTTAATTAACGTATTCTTTTTATTTAATTTAGTAAACACATAATGAACAATAGAACTTGAAGATTCTACTTACTTCATGGATGTATCTTGTGTTACATAATCATCATGAATTTCAAATGTAGAAGGGCCATGTTCAAATTTCTAATCAAATTCAAGATTACCTGGTTTTGAGGGCATGGATTCCATAAGATATGAATATTTAGTCTTCATATTTTTCGGTACAATGAAAACATATTACATATACTCCTCCACATATAGTAAGGAAAGTTTAACTTGAGATATGAGTCGAAATGGAGAAATAGTATGATGTGATAGAGAAATATAGCTGCATACCTTCCATTGCACGTTAGGTATTTTTGACGAATGAAGAGAATACTCCGCCCTGCTGCATACTGATGTGATAGAGAAATATAGAAATATTTGATGTGATAGAGAAATATAGCTATATTTTTGATGTGATAGAGAAATATAGCTGCATACTGATGACTATATGCAATGCTCAACAGAGCTGTGCAGCATTAACCATAATATTCAAATAATATATTTCTCTCTCTCTCCCCTCTCTGAGTCTCCTTTTCAAAATTTTGTTATAAATAATGTGTTTATTTTCTTCCTTACACTATTTCTTGGCCAACTTGTGTAATTTTTTTTTCTCATGTTGAATCTTAAAACTGTGTGTCTTTAGTCAGTCATTTTCTGCCTTAACATGTCTATCTAGAATAACATACTTCTGAAGTTCTTTCTTTAATTCCTTAATTGTCGTATTCTTTTTATTTAATTTAGTAAACACACAATGAACAATAGAAATTGAAGATGCTACTAGGATGTATCTTGTGTCACATAATCATCATGAATTTCAAATGCAGAATGGCCATGTTCAAATTTATAATCAAATTCAAGATTACCTGGCTTTGAGGGCATGGATTCCATAAGATATGAATATTTAGTCTTCATATTTTTCGGTACAATGAAAACATTAGGTCTCTCCCTTTTATATCCTTGCTCATTCTCTAAATCAATTAATTTCTTCTTGGTCAAACTCCATTGAGGAACATGACTTTTCTGGTCGATATCTGGTTGAGTTGTCTTCATCATTCTCCTTGTGATTTTTTGAGTAATTGTTGGTATGAATGTAATCTCTACTACTAGAGTATTGTCTATGGATTTCCTCTTTCATGAATTTTTCGAATGTGAAAAGCCTTCGACTCTATGAGAGCCGATTTATTATTCAGGACGATGAGGAATACTCCGCCCTTCCTGACGTTCTTTAACTACTAAATCATGTTGAGGACTAAACCCATTCCGATTTAAGAATTTAACCCAAGTTTCATTTCTGCGTTTTAATTCTTCTTCAATCAAATTTCAATAAGACCATAATTATAGAGACTATTGTGAGGGTTTGTAGGTTTTTTCTAAACTTTCCTGGACATCTTACATATACTCCTCCACATATAGTAAGGAAAGTTTAACTTGAGATACGAGTCGAAATGGAGAAATAGTATGATGTGATAGAGAAATATAGTTGCATACCTTCAATCACACGTTAGGTGTTTTTGACGAATTAAGAGAATACTTCACCATTCATCTTTGACCCATGAATAAGGCACTCCCTTTGTCCAATCAACATCCTGATCTGGAATTTTCAGAAATCGGGGGCACAAATGTTTCTCAAATGATTTATTTTTGAGCCACTTGTCTCTATCCTGTGGAAATCCAACAGCTTGGGCCACTATATTCTCCAATACCCTCATGATTATATCACCAACACATGTTGTCTTACCAACAAAACCTTGAATTAATTGTAAGGAAACCCGATCATCATGTACTTAAAATTTTGCAAAGAAAACATACCAACCTGAGGCTATGGACATAATTTTACATGTGTTATATTCAGGGAACCCTTAAATTACTTAAATATATGTGGAATCATGCCAATAAATCCCATTTTTTCCCATACCTTTTCACACAATTGACAATGGTTAATGAACAGAGAGAAGTGGCTAACTATTTCGGTCCTTCACCACCAATTGGTTGGATAAATGCAAAGTTTGAAAAATCATGAGGTAAAGTGGAAATGAGTTTGAAATCGGAAAACTCATATCGAATCCTTGTAGTGATTCAAATGAGTGGATAAAATCACATTGGAAAGAAATGATGATGTAAAAATTGCGCTAACATGCCAAGGGTTAATTCAGAACATAGATGTTATAGAGGAATGAACACAGCTAATGGTAGGTTTATAATAATGACAATAGGAAATAATATGGAATGGAAAGCAATAGGATTAGGATAGGATATGATAGGATAGGGATAGGAGTAATCATAAGAGATAATTTAGGATCGATGAAAAATATTTAGAGTGTTGTTTAAATAATGAATTTCCTTTGCATTCAATAAACTAGAAAAGTCAGAAAAGATCTTTACCTCACGATACTTTAATTGATACTTACATAAATGATTCCAAATGATGTTATGTTGTAGGAACTAGAACTAGAAATAACTATAAATAATCATACCAAAAGAGATGAATGCTTGAGCTCTGAAAATTGATGAGATCTGAAATGAAATGAAAGCTCAAATGAATTATTTAGATAAATATGATATAGTAGGGGGAGAATGCATTGTTTTTTTGTCATCCCGAGTCATAAAATATGTCACCTACAGGATTTCCTGCCACCTCTGTGTATTTCCAGTAACATTGTGGAATTCTTATGACATTGTGGAATTCTTGTGAAGAGAAACACATAAATCACTAGAATGTTGAAAAAACTATTGCTTCAAGGATTGTTGTTGATGATGATAACAAAATAATGATGTTGTGAAGAAGATGTTGATGTTGAAGATTCTTAAAATATGAACTAAGTTTATTAGAACCAAACTGAAAATGAAAGTTGAATACTAAAAAAAAACTCAGACTCAAATTCTATTGTTGTTATTGATTCTATAAACCATATATTATTCACATATAACCCCTACTAGTACAATTCAATCTATGTGAATGGATTTATTTGGAGTCAAACATAGAAATAAATCATTGGATTACTGATCAATAATGTAAATCATTAACCAATGTGAGATGACCTATGGTTTCAAAGGGATATTCATCTCTCCTAACTCTCCAACAATCCATTTCATCTTTGAAAAATGTAGTAGGAAACATATCTTGATATTTACACAGTAAATCAACAATCTTTTCAATAGTCTCTTCATTCTAGTAATCTCCTATGTTTGCAAACTTGTAGAGGAGTATAAATACCTCTTCACTTGACACATAGGGGTTCCTCTACATTGTGAGGTCAAAAGTCCCATTAATTTTATACCTAGTGCCCCCTTACCTAATGGTCAAATATAAAGACACTCCTTTATGGAGAATGAGGAAATAAAGCATCAAATTCATCATCTCATTCAAAAGGGCCACATTCGATTGAGCTCCTCACCTTGTGGGACCCCAATTATGTTAGTGTAGAAGAAGGATGAGATATGGGAGCTCTATATTGATTATAGAGCCCTAAACAAAATAGTTGTCAAGAATCGATACCTGATCCCATGAATTGATGACCTTATTGATCAACTTAAGGGTTCCAAATTGTTTAGTAAGATTGATCTAAAGTTAGGTACCTATCACTAGATTCCTATAGAATCAACTGATGTATGGAAGTCAACCTTCAAATCCAAAGCGGGCCTATTAGACTCTTTGAGTGGTTGGTCATATCTTTTGGCTTGAATAATTCTCTAGTGACACCCATGACACTGATGGATAATATCTTCTATCCGTTCACAAATACTTTTGTGGTAACCTATTTGGATGAAATGTTCACCTTAAAATGGACTTGGGAAGAGTACTTGCAACACATTCAACATGTCATGAGAACCTTGAAACAACATAAGTTATATATCAATATGGAGAAATGCTCATTTGGAATGAATATAATACAATACTTAAGACACATCATGGATGAAAATGGGGTGCATGTGGATCAAACTAAGATCCAAGTCATTCGTGATTGGTCAACCCTGACGAATTTGATAGAGATCTGCAACTTCTTGGGCCTCGCTAAAATATATTGTAGGTTCATGTTGGGGTTCTCTAATATTGCTTTCCTCTTAAGTCAAGTTACCAAGGGGGAAGCTAAAGCTAAGTTTTCTTGGTCTAAATCACAACATAAATCATTCTAGGATTTGAAACACTGCCTCTATTCAACACCATTACTCACATTTACAGACCTTTAACAACCATTTGAGATCGAGACATATGACTCTGACTATTATATCAATGATTTCCTCACTCAGTAGGCACATACAATATCCTATCATAGTGAAACACTATTTGATGATGTTCATAAATATCCCACCTATGACAAGGAGATGCAATCCATTGAGTAGGCATGCCAATAGTGTAAACATTATATTTTGGGAAAGGAAATGATCATACAAACTGATCACAAGCCTCTATAATTCATGTAGAAACAAGGAAATATATAGAGTGACCACCATCAGAAATGGTCCACATAGATGCAACAATTCCACTTGAACATTAAGTACAAGAATGGTAGCACCAACCTTGTTTCAAAATACCTTAGTCAGCACTCAGTTGTGGTACTTACCACAATTTTTAACTCCTGTGGGAATGAAAATTCCAAGTGGCCACAATTATAAAACAATGAATTTCATGTTTCTTCTACTTATCAAACATTGAATTCTGGAAATCAAGTTATAGACTTCCACATCCAAGATGCACTCTGTAATATCCCAAAGCCGAACCCAATCGTAAATGAATTTTTAATTGTAAATTTAGGATGGTGAGTCATTAGCACCAAGTGTTGGTTAAGTTTTGTGCCTACTTGAAGTTGTAAATGTACATTTCTAGGCTGGTGAGCTATTGGCACCAAGTGTTGGTTTAGTTTTCCGCGCACCTGAGTAGTGCATTTGAATTGCTTTCCAAAGAAAGAGCATGCACATTCCATAATGTTTCGCGTGGATTTTGTATCAAGGGAATGGTGCACACCTTCCATAGTGTTGCACGCACCTAAGTAAGTGCGTGAGGGTTACCTCACTAGCAAATTTGGGTCATTTTGCGATGGTTATTTTGATTCTCTTGCGACATTTTGTCGTGGATATTGCAACGAATATTGAGTCTCAAAAACGTTGTTTTATGGCACATGACAATTTCAACAAACTTGAATTAATGTCACAAGAGCGATGACCCTAGGGAACTTATCACAATTGCGACAAAAAAAGAAACATCATCGCCAATACAAAAGTACAGGAAAACTAAGTGAAACCAACAATTCGTCTCAATTGCGACGACCATTGCGACGACAATTTTTGTTGTTCATGTAGCAAACTCATCACAACAATTGATATTATCGTCGCACTTGAGACGACATTGAAACCAAGAGTTCGTCTCAATTAAGACGACCATTGCGACGACAATTTTCGTTGTCCATATAGCAAATTCATCGCATCAATTTTTATTGTCATCACACTTGCGACGACAACTATTTTTTATTTATATACTCATTCGTCATAGGAACGAAACCATTGCGATGAAAATTTTCGTTGTCCATACAACAAATTCATCGCATCAATTTTTATTTTTGTTGTACTTGCGACGACAACTATTTTTTGTTATATACTCATTCGTCATAGGAATGATACCATTGCAACGAAAATTTTCGTTGTCCATATAGCAAATTCATCGCATCAATTTTTACTTTCATCACACTTGCGACGACAACTATTTTTTATATATATACTCATTTGTCACAGGAACAACACCATTGCGACAACAATTTTTATTTTCCATATAGAAAATTCGTTGCATCAATTTCTATTCTCGTCGCACTTGCCACGACAACTATTTTTTGTTTATATACTCATTCGTCGCAGGAACGACACCATTTTGACGACAATTTTCATTGTCCATATAGAAAATTCGTCGCATCAATTTTTATTGTTGTCACACTTGTGATGACAACTATTTTTGGTTTATATACTCATTCGTCGCAGGAACGACACCATTGCAACACAAATTTTCGTTGTCCATATAGCAAATTCATTGCATCAATTTTTATTGTCGTCGCATTTGCAATGCCAACTATTTTTTGTCTATATACTCATTCGTCGTAGGAACGACACCATTGTGACGACAATTTTCGTTGTCCATATAGAAAATTCGTCGCATCAATTTTTACTGTCGTCGCACTTGTGATGACAACTATTTTTGGTTTATATACTCATTCATCGCAGGAACGACACCATTGCGAGGATAATTTTCATTGTCCATATAGCAAATTCATTGCATCAATTTTTATTGTCATCGCACTTGCGACTTTTTTTTTTTTTTTTTGTTTCTATACTGATTTGTTGCAGGAACGACACCATTTCTTTGTTTATATAGCAAATTTGTCGCAACAATTTTATTGTCGTCGCACTTGCAACAAAAAAATTTCTTTGTTTATATAGAGAATTCGTCGCAGGTATATTAGGGTCGTTGAAATTGCGACAACAAATATTGATTTAAAAAAAGAAATTAAAAAATTATTTTAGGTGGCAATATTAATATTAATATTACCATATTAATAACTATCAATACTAAACATTGACATTATTTATTATTTATATTAATAACTTCTTTTGCATGGGGACTTGGTGTTTTTTCCAACAACCAAGGAAAAGCTTATGCACTTTGGAAAGGATGGAAATTTCTAAAGGTTCATGTGCTCAATCATTGGTTGTAGTGAGAGATTAAAATACAATCATTAACCATATGGAATTCATTGTGCACTAAAATAGTCTCATTCAAGGTTACAAGGTTACATATAAAATAAATAATGCAATATCGAAGATGAAATACTCAAAGAAAATACTAAACTGAAATATGTGCTCGGGTGGTACAACAATTATTTGATAATACTTATTTCAATATGTCAATGAAAATGTATGCCTTTGATGTAAGAGTTTCACAAGGTGTATTTTACAAATACAAAAAATAATCCAAAGACTCTAACACAACACTAATGACCTTCACTCAAATAGTTAAATAGTAATTAGGCCTTCCAAGTGCTTCAATGTATGGTGATGCAACCCACCATAGAAAACACATGAAGGCATGAGAGGCACTATGATTTCACTATAGGGGGAGATGAAAGGGGACGTATGGGAAAATAAATCCTCTATCTCCAAGGTCATCCTCATAACTCATATTTTTCTACAACGTGCCTTAAATGAAGCCATATACCTTCTTTGACTTATCAACCAATCCTTGAATCTATGTAAGAGGTTGGTGGGGAAAGTATTTTCACATAATAATGGGAGCATGGGTTGAGTACAATCTTCATGCCATGGGAAGTGTAAGAGTCCTACATTCTGCTAGTTATAGGTAATGTCATCCATCATTTCCACCAATGATATCATTGTTTATTGACTCTAACATTATGGGAAGAACTCTAACAATAATTCTCTACATATTTCATGTTTTATTCTCCATTTCCAACCCATACCAATTTGGAAATTAACCAAAATCAACATCAAGAAGACGAATATTGTAGACTTTGGATGAAATATAGTGGTTGTAGGTGAGCATATAGGATAGGGAATATAACAATTCATCATTCACTATCCATTATATACTCTTTATATCCTTGAGAGAATAATATAGTTCTTTTAGGAAATCCTTAGAAAGAATACAATAGATCAAGCTCTTTCTATCCACACTAAAGAGAACTAGAGTGAATAATATATCTAAGGGGCCATGAAGTACATAAAGTGAATATATTCCTTATGTTGAATGTTGTAGTGGAAGAGAGTTCCTTATCTATCGCGGGATGAATCAGATTCTTGTAATGCTTTGCGTTGAGAAGGTTAGGTAAGAATGTGAGTAGAAAGGTTGGGATGAGAAATATAAAATCTTATTGCTTGGATTTTTCACCATGGTGGCCTCATAGCCTAGGTTGGTGGTGGTATCTACACTAGATGGTTGTGGTTCAATGGAAATTTTATCTTACATGACCAATCTCTTGGACCGGTTTTTGTTAAAAGATAATTATCATTTTTTTGTTTATGAATATGAAAAATTACTATTACTCCGAGTCATAAACAATTATGTGTTATGCATGCTATGTGTCATTTATTTATTTTTTTTTTTTCTGATTTTGAATTTAAGTATACAAGGAAATAAAGGAAAATTTCATGACGCAAGAGAAGAAAATGATTTATACCTTTTCGAAAATGTGTTTTGGATCGTGGAGGTGACCACCCTTCAATCCTTCATTTTTCAAAGACATTAAAAGGTTAAATGACTGAATAATAGATAAACATCTATGAGGAAATAACCATGTACAAGGGCAAAGGAAGGCTACTAGGTGGGATTGAAACAAGAGAACTCTTAGCTCACACATACACAATACATAAGATAAGATGCCATGTAAAACTCAAGTAAACCACTATCTAAGGGAGGTTTAGCCTTTGGAATACATTGTGCAAGAAGATTAGATATGAAGTCTACCTAATAAAATATCATCCCATGCTTGAGCACCCTATGCATAATCAAAATCCATCTTAACCATATGTATCTAGTGCATCATCTACCATACAAGAGGTTCAAGAGAATTGCTAAGGCTTGAAGTTATCATAAGAATGGAGGGAGGCCATGAAGCTTAAGGAAATGGATAGACAATATCGAGTTCACTATAGTTTAAGATTTCTTAAATATTTCTAACCTACAAGGTTACATATAAAATAAATAATGAAATTTAGAACATGAAATACTCAAAGAAAATGTGTCTAAAATGAAATATGTGCTCAGGTGGTACAACAACTATTTGATAATACTTATTTCAATAGGTCAATGACAATGTATGGCTTTGATGTAAGAGTTTCACATGGTGTATTTTACAAATACAAAACACAATCCTAATACTCTAACACAACTCTAATGACCTTCATTCAAATAGTTAAATAGTAATTAGGCCTTCCAAGTGCTTCAATGTATGGTGATACAACCCACCATAAAAAACACATGAAGGCATGAGAGGCACTATGATTCCACTATAGGGGAAGATTGATGCAGGAGAATCTCTTCACGCCAGCCAGCCAGCCCATGTCAGCACACGCATTCAATGAAGAGGCGCAGCCTCATTTCGAATTTGAAATTGAATGTAATTAATGTTGTAGGCCGTTGAGCCATAGATTTGTGCCTTTGCGTAGGCATTAGAGTATATATCCCTTAATGTTTTGTAAGACTGAGATCTAGATCTGATTCTGGACTAGACAACCCATTCAATGTAATTGAATAAGGTAGGTAGATTGGAGGGAAGAGATCAAAGAGCCCCCCATGTAAAAGATAGAGAGATATTCTTTGTATTAAGATAGAAGTAGAGAAAAAAAAAGAGTGGAGAAGGAGTCGAGACTCTGTTGAAGTTCGCGTTCAAAACACCTTGTAAAAAGAGGCATTTTTATTAATACAAACCAGAGAAGTTTTTCCTGCATATTGTCTATGTTGTGTGACTGTCTATGTGTGTTAAATGTATGTTGTAGATGTATGTTAGGTATGCATTTGTAGGGGTTGTTTGATTTTTAGGTTAAGGAGTTCTTTGTGGTTTCATTCCAGGAGGGTGTGACAGAGTACTACGGTCTCTGAATATTGGTGCATAGAAGCACTTCTGAACTATACGGATTCAGACAAAGACGTGCCAGGAGTGCATAGTAGCTGAAAACGTCAACTTAGGAGAAGACCTTGAGGTTGCTAAATACCTCAGAGGCAAGGTTGTGGGAAAGAACACAGTTGTAGATAGAAACTCTTGTGAGTTCTATACAGCTCTGCCAAGTGGGCATTAAACATATGCACATGTTGCGTTTGAGGAAGAACTCTGTTGTGAGTTCAACAAAAGCCAGAATCACTGAGGATTCTAGACACTCTGCCAAGTGGGCATTGAGCAGGTGCAAGAGTGAACAGAGGAAGAACTCTATTATGAGTTCAGAAGAAGACAGAAGCTCTGAGGAGTTCTGTACAACTCTGCCAGGAGGGCATTGAGTTAGTGTGCAGACAGGCACATGAAGAGGACTATGTTGAGTTCTATAAATTTGAAGAAGAACCCACTGAAGGATCTTCACAGGGTTACTGGACACCTGGAAGACTCATAAATAGGTTGCTTAAGCAGATAGAGTGCCAAGAGGGCATTATATTCTCCATCTACAGGAGAAAGGAAGAAGGATTTATTTCCTTAGAGGTTTGAGTGATAGGAAATCTCAGAAGGAGTCGCACTTTGTGTGCAAAGACTCTACAGAGGCACAAAAGTCACATAATCCTTTGAGGATTCGAAAGGAGTAAGCTTAGGAGGAGTAGAATTTTTATAAGCATAGGTGAGAACTCAAAGTCGTGGAGCTCTCAGAGAAAAGGAGCGAAGGTTGAGGCCTTTGGAAACTTGGAATTCTTCCAAGTGCAGAAAGAAAGCGCCAAAGCTCAGGAGGAGTACATCTACCGTCGGATCCTATCAGAAGATCTGGACCATTGTAGTTTCCCTATGTCTAGGAAGCAGTAGGAGGAGCACATAGGAAGGATGGATCTGGACCGTCGGATATTCATCCAAATAACTGTCAGCCGTCGGATCTGACAGGAGTTGTGAGGGGCTTAAAGCCTTCATGAACGAAGGGTACAAAACTCCTGAAAAATGTTGGCTTATCGGTATTTCGGAATTCAGGAGCTTGGGAGTCTTGAGGACAAGAGGTCGGGACTCTCTACATCGAAAGTCCCAAAATAGTGAATTAGATCGTAGTCATCTGTCTGAGGGAGGACGCGTGTCATGAGATCGTCCGTTTCGGACATTCGAGCACCGGGACTCACAGAGGTGAGTATTTCGACTTCGCACCTGGCGAAGTCCTGAAAAGATCTGAGTCGTCTATCCATTGGGGACACATGGCGGAGATCGAGGAACCCATTGGTATTTCGGCTACCGGGGGTTTGAGTTGATGGGGGATTATGTCACTAGGGGTCACAAATCGTGAAATCGCAAAATGCAGGAGGACCATCCATCTTGAGGGGATGCGTGGCAATAATCCATAGTTTCGGGAGATTTCCCAAAAGGAGAGGAAGGCCAAGAAATTGCCAATCGACATTTTTCATATTAGTACATCGAGGGTCAAGAGGATAAGAGGTCCATTACTTGGGTTGTTAAACTCCAAAATAAGGTCATGGTCATATGAAGGATGGTCACGTGGGCCAAGACATATCCCAGGGGGATAATTGTTGAATATGTGTTTCGACATTTCGGTAATTCGGTGATCGGGAGATTGCGGGGACAATGGTTCTCGTGACATCGAAATTTAATAAGTTTCGAAACCCGAAATTATGTCAGGGAAAATTCACAGTCGTGTATACAGAGGCCGTAAAGGGATAAGAAGGACCTATGGATCGAATTGAAAGAGATTCCAGTAGGGAATTGGAAGAGCTAATTCATCTCGGAGAAAGGTGAATGAACGATCCTTGAGACCGGGAGGTCAGGCACACGATCTGTTAAGGTATGGCCTGCGCAAGGAAGCGCCATCAAGTGGTATCAGAGCTTGAATCTTGTCTGTAGATTTCAGGCAAGGGAAGTTGGAGGCAAAGGAAGATAGAGTGTTGGAGACTCTATGATGGTTGTTTGCAGGTAGGCAACAATCAAGGAGATAGTCAGGAAGACTATGGAAGAGGATGGAAACACTCAAGGGTGTAGAGTGATAGCAACAAGTTTGCCAGGAGGGCAGATAGGAACAACGGGATGGCTACTAAAGGCTATACGAGCACTGGAAGGAAGGAACCAGAGTTGATGAGCAAAGCTGAGTGGGATAAAGAACTTGCTGAGATGAGGGAAAGGATGGATGAACTTGCATTTGAGATGTAGCAGAATCCCAAGTCAAGATGGGTATATGAATGGCCCCTGAGGACAAAAGAAAAATGGCCAGTCAAGGAGTTGATGGCTAGAAAATAGCAGAGGATGTTAAGAGGATGGTTGAGGCATGCTGAAAACCTCGACGGACCTGAGGAGATGGTTCATGTATGTGAACCAGAGACTGGGAGAAACCTCGGTAGTGAGGATGAGTTGGGATCGGTTGAAGATCTCAAGGATTGTCGAGAAGACAGTCAGGAAATTCCCAATTTCCAAGAAGGAAAAGAGTTGAGATCACTGTGGGATCTCATAGACTGTCATGAGGACAGCCTGGGAATTTCACATTGCAAGGAGGGAAATGATATGAGGTCACTGCGGAATCTCATGGACTGCCAAGAGGGCAACATAAAGTTTCCAATTTTCCAAGAGGGCATGGGAACAAAAATGAGGCTATCTGAGAGTCTCATGGACTCAGAGGTGAGTTTGAATCAACCCAAGGAGATGACAGAGCAGGTGAGCTCAGAGAAGAGTTTGGATCAGCCAGAGCAGCTAACATAGGAGGAAGATCAGAGAAATATTCTAATGATTGGGGGAATTGAAATATTCCTACCACTTAGCCCAGAGGAGGCAGAAATTTGTGTTGCAGATGAAACAACGACATCAGAAGAAGACTAGCCAGTCGTGACTTTCAAAGAAGAAGAGCAGGCAGATGTGGTACTCACTCCATGGGAGATGGAGCTGGAGATGCTGGAGGATTGGCTGAACAATCTAGAGCAAGCAGAAGAGCATTCTGAGGAATCACTCAAAGACTTCAGCCAGGGAGATGAATTGGCGAAGACTATAGTACCGAGATATGCAACACATAATGAAAAGAAATTCCAGGTTGAGGAGCAACTGGATGAAGCTGGAATTCAGCCAGCGGGAGAACTAGCAGAAGAGAAAGTTGAACAGAATTTCAGTAAGGAGACTGTGGAGATGAAGTCTGCAGTAGAGTGGACACTTAGTTCCATAGAAGATAAAGGAGATGGCATGGGAGATCATTATGATCTATCCATCTGCAGAAAAATTTTGCAGTAGAGGAGACTGCATGAACAGGGCCAGCCACTGGAGCAGTTGGATGAAGCGATCAAGGAGATCAGGGAGCTGATGTTAGAGTCAATAGAGACTGCCAACAAGGAGAAGCTGGGCAGAGAAGCAACAACAGCAGCAGCGCAATAGCAGGAGGGATATGGAGCAGATGAATAACTTCATAAATTTGTTTGGGATCCAGGAGGATTCCAACATCTGAGGGTGGAAGCACATGAGTAGGAGCTCATGAATTTTATAGCTGAGGAGTATGATGTAGGAGAATATCTCCACGTCATCCAGCCAGCCAGCTAGCCCACGTCAGCACATGCATTCAATGAAGAGGCACAACCTCATTTAAAATTTGAAATTGAATGTAATTAATGTTGTAGGCTGCTGAGCCATAGATTCATGCCTTTGTGCAGGTATTAGAGTAGATAGCCTTGAATGTTTTGTAAGGCTGATATCTAGATCTGATTCTGGACTAGACATCCCATTCAATGTAATTGAATAGGGTAGGTAGATTGGAGGGAAGAGCTCAAAGAGCCCCTCCTGTAAAAGATAGAGAGATCTTCTTTGTATTAAGATAGAAGTAGAGAAAAAAAAAGAGAGTGGAGAAGGAGCCGAGACTCTGTTCAAGTTCACGCTTAGAACACCTTGTAAAAAGAGGCATTTTTATTAATACAAACCAGAGAAGTTTTTCCTACATATTGTCTATGTTATGTGAATGTATATGTGTGTTAAATGTATGTTGTAGATGTATGTTAGGTATGCATTTGTAGGGGTTGTTTGATTTTCAGGTTAAGGAGTTCTTTGTGGCTTCATGCCAGGAGGGCGTAACAAAGTACCGCAGTCTCTAAATACTGGTGCACAAAAGCACTTATGAACTCTGGGAATTTAGACAAAGACATGTCAGGAGTGCATAGTAGTTGAAAACGTCATCTTAGGAGAAGACCTCGAGGTTGTTGAATACCTCGGAGGCAAGGCTATGGGAAAGAACACAATTGTAGATAGAAACTCTTGTGAGTTCTGTAAAGCTCTTCCAAGTGGGCATTGAGCATACACACAAGTTGCATTTGAGGAAGAACTTTGTTGTGAGTTCAACAAAAGCCAGAATCATCGAGGATTCTAGACACTCTTCTAGGTGGGCATCGAGTAGGTACAAGAGTGCACAGAGGAAGAACTCTGTTGTGAGTTCAGAAGAAGACAAAAGCTCTGAGGAGTTCTATCCAACTCTGCCAGGAGGGCATTGAGTCAGTGTGCAGAAAGGCACGGGAAGAGGACTCTGTTGAGTTCTGTAAATTTGAAGAAGAACCCACTGAAGGATCTTTACAGGGTTACTGGACACCCGGAAGACTCAGAAATAGGTTGCTTGAGCAGATAGAGTGCCAGGAGGGCATCAGATTCTCCATCTGCAGGAGAAAGGAAGAAGGATTTATTTCCTTAGAGGTCTAAGTGAAAGGAAAGCTCAGAAGGAGTAGCACTTTGTGTGCAAAGACTCTGCAGAGGCGCATAAGTCACATAATCCTTTGAGGATTCGAAAGGAGTAAGCTCAGGAGGAGTAGCACTTTTATACACACAGACGAGAACTCAAAGTTGTGGAGCTCCCAGAGAAAAGGAGCGAAGGTTGAGGCCTTTAGAAACTTGGAATTCTTCCAAGTGCATGAAGAAAGTGCCAAAGCTCAGGAGGAGTACAGCTGTCGTTTGATCCAATCAGGAGATCTGGACCATTGGAGTTTCCCTACGTCCAGGAAGCAGTAGGAGGAGCACATAGGAAGGACGGATCTAGACCGTCAGATCTTGATCCAAATACCCATCAACCGTCGAATTTGACAGGAGTTGTGAGGGGTTTAAAGCCTTCGTGAACGAAGGGTATGAAAGTCCTGAAAAGAATTGGCTTATCGATATTTCGGCATTCGGGAGCTCGGGAGTCCTGAGGACAAGAGGTCGGGACTCTCTACATCGAAATTTCTGAAATAGTGAATTAGATCGCAACCGTCCATCTCAGGGAGGACGCGTGTCACAAGATCATCCGTTTCGGAGATTCGAGCACCAGGACTCACAGAGGTGATTATTTCGACTTCGCACCTGACAAAGTCCTAAAAAGATCTGAGCCATCCATCCGTTGGGGACATGTGGCAGAGATCGAGGAACCCGTTGGTATTTCGGCTATGGGGGGTTCGAGTTGATGGGGGGTTGTGTCACTGGGGGTCACAAATCGTGAAATCGTGAAATGCAGGAGGACCATCCATCTTGAGGGGACGCGTGGCCACAATCTAGAGTTTTGGGAGATTTTCCGAAAGGAGAGGAAGGGCGAGAAATTGCTAATCGAATTTTCGCATATCAGTACATCGGGGGTCAAGAGGACAAGAGGTCCATCGCTTGGGTTTTGAAACCCCAAAATAAGGTCATGGTCATATGAAGGATGGTCATGTGGGCCAAGACATAGCCCAGGGGGATAATTTCTAAAGATGTGTTTCAAAATTTCAGTAATTCGGTGATCGGGAGATCGCGGGGAGAGTGGTTCTCATGACATCGGAATTTAAGAAGTTCCGAAACCTGAAATTTTGTCGGGGAAAATTCATGGTCATGTATATAGAGGCCGTAAAGGGAGAAGAAGGACCTGTGGATCGAATTGATAGAGATTCCAATAGGGAATTGGAAGAGCTAATTCGGATCGGAGAAAGGTGAATGAACGATCCTTGAGACCGGGAGGTCAGGCGCATGATCTGCTGAGGTATGACCTATGCAGGGAAGAGCCATCAAAGATGAAAGGGGACGTATGGGAAAATAAATCCTCTATCTCCAAGGTCATTCTTAGAAATCATATTTTTCTACAATGTGTCCTAAATAAGCCATATACCTTGTTTGATTTATCAACCAATCCTTGAATCTATGTAAGAGGTTGTTGGGGAAAGTCTTTTCACATAATATTGGGAGCATTGGTTTAGTACAATCTTCATTCCATGGGAAATGCAAGAGTCCTACATTCCACTAGTTATAGGTAATGTCATCCATCATTTCCACCAATGATATCATTGTCATTGACTCTAACATTGTGGGAAGCACTCTAACATTAATTCTCTACATATTTCATGTTTCATTCTCCATTTCCAACCCATGCCAATTTGGAAATTAACCAAAATCAACATAAAGAAGAGGAAAATTGTAGACTTTGGATGAAATATAATGGTTGTAGGTGAGCATATAGGATAGGGAAGATAACAATTCATCATTCACTATCTATTATAGACTATTTATATCCTTGAGAGACAAATATAGTTCTTTTGGGAAATTCTTAGAAAGAATACAATAGATCAAGATCTTTCTATCCACACTAAAGAGAACTAGAGATAATAATATATCTAAGGGACCATGAAGTACATAAAGTGAATATATTCCTTATGTTGCATGTTGTAGTGGAAGAGAGTTCCTTATCTATCGTGGGATGAATAAGATTCTTGTAATGCTTTGTGTTGAGAAGGTTAGGTAAGAATGTGAGTAGAAAGGTTGGGATGAGAAATATAGAATCTTATTGCATGGTGTTTTCACCATGGTGGCCTCATAGCCTAGGTCGGTGGTGGAATCTACACTAGATGGTTGTGGTTCAATGGAAATTTTCTCTTACATGATCAATCTCTTGGACCAATTTTTGTTAAAAGATAAGTCTCATTTTTTTGTTTATGATTATAAAAAATTACTATTACTCCCAGTCATAAAACAATTATGTGTTATGAATGCTATGTGTCATTTTTTTTTTCGATTTTGAATTTAAGTATACAAGGAAATGAAGGAAAATTTCATGACGCAAGAGAAGAAAATGATTTATACCTTTTTGGAAATGTGTTTTGGATCGTGGAATATAGAAGATGAAATACTGAAAGAAAATGCGTCTAAAGTCAAATATGTGATCGGGTGGTACAACAACTATTTGATAATACTTATTTCAATAGGTCAATGAAAATGTATGGCTTTGATGTAAGAGTTTCACGTGGTGTATTTTACAAATACAAAACACAATCCTAAGACTCTAACACAACTCTAATGACCTTCACTCAAATAGTTAAATAGTAATTAGGCCTTCCAAGTGCTTCAATGTATAGTGATGCAACCCACCATAGAAAACACATGAAGGCATGAGAGGAACTATGATTCCACTATAGGGGAAGATGAAAGGGGACGTATGGGAAAATAAATCCTCTATCTCCAAGGTCATTCTCAGAACTCATATTTTTCTACAATGTGCCTTAAATGAAGCCATATACCTTCTTTGATTAATCAACCAATCCTTGAATCTATGTAAGGGGTTGGTGGGGAAATTATTTTCACATAATAATGGGAGCATGGGTTGAGTACAATCTTCATTCCATGGGAAGTGTAAGAGTCCTACATTCCGCTAGTTATAGGTAATGTCATCCATCATTTCCACCAATGATATCATTGTCATTGACTCTAACATTGTG
>ML787491.1:478831-493886 GCA_009831015.1 Picea engelmannii
TTTGGAATACGTTGTGCAAGAAGATTAGATATGAAGTCTACCTAATAAAATATCATCCCATGCTTGAGCACCCCATGCATAATCAAAATCCATCTTAAGCATATGTATCTAGTGCATCGTCTACCATACAAGAGGTTCAAGAGAATTGCTAAGGCTTGAAGTTCTCGTAAGAATGGAGGGAGGCCATGAAGCCTAAGGAAATGGCTAGATGATATGGATTTCACTATAGTTTAAAATTTCTTAAATATTTATAACCTACAAGGTTAAATATAAAATAAATAATGCAATATAGAATATGAAATACTCAAAGAAAATGTGTCTAAACTGAAATATGTGCTCGAGTGGTACAACAACTATTTGATAATACTTATTTCAATAGGTCAATAACAATGTATGGATTTGATGTAAGAGTTTCACATGGTGTATTTTACCAATACAAAACACAATCCTAAGACTCTAACATAACTCTAATGACCTTCACTCAAATAGTTAAATAGTAATCATGCCTTCCAAGTGCTTCAATGTATGGTGATGCAACCCACCATAGAAAACACATGAAGTCATGCGAGGTACTATGATTCCACTATGCAAAGTTATTATTCATATTTTTTTGTTTATGAATATGCAAAATTACTATGCATATTTTTTTGTTTATGAATATGCAAAATTACTATTACTCCGAGTGATAAAAACATTATGTGTTTTGCATTCTATGTGTCATTTGTTTTTCCAATTTTGAATTTAAGTATACAAGGAAATGAAGGAAAAATTCATGATGCAAGAGAAGGAAATGACTTATACCTTTTTGGAAATGTGTTTTGGATCGTGGAGGTGACCACCCTTCAAACCTGCATTTTTCAAAGAAATTAAAAGGTTAAATGACTGAATAATAGCTAAACATCTATGAGGAAATAACCATGTACACGTGCAAAGGAAGGCTACTAGGTGGTCTTGAAACAATATAACTCTTAGTTCACACATACACAATACATAAGATAAGACTCCATGTAAAAATCAAGTGCACCACTATCTAAGGGATTTTTAGCCTTTGGAATACATTGTGCAAGAAGATTAGATATGAATTCTACCTAATAAAACATCATCCCATGCTTGAGCACCCCATGCATAATCAAAATCCATCTTGACCATATGTATCTAGTGCATTGTCTACCATACAAGAGGTTCAAGAGAATTTCTAAGGCTTGAAGTTCTCATAAGAATGGAGGGAGGCCATGAAGCCTAAGGAAATGGCTGGATGATATGGAGTTCACTATAGTTTAAAATTGCTTAAATATTTTTAACCTACAAGGTTACATATAAAATAAATAATGCAATATAGAATATGAAATACTCAAAGAAAATGTGTCTGAACTGAAATATGTGCTCGGGTGGTACAACAACTATATTGCTGAATAATAGATAAACATCTATGAACACCCATATTTCTCGATTATGTCATCGCTCTATGATTTCAATGTCCAACTTTTTACATCCACATTCTCAATCAAGTTATTTAGCATGTTTATGCATGGAAACAATTCCTCTTTGTATGCCACCTTGTGGAATCACACGACCTTAACATTGAAATCCTTGGGTTCCTTTCCTTGGATTATTTTTCTGCTCGTAATGATTTGTGGAAGGTTCAACATCATTGTACATATCATAGAGGAATGAATAAGTAGGCTTTGAGGCAATTTTGAGTAGCAACACCATGTCCATGACATAATGAAAAGACACAATGAAAATAATGGTAAATCTCTTTGTCATGTGAGACACAATGAAACATTTCACAAGACTTTCAAAGTTGCATATATCATGTCACAAGATTTTGGAAGTTGCATCATTAAGAGAAGCTAAAATTATCATTAAATGTATAAAAAAATTACATTCACAGATATATACAAGCCATAGAAATATCCTTGTGTATATTATCAGATGAAAAAGTACCCATAATGTCAATGCATTATATGCATCATTACATGTTCAACTATATAACGTACATCTAACTGTCTTATAAAATTATTACATGACATCATGAATTTCTTTTAGTCTTCTTTTGTGCTTTCCAGTTCTTAAGAAAATCATCAATGTCCATGTCTTCGTTTACTGGGTTCTCTCCAGCAGATGAGGTTGTTTCAGTCCATTCACGCCGAGTACATCTGGTCTCATACCTATGGTGTGGATGCTACTGTGAGGGGCCATCACCTAAAAAAATATAAAATATTAAATTTATATGGCCAATTTTTAAATATCATTGAAGTAGTTCATTAATATTAAAAAAAAACTTTGCAATGTAATTATTTACCTATTCCTCTAGTCAGCACCGTTGGAATTGTTGTTGGCCTGTTCACCTGATCTTTAGGTCGAGGATGATCATCTATGAAATTCTCTTCCATTGAAACTTCAAAATTTATAAGTACAAAATTATTAAGTATATTATTAATATATAGACATTTTTCCGTCGTGGGCCTCAGTCACAGGAACATCTTGGGGCTGCACCTCACTAGGATGTGGTTGATGGGGAGCAACATGATCTTTTGGTTGTGTTTCACTATCAACGCTCTATTGTCGAGTACTAATGGTTTTGTTGATAGTGTTGCTCCCCTGATTAAAACAAAGTAAG
The DNA here is from genome assembly GCA_009831015.1 of Picea engelmannii. Classification (NCBI taxonomy): domain Eukaryota; kingdom Viridiplantae; phylum Streptophyta; class Pinopsida; order Pinales; family Pinaceae; genus Picea; species Picea engelmannii. The sequence goes on from ML787491.1 coordinate 481,455, forward strand.
ACATTAAATTATGGACGATATCAAACATTTACGTATTTTATAAGTAACAAAAGGTTAATGTGGACTGATTTTTATTTACCTTATCCCTCAAATTGGATCTTGGGGTCTACCCCATGCTTTTCCTACGATCAACCACGGCTTTATAATTGTACTTGTAACCAAGTTGGAGGTCTTCCTCTGTGTTTTCAATTCCGAAATCGTCGCCCTGCATTGCATAAGGGTATGGTTTTTTAATGTTTTTGGCTGCAATTAGCTTAACGTTGTAAGGTGATACAAATAATATTCTTAAGATGTTTCGGTACTTACGATTCGTGACTATAACCTCGAGTAGCCGCCCTGGCCTAACTTGTATTGGCCATGTTTGGAAATCCTTTTTTTGGTTTCCTTTGAAGTGTCAGGAAACCTATCATCAAAATTTTCAAGTATGTTATATACAACCACACTTTTATTTAGATCTTAAGAAAAATAAAGCTAGTATTGTATTCAAAAAATTGTAATTTACCTTGGTGTACCAGTTATTTGTTCTCCTGATTTTTTCAAAATCTTCTCTTTTGCATCATCAATGATCACCTTCCACTCGCTCTCTGGAATTGAGGGAGGATGCTCATACCTAAGATTTCTTTCCAAGATTTGTCTATAAACATCCCCCGTATATTTTAAATATTCACCCTCTGTAGATGTGACCGCTTTTGTATTGAACGTGTCTACACCAAAGAGGCCTTCAAGATAATCCATAAGTTCCTTTTTGAGGTTGGAATTCTCGCAATTCCACCTCATGCGTAAGTTTGCCCCAAAAATAGACAAGGCCTTGCTCTCTACGTGCCTATAAAAAAGGTCATTTCCTACACACAAAAATATATGATCATTAATTTAATATTAATAATCTAGATGATTTCTGTATGAGGACAACATTAAACGATTAAAATATGAATTTAAACTACTTGGGAGTCTTGATTGTTTTAATGGAATTCCATTATCGTTGACCAAGAATGTGCACAGAAGGGTCCCCATGTTTGTCATGTGTTTATCTCCAGGAAATGCAACCATCTCAACCACATCACTTTGATCCTCATCTCTGCCACCATATCTAGACTCTGATCGAGGTGTGGATGCCTGCCGGTGCATGTCATGGCTCCTATCTAAATATGGTGTGGAAGACGGAGAAGTAAATAGTTCTCTAGCAGTTGTATGACCACCCACATCAGGACTCTGTAGCGTCTTTGTAGTGCCACTATTACCAACACCGAGTTGAAAAGGCTCCAAATACTTCTTTATAAAAAATAAAATATTTTTTCATGAGATAATGTAAAAGTTAAAGAACAAAGTATCATAATTGAACATATGAGTGCATTAAAAAAAAATTATGGTTATTACCTTATATGTGTTAAGTTGTGACATAAGGAGCTTTATCCTTTCTTTGACGTCCCGATTTTATTCTAGACGATCTAACAAGCTAACAAGTTCCTTGTTAGCTTTAATGATATTTTTTTTTAAGAGCATCAAATCAACGCAAGAATAAAATCCTTCCTCATCAGCGGAATCATGATCCACATGGCTTGCTGACTACATATAATTTCAGCAAAAACAATGTTATTTCAATAAAATTATATAAGAAAATAATAAAAACAATGTAAAATGAAAGTGGAAATTGATAATCATTTACATGTTCTGCAGCTGGCCCTTTTCCACTATCATCTCGCCACATTAAAATATAATTATAACCCTCAAATATTTAAAAAAATGTTAATGATAACAAAAAAACAATGTTAAAGATAATATTTACAACAATGTTAAAGATAATAAAAAAATGTAATGCAATAAGTAGAGGTTTCTTAAAGAGGTGTTGCATAAGAACCTACACACTATTAGTCAATGTTTCTATTCGATTCAAATGGTAATCCACTAATAACTCTTCCCCAAGAGATATCTTTTTTATTGCATAGAGGACTACCATATTCTTTTCACGTCCCTGATATATGCAATTCGGTTGTTTGTTTGTTTTCTCGAGTCATGTGTTGTTTATAAACCCTGCGATATTGCCAGAAGCTTTAGGCCTTTCATCAATATAGATAGTCGCTCCCTTATTTTTATCCTTGTTTATTAGTTGTATATAATTTTCGGTGAGTGCATATCTCCGCATACTTTGCATGTACCAGACCAGCCACATCCAATCATTATAATTGTAACATGTTCTGACATAGCCCATCAATTCAGTTACTGTATTGTATTTTACAATTATTCCATCCATGGAAAATAGCCCCAAGCCATGCAGGGAGGATGATGCAATGCGATATGTCTTATTGTTGACAACGAAGTCAACATCTATAGGAGGTAGTTCCTTAGGTACCCATTGTTTCACTAGATACTTATAACTAAGTGGAACATCTATGTCTCCCATGCTCTCATCATCATAAGAGCATGATCCTCCTTCAGCAAAAAAAAGTTCATGCATCTACAAAATTGTATTCTGACTTTTTCACCTCTGGTCCTTATTTGCTTATCATATCTACTAGATGCAGTCACATTTCCGACCTCTATTTTCCCTAATCTTTCCTCGCTCAACGAAGAAATATATGACAAGTACCTGTTTGGTTGTACCTTCAGTTGCATGTGCACGTGTTATTAGTTAGTAGTCCATCATCATATTCACAGTTCCAAATAAAATTTTTATATCTTTAGTTTTGGATGAACAATTAGACTAGGGTGCAATTAGAAATATTAGTGGTCAACCACCTAATTTAATGTGATATCCCTCTTGATTTTGAACATATTAAGGACATATTAAAAATGTGAAAACACTAAGGACATGATAAATTTATCATATGGATCTAAGAAAAAAATAGTATTAAGGTTGGGACATAACAACATGAAACCCATATCACATACAAAAAGAAAACACACAAGGATAGATCCAAACCAAAAAACATGTTAACAAGGAAAGCACATACTTTTCTATGTGCTAAAGACAAACTCGAAAATAAAACGCATATGGACAAATCCAATTTGAAGAACATTGTCACAAGGAAAACACATCCCTTTCTATGTGCCAAATACCAACAATTCCAACCAATCTACCAATGTGTGCAAGAGGTAGCAATGAAACTACCCACAATCCTATGGAAAAACAACCCTCCTCCAAAAAATGTTTTACCACACATTGACAACCACTACAAAACACCATAATCGAGACCAAACCCAAGAGAGGAAAGAAAAACATTGAACAACAACCAAATTCTAGAGTGCACCATGATCACCAAGACAACCACAACAAAAAACCATAATCGAGACCATAACCATGAAACCCATGGGAAACATAGATCACCCACAAAATTTTAGGCTATTCCACAATGAAAACAATTCATGGCCCACTAAATTATACAGTACACCACGATCTCTAAGAAAACCACGACCAATCACCATATTAGATACCAGATATAGGAAACTCCATAGTGCACCACAACAACCAAGATAACCACAACCATATATCATAGTTGATAATACATCTAAAAAACCCATGACAAGAACACACCACCCACCAAATTCTAGGCTACACCATGACAAGCATGGACCACCAAATCCCGACAACAACAAAAACACATGCTAAACCATATTGCATGATAAACCTATGTAATTAAATAAGGACTTAAGGGTGGCAAGGGAAGTGGTGGTAAGATAAGGTATCTACCTAATCCATGTTGCATGATAAGTGACACATATTCCACGTGCAATTGGTTGCATGGGCGTCATTCATGAAGATTTTATGATGAATTTTTTTTGCATTTAGTATAAAAAATAAGGAAGAGGGTGGCCATTGTTGCACTAGAAGAACAATTGCATGACAAGTATAAGGAAGGGGGTGGCCATGTTTCTGGTGATCTAATCAAATCAAAGTTTGAGCACATGCTTGAGATTGAATAAATATGGTTTGATGCCCCTTTGAATTTGATGGTGGTAATATGATCCAAACGAATCCTCATGAGGACAACCCATTATTTCTAGATTGCAACATCAACCTAGATAATGAGTTCTATGAGCATTCCATGGCCATTTTCAACCCAACAACGAACCCTCCCATTGTCAAAAACTAGATTTGTGATGGTGCATCAAGTTTCATGGACAAGTCAAATGAGGGATGTGTTCCCTTGGCATATGAAGATACCGTTGCTTCCCTAGAAGAATAACTTGCTATAAGTTTTGGAGCCAATTGGAAGGATGGAATAGACATGGAAATAAGTTTGGTTTATTTTTATAATTCAGATATACTAGAAGATCAATTAGAACCTCCATATGCTAGTGGAAACGATGGACATGAATACACCTCTGGTGTCTTTGAGAGGCTTACTCTTTGGTTTCTGTGAGAGGCATACTCTTTGGTGTCTGTAGAGGTATACTAAGATTACCATTGAAGATATGGAAGAGGACTTCCCATATGTTGATATGTGTACTACAAAAAACCAATAAGAAAATGGAAATAGTGACCATGATCTCTTTGGTGTCGTTAAGATTGAGGACAAGGAGTTTGGACAGTTTCTTGAGGTCAAAAAAGTGTATGTTGATCTTCTTGATTCTCTTAGTGAAAAGATTGATTTACAACTCAACAATAATGGGTCTTATATTGTATATTTTTAAGGCTCTCCTACTTATGATATATGTATTGGTTGGAATGGTGAAGAATGAACGCCTTCTCTAGTTGAAAGTTTGGTCTCCCAATCATGCAATCCTCTCCATAAACTTGGTGGCGATGAAACCTTAATGCTGCATGTTGACCAATGAATGACAATGGAGGAGCCCTAGATACAAAAATAAATGAGGATCATGATATTCCTAACTCCCTCGGGTTGATATCATGAAGCTGGATTAGATTAAGTTTCATGTAATACTATTGCAAGAAAAAACAACAACATAATACTAAGCACTCCATGCATAAACACAACACCCATGATGACAAAGCTAAATCTAATCAAATAACAAACATTTTCCAAATTTGTTCTTCATTAATTCCTTTCTTCAAATTTTCTGTGGCTCCAATCAAAATATAATCCAGCCCATTCAATAGATATTTCTGCTCTATTTTTATCTATTGTTCCACTTAAAATATATAAAAACTCAAAACAACCTTTGTTTTATTAATATCCACATGCCAAAAACTGACATTCTCGTGCAGAGCTCTTCCACTAATTCTATCGGATATTCATGAAACTCTCAATTAGTTTCTCTACCTCTAATAATCCTTCCCATGAAATAGAGAGCATTCCCCTGTTTTTCAACTACTAATCCACTAAAAATAGATTATCTCAAAATCAATTTCTTTTTATAATTATATTAACATACACGTCAAAAATAAAGGTCTCTAATAGTAGCTATCAAAAGCATGTCTATCTTTTTGGCAGTACTAAAATGAAGGCCATGTGCTTGGATTTCATATGTGTGTGTGTGTGTGTGTGTGTGCACCAGTCTAAACAAGACACAAGGACACAAGACTACATTCCAATTCATATTATGCATGATTCTTTTGTAATAAAATTTTATTTGCATCAGAAACACTGTAGACAAAGCTACAACCATTATATATCCATGATTCCATTCCATAACTCATGCATGTTTTGACTTGAAATTTGAAGGGAATCTCTCAACAAAATACATCATAGCCATGGACCTGGAAAATCCTTCTGATAGATGCAAGGAGTGAAAAAAGGTCTTTCTTTTTTGTGTGTGAAATGCTTCTTATATTTACAAGAAAACATTTACAACCACACCCACAGATGTTTTTGAACCCAGATCTCAGCATTAATATAATCCCAATCACCTCACTGCTTTTCGATATACCACACTCCCATGGGCAAAAAGGTAACACAAATATTGGCTAAGGGAGACACAATAGATTCAAGCTTCCTAACTTGAGAGTGGCACTGATTCATTCTTCAAAAGTGTATCCTTCTTTGGGTTAGAAAGTATGTTGTATACATAAGTGGAATAGCTCAATGAGAATTTGGTTCATGACCAGACACTACTTCGCAAGAGCTACCCAATAGCTACAAGAACACATCCTCATTATCTTCACTAATCAAATAAGAAATCTCTAAGAGAAGAAAAATTGCCAAATGCAATAGTGAATCAATCATAAAATTGTTGAACTTATCTAGAAAGATAATGACACAATTAAATCAATAAAGGAGCCATAGTGTAGTTCAAGCAACAAAAACTCATTTCTTTCAAGAAATTGGAGAAACTCCAAATCTTATGGGGTGTACGCTCAACCTGTATGCTATAAATATGTATTATTGAGAGAAAACGTGCAAAAAAAATAAAAAGGAATGAAATTTTTTCTTAATTAGATATGTACTAGAACATGGCACATTGATCAAGGTTTCATTGAACTCCGGGCAACCTAAAACTATGTTACCAACAATGAAAAATAATAAATGGAAATGGGGTCCAACAAGGTTTTGGGTATACAAAGCACCCCCCAACATTATGCATATGAGAAATAATTTAGTAAATAAAAATGGCCAAAGTGAACCAAGCCTCCCATTAGCACTAAACTCGTGTGATAGTTATCATTCACCATCAATTTTCAGTGAAGAGGATGAAGAGATAAGAGCAAGCAAAGTCATTTTTATAGTGTTAAACACCTTAGAAGAAAACATCAAGCACCAAAAACAAGGCCTAACCTGAGTGCAAATTCAAATAACAAGTCTAGTTTGCATGTTAACTTTTTATGTTCTCATGTGTAGTTGTGTTAGTGTAGATATTGTTTGATCTTATAGTAGTATTATTACAATTAAGCAAGTGTGTTTGAGTATATAGTTAAGATGTTAGCTTTGACCATTTTATAAGAAAGTTGAGAAAATATAAGGGTGTAACAAGGGAACTGGTAAAACTCCACCTACAAGTATAGTCATGGTACCAATGTTGTGCTTGTAGAATTTGTAATCTATAAATATTTTTTTCTTTGCTAAAAGAAATGCTATAAATCATTCACGTCATAATGGAATATAAGACCATATCATAGTTAAGTATAGACCCTCAATCAAAATAAATCCATACATATTCATGTTTAGTTGATTTCAAAACATTTGAAGTATAATGTGTGATATGATCACACAAGCAAAGAGCCCAAAGACAAAATGAACAAGAGAGAGAAAATAGAAAGAGACACATGCAAAAGTGAAAAACACATACAGAAACCACTTATACAAAATTGTGGCTAGCACGATAAGAGAGTATGAAACCACTTGACCAAGTCAAACATTGATAATTGAAAAATGCAATATATTTTTACCATAAAATGCTAGAGCGGCCAGTAGCTGCCCATTAATTCTCATCATTTCCTCCTTGCTTAGAGGAAAATGTACCCAATGTTTGCTATTCAAGGGAGGTTACACCCCTTTCAACGAAGTAAGAAAGAATTTATTAGCTTTGTGTAGTTGAGGTCTTGGTCTGGACCCATGTGCCTACTAAAAATGGAAGACATGCATTAGTGGCATAATACTATGTCAGATGCCACAAGTTCAACAAAGAACACTGCTAGAATTCCTCCTTGCTAAGGAATAGAACATGCAGAAGGAAACTGAAGCACTAGTGCAGAATATATCGCTTCTCTAATTTGTTTCCTTTTTTGCTGTCTACCTTTCATTTGTGGGCTCTTATCAATGTTATTATTAGGTCATGCATTGCATTAAAAGTTTTAAAAATATCAAATTTACAGGTGCAAAGTGATAACACAAATTAAAATATAGTCGACAGGTCACAATAGACTAGTAATAGAATTCAAATGCATAAGAGAATTTCTCTAAGCAAGTCCCAAAAAGAAGTTTCTCCGCTTTTATAATGAACCCTCCAATACATGATATTTGAGTGAGAATACAATTCCAAGAATGCTCCTCTAGAACATAAATTCAACCTAGAACTGTCCTCTTAAAATACTCAAAAATGACTTTTTGCAAGTGCACCAGTTTTGAAATTTGGGTATGGGGGTGCATGTGAGGTGGGTGTATTACTTCTAAAGTTATATATATGCATATTTATATATAATGTTTAAATATTTTAGCCAGAAGGATTGGCTCAATTGATAGATGATATTGTGTGAACGTTCATGGAAGTTTCTGGATCAAATCTTGTCGAGTCCCTAGGGGTTACCAACCAGTTTCGCCTGGTAGTTACTACCATCCTCCATCTGAAAAAGGAGGAAAAGAGGGGGGATCTGCAGGGGGATAGAAAGATAACAAAGTCCTCACTTGGAACACCTAATGTGCATGCGAGTAAGGGATTATATTTCTCCATAGAAAATAAAATATGAAAAAAAAGTAAATATCTGAGTATGTAAGTTCCACAGTTAGTCATAATGCTAGAAAGTTTTCTGGATAAAAACTAAGTGCAAGGTTTTGAAACATCCAATGTTTCAAGTGGACACTCCACCCATCATTAGGGACAAAAGAATATATTATGTTGGGGAAGAGTGTTGAGGTTTGAATTTAAAGAGGAAAAGAGGTTAGTAACCATTGAAGAGAGGAAAGCGGATTACGTATAGTTGATGTGAGATAGTCGTTGAGATTAGGTGTTAAAAGATTGATGAAAATAAATTGTTGAGATAGACTAGTAATGATAATAATAATAGGATTTCATTAAGGAAGAGGGAACACTTTCACAACTCTTGATGCAATCTTACAACTCTCAAGGCATTGGTCAGAATGGCATAGGCAGTTTGGGATATTCTTCATTGGTTATTTGAGGAGTTCTTGGAGGGGTCTATTGAAGGGGAATTTGCTTTTATTCACCCAAATTGGTTGTAATATCTCTAGTTTATAGGTAGCATGGAGAGCCATAGCCAACTTGGACACTACTCCTATTATAAAATAATATAAATCTATCAATTTCTTCGTAAACAGGAGGACCTAATTGTTGAGAACCAGGCCTCTATCTTCTCATCTATTAGTAGAATCTATGTTTAGGAAGATAATCATAATGCAGGGTTTGTTTTTATCATGGAGTCTCTATTACAACATAAGAGGAAAATCAATTATTTAAAGGAAGAGTGCATATGTTTCATTGAGTTCTATAAATATGGATTTCAGTGAGTTCTATAAATATTTCAAGTTTGTAAGGGTTTTGGAAATTAAATCTCATAGCATTACAATATTCTGATTCCCTAAGTGACTCACAACTCTTTTTCATAGAATATAGACAAAGGGATATAGATGTCTATGCATACCACCAAATATCCATGATGTAGGGAACCTCCACATCAACAACTTTGGGACCAATTAAAATATGCCACATATACAAGGGAGACAAAGAAGGGAGTTGGTTTGGATAATAAAGGGAAAATAAAAAAGACATGTGGCAGACTCAGAAATTTCCATGTCATTATCCAAATAATGAAATGGAAAAAATCCTCCAACCAACACCTAAACTATCTCAACCCAACACAATTGCTATGTAGAAATCCTTCACATCTAGGTTCATGTAGCAATCTCTGTGCATTGTTGTTGTTGTCACCTAGCTTGTTAAAAATATGAGACTATTAGGATTCTGGTAAAAGAATAGTCCATGTCAGAAAAATTCAATTATGAGTGTAGGGGTGTTCAAAGATTATACTAGATGAGAATAAATCTATGAGGAATGACCAATATGGATACCAATCCTTATTTCCTAAATGGGCAATGTATTAATGAAGAGTTTTGTGTGCATTTAAAACTGTAAAAATCCCACTCAATTATTTTTGGTCTTTTTCTTGGTTTTATTGTGTTGGCCTTTCGTCAAACAATTTGCCATTGAAATGTTTATATAGGTTGTTATGAATTTACTCATTGTTGTAGCAATTTTATATGAATTCCTGAGTGTGGACTTTTCACAAACACTTGGATTGTAGGATATTTCACACTGTTTGACCGCCCAATTTGCAGTTATGGTATTTTAGATGGATTCTTGAAATGTTTTAGATGGTTGGCATAGATTTCATGTTATCCCTCTGATAACATTGTGACCAGGAAAACCCTAGGAACAAAAGTTCAAATTCGAATATGCCCTAACTCAAATCTGCAGAATATCTAATTCAAACATGGTTCCCTAGATCGAATATATAGAATATATCATTCAAACGATGATGCATGTGTACCCTAGACTTTTCAGAATGAAAATTTTGAAAAGGATAGAGTGAAGAAAATTTACAGGGATGGAAGTCATTGTTGGTCTATTTTGCTTCTTTGTTTCTCTTTTTCTCTGTGGCTCCTTGGTGGGGTCACCACATCTCTTGTTACAGGTCGTGTCTCTGTGGCAGGCCACATGTTTGTGGAAGGTCGTGTCTCTGTTTGGTAGAGGATGCAAGGGTCAGAATGAATGTGAATGGGGTCGAGTTCTGTTCTAATGTGAATGGGGTTAGGGGTTGGGTTATGTTCAAATGTGAATGGGGCTAGGGGTCAGGTTCTGTTCGAATGGAGAATATATATATGTTATATATGTTACATATATAACATATATATGTTATATATGTAACATATATATAACATATATATGTTTACAATATTTTCATTTTATTTATTTTAAAATATTTTCATTTTATTTATATTTTTAAAATTATATGTTAGATTTTATATAATATGTTATACAAAATATGAATATATTATATAATATATAGTTTTTGCTCATGATATCAACAAGTACCCCTGGTGCAGATCTTGGTGGTAGTAGCAAATATTCAAATGAGAACATCACTTGGACATGGGTTAGTCGATCCTAAGAGATGGGTAATCCTTGTATCAAGGGTGCACTCTGCATGAACATCGAAAGCGAATTGGGTTAATATTCCCGAACCAGGACATGGTGGTGGATGACAATGTTAGGAAATCTAGAGATGTCATCAGGGGCCTAGGAAGAGTTATATTTTATTTTTAACAACTTTCCCACCCAGAAATCGGTTCAACCGGAGAAATCGGTTCAACCGGAGATAGGGTCCAACATCTAGAATATCACCACACGTCTTGCAGTGTTTGGTGGCCCCTTGGTGGCCATTGAAAATATGTAGAACCGAGTACCATCCATGCCTGATCATACTCATATCTGCCTCCTTGGATTTTTCAATGCCCACTAGGTTAGCGATCTTGATGAGAGAATATCTACCTTGGGCTACTTTTTTTCTCTTGGATCTGGACCAATTTGTTAGTTCTCTAAGAAGAAACAAGTTGTTATTCTCTTCTCCACTAAAGAAAACTATGCTAGTGAAGTTCATGTCGAGAAGCATCTTCCCTGGATACAGATGATGCTTGATCAACTTTGTGACAATCAAAGTACCATTGAGCTTATTCATAATCCATTGAATCATCAGAAGACAAAACACATGGATATTTGGATGCACTAAATTTGGCAACCTCATGCTCAAGGACAACTTGTGCCAATATTTGTTCCTTTAGTAGATCAACAAGTAGATATCTTCACCAAATCTCTTCTAGATCCAGCCTTCACCAATATAATGGCATGCATTAGTATAGGAGAATTGCTATTAAATGGCCCTTTAGAGGTGATATTTAATTGTCATTCGCTATCAAGCAAGTACCCTAACCATTGTCCTGATAACCCTTAATCCCTAAATTATATAACTGCTAACCCTTGTAATCTCTAACCTTGAAATCTTATAACCCCTTATCCCTAGCACATGTAATTGATATGATCCATAACCATTATAAGTTCTGTCACATGTTTCGTCCTTAACCTCTATGAAAAATAATCCCTAACCCTTACATTCCATAAGTTTTATAAGGATTATCAACTAATAAATATATACACTAATGTATGGAACCCTAAACCCATAACCAATCATAACCAATTTAATTGTCATTCACTATCAAGCAAGTACCCTAACCCTTGTCCCCAATAACCCTTAATCCCTAAATTATATAACTTCTAACCCTTGTAATCTCTAACCTCAAACTGTTATAACCCCTTATCCCTATCACATGTAATTTATATGATCCATAACCATTATAAGTTGTGTCACATGTTTCATCCTTAACCTTTATAAAAAATAATCCCTAACCCTTACATTTCATAAGTTTTATAAGGATTATCAACTAATAACTATATACACTAATGTATGGAACCCTAAACCCATAACCTCTATAACCCTTTACCCTTTTCATCCCTAATGTTTAACCCATATCCCTTATAATCTGTAACCCCTATAACTACAATTTTTAATACTATTACGTACAACCACTAACCTCTATAATTTCTAACTTATAAACCCCAAATAGCTAAATCCTAACTTATTAACCCTAAGCACCTAATACCTATATCTCACAAACATTAATCCTTATAATACTCAAACCATATAACCACTTTACTCCATAAAACTATAACCCTTATCATCCCTAACACCTAACCCTTAATTCTTGCCATACCTAACCCCTATAAACATTAACCCCTAATCCCTATAAA
>ML787491.1:516665-528623 GCA_009831015.1 Picea engelmannii
TAAAGTTTGAAAAGCATGGGGGGGGGGTCCGGAATTTTTTATGTCCGTAGATTTATTTATTTTGGGATATGTGTAAAAGGTGCGCACTATGTTTTTATTTTATTTGTTTTCGACTTGTTGTTTAATTTATTACATTTTGTCTTTTTGTTTTATTACTTTTTTGTTTTTTAATATATATATTTATTGTTTATTTTAATATTGTATTTTGTTTTTATGTTTTAATTTATTTAATTTGTTTTAATATTTGTTTTGTTTTGTATTACATTTCTTTTTAGTGTTCTATATTTATGCTTTTTTAATTTTTTGTGTTATGTTTATTATATTTGGTTTTTAATTTGTTATATGTTTTTTATCAAATGTTTTATATTAATTAATGTTTAACACTAACCTAAATTAACCTAAATACTAACTTAATTATTAGTTAATTAATTAATTAATTACCAACAAGATTAACCTAGATTTTTATTTTTTTTTGTTAATTTGTGCGGGACCTATTGGCTATGCGATTAACCTGTGGCTTGAGAAACCGTGACTCAGGGGCATCTAAGCTGTCAAAATCACCCGGGGATTGCACCCAGCCTGAGCCACACCAACCCTTAACATGGTTGGATTTTTTGTCCCCGCAGGTTTCGAACCAGTGACTTTAACATCACAGAGTGGCTTAACAACACACTCCATCACCGACTGTCCTACACCTCGGGAACTAAGATTAACCTAGCTTATTAATCTAATTACATTAATTTAATTAATATTGTTTTATTACACTAATTAATCTTAAAAATTTGTCACTAATCATTTATTATTAACCTAATGTTTTCTATCCTAAGTTTGTTTATTCAGGGATGAAAGGCGTGTGAAATGTATCTAATGGGACAAATGGATAAGGGAGTGAGTGTCGTAGAGGTGGATGAAGGATGTAGCAGGGTGATGGAGGATCGGACGAAATGGATGGAGGGGAAAAAAGGGGTCAGCCGAACCAGAAGTCTTCATCACGGGGGCAATGCCAAATCAACAACCGAAGAATCGAGTTACCTATAATTATAGGACCCTAACATAGGCTTCACCTGGGGATGGTATCTCTTTCAGGAGGTGTCAAGAACCACTGAACTCTGATCAGGAAGACTGGCGCTTTATTCATTGGGTTGATCCCAAAATATTATTCTGCAACCTGTACCTGTTTTGATCTTGCAACTGAAATCAAATCAAAATGAACACTGCTAAAAAAGAGATGCTCAGAATGTTGAGCTTATCAACATTCTCCTACCTACCCTATGCTACTGATAATTTTGTCGTTCTAAATGATACAATAATGCCAATGAAGCTAGTCAAGAAACTGCTCTAACAACTTTTCTCTTTCAATGTTTTCCAACAATATCAGAAATAGGACTTGCATAGGCATCATGAAATGCTTTCCATCTTGATATTCATCACAAGGGACTTGATAAACACGACACATAACATAAATACTTGGAATGCATTGTGGCTCTGTGATGAACAATTTCTCCATATAAATAGTCACTGGATCAAGATAAACTTGACCTATTACTAGATATTCAAATTTAACCAACTCAACTTCATGATTTGATGTTGTAGTTATGTTATTTGCATCCTCATGCACTTCCAGACATGACTGCAACTTTTATGATGGGTTCTGAGATGATGCTTCTACTGCACACACCCTTGTAACTGACTACCTGATCATGTCAATATCATAACATCTTTTCAGCTCATGACTGGTGAATGAAGAATGATTTTGACCCCACAGGTCATCCAACCGATCAACTATTGGATCCTGAAAAGACTGACAAGACTGTTGCATTGATTCAAATGAAATTTCCTAACTTTTTTTGTATTTATCCTTCAACACTTGTTCAAGAGTCTCCTTCAAAATTTGAAATGAATTAAAGCATAATGGTACAAAGTTATTTTGGATTAACTCATAATTTGTCTCAAGCTTTAAGCTTTCATTTGGAATTTGAAAATCAAAGAAGGTAAAGGGTTGTAAATCTGGGTTTAGAACAACCTCCACATCAACACTGGCATCTTCACCTAGTTGATCAGAACATTCTCCCTCTCTACTATTGACAACTTGCTTACAATTTCCTCTTAAAAATTGAAAAGAAGAAAAACATAAGGGAAAAGATTTTTCCCTTTGAATTTTTTTGCATTTTCCTCATCGCTGTCATGATTGTTGTGCAAAGGATGATTGTCATATCGGAGTTGCAACTGATCTTCTTCTTGCCAACAACATGATGTTGATTGCTTTGAACAGTCCACATCTATTTCATCTTTATGATCATCATCACACTGATCATACTTGGGTAAATCATCCATGGATGAAATGCCATTAAACATGCATATCATGTCAGGAGAATTTTCCACCACCCTCTGATTTTGAGCTTCATCTTCGACTGTATGGTGAATGGAATACATGAAATAATACTTTGGTGGTTCAGAATACTGAGGTTGGGTTGCAAAGTGTTTGGGGACATTTATCCTTGTCCATTCTGGCACTAATGGAACATAAGGTCTTCGAACAACAAGCTCCTCTTCCCTGCCAATTTTCTGCATCTTCTCTTTTACAGTGTTGGCCAAGACATCTAGCTTCACTTCTAAAGATGGTATCCGTCTATTTTCTATTCTATCTTTCTCTTATGTCTTTAACTTTGCTTTTCTGTTCAACAAGTTAGCTTCCACATCAACTGCAATGTTCTGCATTTCTTCGAGAGTTGCAATGTTCCTTTCTCTTAATTGAAATTCCATCTCAGGATCGAAGGCATCTGGGAAATGCAAGTTGGATGATCCTGGGGGTGGCCTTATATCAACAGACATTGCATGATATACCTTATTGAACCTTGCTGAAAACTGTTGTACTGTTTCCCCTGGCTATCTTTTCAAATGGTCATACTCTTCTAGGATGAGAAAAACATTTCTCATGATCACTCATCGATCTAGGAAAGCTTGCACAAACTGATGGAAATTGTTAATGCTTGTAGCTGGGAGATTTTTAAACCAGTTCTTAACTTTACCTTGCAAATACAGGGAAAACATACTTATATATACATCATCAGTTTCAACCTCATAAAGGTCAAGGAAATATTCAAACCTTTGGATGTGTTTTTCAGCAGTAATATTGGCATTCTCTCCATCAAACCTGGGTAGATTATTGGTGTAATTTGCAGGGAGGTCATGGAGGATAGGAGGAAAATATAGGGGCTTGTATCTGTCTGGGATTTTTTCAGGTACAGGAGATGAAGCAAGAGGCTTACAACCATCTGGATATTTAGCAACAGTAGGAGATAAAGCAGGAGGCTTATGTCTCACTAGGACTTCTACAGGTGCATCTGGGATGTGCACAGGTGTATGAGTATGTATATAATCTACAATTGGGGATATGATCTCTTTAGGATCATCAATTTGCATATGATCAATGTAATATTCAACAATATACTTTTGATCAAGCTTAGAAAAAGACAAAACATAATTGTAGATAAAACCAAAGATGTCTTGAATGCAATTTGAGCTTGAGTACCTGGTATTTCTAGGCTGCTTGGCCATGCTTTAGGTTCTTCCTCCAGTGAAGTCCTTGAGTTGGAAATATCTAGATCTGAATGGAGTCGCCAGGTGAATGATCTCGGCCTTATTGTTTCTGCTCACTGTCCACCATCAATGATCAAATCTAGAACTTGAAGTGCACTACTGGGAAGGTCCCTAGTGGAGTCACCATTATGTTATCACTCTGTAATTTTCCCAAGGATGTGGGGGAAGTCACAAAGGCAACATCAAACCCACTTCGAGTCTTGGATCTAGCCCTCCAAGACTCAGAGAGGGATCTCTCTATCTAATATAACTTTGTTTGAAGAGGATATTAGGCTAGTTACACAGAACATAGGATTTGTTTTTAGGAATTGGGTATGGGTAGAGAAGAGAAACCATGGGATATGGAGTCACTGTGATGAATGATCAAAAAACCATGTCAACAGGCTAATATTTGCAGGGCAAGGTAGAAAACTCACTGGATCCTTTAATTTTAATGAAATGGGTGAGACAGAACAGGTCAAGAAATCCAACTAAACACAGAGCAACTAAGAATTCTGAGTTTAATCTTCAGTGGAAAACATAAAAACTATACCAAGCCAGAGATAGAGGGTACATTAAAACCAATTGTGTTCTTCATATTCTCGGAATAATTCATAGGCAAACATTAATTATGATAACAGAGAAACAAATTTACAAAGAGAGATGCACATCACCAGTCGAAATAGTCACAAGAATCCTGCAGCATAGCATTGTATTATTGAATTGATGAAAATACAGAAAGCTCAGTGAGATGTTTTACAAAAACTAAATCATGGTCCTCTGACTGATCCCTCATTCACCTTGAAAGCATAGTCTTTATAGCCTTTACATCAAAAACAAAGATCCTATTAAATAGGAACTGAAATACTAAAAATAGTACAAGATCAAATAGTTTCCATAAAAGCAGGATTGGATCCTATCTTAAGGGTTTAAAACCCCATCAAAAATGTCACTTTCGAATTCCTTATTTGACAGTTGGGCAATCCTGGCCAAAAATAACAAAAATCCCTAAAAATATTGAACTATCCGCCATGAGAAAACGGGTCAAACTTATGCAAAAAAGAGGGTTGCTCAGTCATCGATTTGTCCCAATAAGTGACACCTGTGAAAAAACCGAAGGAGGTTATTTTATATTATCTTGTATGGAGAAAAAACCTCCTTCAGTTTCTCAAATTTCGTCTCCACCTCTCTGAAACAACTCCTGCAAAATCGGGGATGTAATAAGAAAAACCAGAAATCCGAAAAATGAGGCTGAAATACAGCTTCTATTCTCCGAACTGGTGGCACATTTGCAAACAATGGGAGAGGTTTTTGTTCTTCAGCCCGTGATGAAAAAAAAACCTCTTTCGGTTTTTAAAATTTAATCTTCATTTTCCCATAATCCTCTTCGCAAGACGAGGTGTCAAACAGACAAAAAAAAGGGTGGTTTTGAAAAATTGGGGGAAAAGTGGTATTTCGGACCCCCCCTGATGTGGTAAGTGGTATTGGGGGGGGGATCCGAAATTACCTGGAGATGACAAGTGTCCCTCCCAATACCATTGTTCCGGACCCCCCCCCTCCGTTAAAGTTCGAAATGCACGAGGGAGTTCATAATTTTTTATGTCCGTAGATTTAATTATTTTGGGATATGTGTAAAAGGTGCACACTATGTTTTTATTTTATTTGTTTTCGACTTGTTGTTTTATTTATTACGTTTTGTCTTTTTGTTTTTTAATATATATATTTATTGTTTATTTTAATATTGTATTTTGTTTTTATGTTTTAATTTATTTAATTTGTTTTAATATTTGTTTTGTTTTGTATTACATTTATTTTTACGTGTTCTATATTTATGCTTTTTAAATTTTTTGTGTTATGTTTATTATATTTGGTTTTTAATTTTTTATATGTTTTTTATCAAATGTTTTATATTAATTAATGTTTAACACTAACCTAAATTAACCTAAATACTAACTTAATTATTAGTTAATTAATTAATTAATTACTAACAACATTAACCTAGCTTATTAATCTAACTACATTAATTTAATTAATATTGCTTTATTACACTAATTAATCTTAAAAATTTGTCACTAATCATTTATTATTAACCTAATGTTTTCTATCCTAAGTTTGTTTATTCAGGGATGAAAGGCGGGTGAAATGTAGCTAATGGGACAAATGGATAAGGGAGTGAGTGTTGTAGAGGTGGATGAAGGATGTAGCAGGGTGATGGAGGATCGGGCGAAATGGATGGAGGGGAATAAAGGGGTCAGTCGAACCAAAAGTCTTCATCACGGGGGCAATGCCAAATCAACAACTGAAGAATCGAGTTACCTATAATTATAGGACCCTAACAGCCCCGAGGGGACAAAGGTTGAATTCTAATTTGGTGGGAATATTCCATTACAAAAATTATTTCCTTTCTTAGATGTTATGGTAGATAGTTGACGACATTTAGAAGACTAAAATACAAGGCAATATTGGAAGAGCTCGAGGAAATTTCAAGAATGCCTCAGCTTATCCCCTCAGTGAATAACAACTGACCAAACAATGACAAATACTAAAGTTTGATGAGACATATAAAGTAAGGGGGGGGCAAATAAAAGTTGGGTTCCATTGTCTTAAGACATGTGAGAATCCTACTATGATATTTTTCAAAGATCTGACTTCCAAGGAATTTGTGAAGCATATTAAGGCCCTCAAAATAAAAAAGAATAGAATCATTGACCAGGGGAACATTGAAAAGGAGTGTGTTAATCATTACAAACTGGTTTTTCAATCTCAAGGAATTATAACAAAGGAAAGAAAGTTGTATATGCAAACTTGTGTTGATGTATTCCCAAGAAAGTTGATGCAAAAGGAATAATGGGTATGTGATCAAAGGCTTATAGTGATGATTGAATTAATGACTACCCTCAAAGAGATGGTTTATGATCAATTTCTCACACGAGACTACTTTCTACTCTAGTCTTCGAGGATTCCCTTTTGCACTAACCTTTTATGTGATGGTTATTGAAACCCTTAACTACCTCATCCAAAAAAAATGTCTCAGTGGATTATCTGAGGCTTGCAAATGGAAAATTTGTATATGAATCCTTTCTTAATATCCTAGAAGAGAAACAATCACTAGACAATAACATGGTTTTCTTGCAATCTTTTTACAAATCCTTTGGATCAAAATTTCCTTGGGCCAAGAATTAATGTTACCATGATAGTTAGTAGGAAACCCTAAGTTGACTAGTAGGATAGGGATGGACATACATATTGTTAAAATAATTCATGTGCTCCTTTTCACCATAGGGAATTAATGTTACCATCATGGTTAGTAGGAATCCCTAAGTTGACTATTAGGACAAGGATGGACATACATACTATTAAAATAATTTATGTGTCTTTGTGCCTATGGATGATTTCCATGATGAATTGATGATGGAATAAAGTGTGTGTGTGAGTGAAATTTGAGTCCAGAAACCATCCCATATCATTAATGCATGTGAATATCCTATCCATGTCAAATTTCAATGCATACAGATACAGTTTGAAAAAATTTCAACGTTGGCCCCATTCACATGTCATTGTTGCCTGCCTCTAGTATTTTTATGGTGTTGATTAATAAATCAATGAAATAGAGGTATTTTTCATCACAAATATGACGCAAATACATTGTATATACATTAATTTAGAACCTTAAAACAAAATGAAGAAAGACCGATGAAATCCTAACACTTGCATCAACCAAATTGGGTACTCTGAAAGAAAAATAGGGTTTATGGTTTACATGATGAATTGATGATGGAATAAAGTAGGTGTGTCACTCCAATTTGAGTCCAGAAACCCTTCCATATCATTAAGGAATTCAAATAGTATATCCATGACAAATTTCAGTGCATACAAAAACTGTTTGAAAAATTTTCAACGTTGGCCCCATTCGCAGGTCCCTGTTGCTGATGTCTGGTCCTCATGCAATTTTCGCTCCTCATTCATCATTCCCTGTTCCTCATTCCTCGTTCCTTGAAATTCATGGTGTGGTCCCCAAGATCCATTATTTTTGTACAAAATTACATACTAATGGCATAAAATGTCCCACACAAAGACCAAATTAATATCTGCTACATAAGTCTTTTGTATTTTTTCAAGGACTATGTAATGGATCTCAATTCTAAGAAGCTTCAAATAGGACCTAAGAACCTTAAGTTCTTTCCTTAACCATGGGTGATGTAAAATTTTCATTCAATAGTAAAATTTTTACATTTAATTGTTTGGCATCATGTGTACCGAGGGCTTGAGCCACCATATCCACAAAGGAAACATACCAAGAATATTTGTCTTATGAACAAGATATGGTACTATCCATTTTAAGTTTTGGAAAAGAGATTGTTCTTATAGAATACACTACATTGCACCATAATATAAGCACTACACCCCTTGAAAACCATGTAACACCATTCAAATTAGACACAATATTCTTGCGACGAAATAGCTATACTATCGACAAACTTTTTTTGTCGATAGTATAGCAAATTCGTCGCAAGATTATTTATATCCATCTCTCTTGCGACGATATAAAATCATTATTGGATTCATTTAATATTTGGTTTATCAACTTGAAATATCAAATTTATACTTTGCAAGCTATCTAGAGCTTCAGTCAAATACAAATATGAAACTTGGAATCATTAACATATCTACTAGAACATATGAAAACTAGGGTTTATGGTTTCCATGATGAATTGATGATGGAATAAAGTGGGTGTGTCGGTGAAATTTGAGTCCAGAAACCCTCCCATTATGTTAAGGCATGAGATTAGTCTATCCAGGTCAAATTTCAATGCATACAGATATAGTTCGAAAACATTTCAACGTTGGCCCCATTCACATGTCACTGTTTCCCGCCTCTAGTATCTTGCTGGTGTTGATTAAGAAATCAATGAAATAGAGGTATTTTTCATCACAAATATGACACAGATACATTTTATATACATTAATGTAGAACCTAAAAGAAAAATGAAGAAAGACCGACGAAAGCCTAAAACTTGCGTCAACCAAATTGGGTACTCTGAAAGAAAATTAGGGTTTATGGTTTACATGATGAATTGATGGTGGAATAAAGTGGGTGTGTCACTAAAATTTTAGTCTAGAAACCCTCCCATATCGTTAAGGAATTCCAATACACTATCCATGACAAATTTTAGTGCATAAAGAAATTGTTTGAAAAAATTTCAACGTTGGCCCCATTCGCAGGTCCCTGTTGTTGGTGTCTAGTCCTCGAGCAATTTTCATTCCTCGTTCATCGTTCCTCATTCATAATTACCCATTCCTCATTCCTCCTTCTTTGAACTGCATGGTGTAGTCCTCAATATCCATTATTTTTGTACAAAATTACATACTACTGGCATAAAATGTCCCACACAAAGACCAAATTAATATCCGCTACATACGTCTTTTGTATTTTTTCAAGGACTATATAACGGATATCAATTATAAGAAGATTAAAATGGGACCTAATAACCTTAAGTTATTTCATTAACCATGGGTAACATAACACTGTCATTCAATAATAAAATTGTTACATTTCATTGTTTGGCATCATGTGTACTGAGGGCTTGAGCCACCATATCCACAAAGGAAACACACTAAGAATATTTGTCTTATGAACAAGATATGGTACTATCCATTTTGAGGTTTGGAATAGAGATTGTTCTTATAGACTACACTACATTGAACCATAATATAAACACTACACTCCTTGAAAACCATGTAACACCATTCAAATTAGACACAATATTCTTGCGACGAATTAGCTATACTATCGACGAACGTTTTTCGTCGATAGTATAACAAATTCGTCACAACATTATTTACATCCGTATCTCTTGCGACGATATCAAATGATGCTTGGATTCATTTAATATTTGGTTTATCAACTTGAAATCTCAATTTTACACTTTGCAAGCTAGTTGGATCTTTAGTCAAATAAAAATATGAAACTTGGAATCATTAACATATCTACTAGAACATATGAATAATAGTGCTTATGGTTTCCATGATGAATTGATGATGGAAGAAATTGGGTGTGTTGGTGAAATTTGAGTCCATAAAACTTCCCATATCGTTAAGCTATGTGATTAGTCTATCCAGGTCAAATTTCAATGCATACAGATACAGTTTGAAAACATTTCAACGTTGGCCCCATTCACATGTCACTGTTGCCTTCCTATAGTATCTTGATGGTGTTGATTAAGAAATCAATGAAATAAAGTGATTTTTCATCACAACTATGACACAGATACATTGTATATACATTAATGTAGAACCTGAAAGAAAAATGAAGAAAGACTGACGAAATCTTAAAACTTGTGTCAACCAAATTGGGTACTTTGAAATAAAATTAGGGTTTATGGTTTACATGATGAATTGATGATAGAAGAAAGTGGGTGTTTCACTCAAATTTGAGTCCAGAAACCCTCTCATATTGTTAATGCATGCCAATAGTCTATCCATGACAAATTTCAGTGCATACAAAAACTGTTTGAAAAAATTTCAACGTTGGCCCCATTCGCAGGTCCCTCTTGTCATTGTCTAGTCCTTGTGCAATTTCCGTTCCTCGTTCATCGTTCCTTGTTCCTCATTCATCGTTCCTTGACCTGCATGGTGTATTCCCCAAGATCCATTATTTTTGTACAAACTTACATACTAATGGCATAAAATGTCCCACACAAAGACCAAATTAATATCCGCTACATAAGTCTTTTGTGTTTTTTTAAGGACTATGTAACAGATCTCAATTCTAAGAAGATTCAAATGGGACCTAAGAACCTTCAGTTCTTTCCTTAACCATGGGTGACATAACACTGTCATTCAATAGTAAAATTGTTACATTTCATTGTTTGGCATCATGTGTACTGAGTGCTTGAGCCACCATATCCACAAAGGAAACATACCAAGAATATTTGTCTTATGAACAAGATATGATACTATCCATTTTGAGGTTTGGCATAGAGATTGTTCTTATAGAATACACTACATTGCACCATAATATAAGCACTACACTCCTTGAAAACCACGTAACACCATTCACATTAGACACAATATTCTTGTGACGAATTAGCTATACTATCGATGAACTTTTTCTTCGATAGTATAGCAAATTCGTCGCAAGATTATTTACATTTATCTCTCTTGCGATGATATCAAATGATGCTTGGATTCATTTCATATTTGGTTTATCAACTTGAAATCTCAATTTTATACTTTGCAAGCTAGCTAGACCTTCAGTCAAATACAAATATGAAACTTGGAATCATTAACATATCTACTAGAACATATGAAAAATATGGTTTATCGTTTCCATGATGAATTAATGATGGAAGAAAGTGGGTCTGTCAGTGAAATTTGAGTCCAGAAACCCTCCCATATATTTAAGGCATGCGATTAGTCTATCCAGGTCAAATTTCAATGCATACAGATACATTTTGAAAACATTTCAACGTTGGCCCCATTCACATGTAACTATTGCTCGCCTCTAGTATTTTGATGGTGTTGATTAATAAATCAACGAAATAGAGGTATTTTTCATCAAAAATATGATGCATATACATTGTATATACATTAGTGTAGAACCTGAAAGAAAAATGAAGAAAGACCGACGAAAGCCTAAAACTTGTGTCAACCAAATTGGGTACTCTGAAAGAAAATTAGGGTTTATGGTTTACATGATGAATTGATGATGGAAGAAAGTGGGTGTGTCACTCAAATTTGAGTCCAAAAACCCTCCCATATATTTAAGTCATGCTAATAGTCTATCCATGACAAATTTTAGTGCATACAAAAACTGTTTGAAAAAATTTCAACATTGGCCCCATTCGCAGGTCCCTGTTGCCGGTGTCTAGTCCTTGTGCAATTTTTGTTCCTAGTTCATCATTCCCCATTCCTCGTTCCTCGTTATTTTTGTACAAAACATACTAATGGAATAAAATGTCCCACACAAAGACCAAATTAATATCCTCTGCATAAGTCTTTTGTCCTTTTTCAACGACTATGTAACAAATCTCGTTTCAAATAGGTAACAATATTTATGATCATGATGGTATAAAAATGAAGGATATTATCTTGGTTTCAAGAATAATTTATCCTCTACTGAACAAGGCCAACCATGTGAAGGTGGAAGCTCACATGGCCCCTCCCCTCCCCCTCACATCACTCTCAATTGATCCTCAAAACCCAATCTATAAAACATAAAATAATAAAAAGCAATGTCCTATTAAGATTCATGCATAAAAACTACAAAAACAAAAATTAATGAAGGTACATGAAATTATGTGTTTCTAAATGATATTTTTAGTCTACCACGTACTTTACTATATTGACAACTATTTTCAGGTTTCAAATAATAATTAA
>ML787491.1:528718-543494 GCA_009831015.1 Picea engelmannii
ATGTAACCTAGGATATAAAAATGTCGCATAAAACTTAAAAACATGTAATTAACCCATGACATTAAAAGTAAATTATTTTAAGAGAATAATTCATACAAATTAAAATATTATATAGTCATGTACCTAATCCAACCTCAACATCTTTGTAATCATCCTTAATCTCTATCTTGATCTTCTTCATCGAACTCGACATCTGTATCATCATCTAGTTTTGAAACGATGTTGAAAGGATTGATGATATCATCATCGTCATCAATGTCATTTTCGAGCATATTTTCATCGACATCATCATCAGGAATTTCAATATTGTCTCCTACGCCTAGATCATGATCTTCTTCATCTTCTTCATCTATCGACCCTCCATGATCTTCCATCTCTGTCTAATATTCTGTCGAATCATCTTCTTGATCTTCAATATCATCTTCTTCCTATAAATGCGTATACTTAATTGGCCTTCCTCTTGGATCATATCTAACAAAAAATGACCAATCCATTTCACCTGGGACATTTGAGTAAAAGACCTGTTCACATTGGCTTGGAAAAACATAGCGATCATGTCCTCTTTCAAACATCGTTGTTTTAATCATTGGAAATCTGTTGGCATGTTGAATAACAGTTCTTTCCTCATCATGTTCATGCATTCGTAACCTATACCATTTGACATCGAACATAACTAATTTGAAGGAATTAAATTCACACTCAAGTATATCATTTAAATACCCATAGTATCTATTTTCAGATTCTCGGGGATGTCTGTCACTCCTAGAGGAAACATTAGTAACCTGGAATACTGCAGTTATCCCACTATTATAAGTTTTCCTGGTTTCATCCAATTGTTTGATGTGAAATTTACGACCATTGCACCACATAGCCTTGTGGTTTTTCAAATGAAATATGTCAGATATGTAAAATATGCATTGTCAATTAATAAATTAACATATATTTATATAACTTCGAAAGTATCTGAAAAATATAGTACACATGTAGTCACATTAGTATAATATAAAATAACTGAATAAAATGGGTGAAATTGCTTATCTATCCATCTTTCAAATCATATGCTAGATCAATTTCCCTCTGCGTAACATTGGCATCTCTGTTACGACGAGATTCTCTAACCAATTCATACAGTCGTTGCCATGATAACCTGCCTCCATTATGTTGTTTACATCTTTCAATCCACACATTCATCCAGTCAAGATTGTTTGCAATGTATAAATGCAATGCATCCCACTCTAGAGCAACTGAATCAAAAAAACATAATTCACCAATATTAAATATTAGTTATAACGTACAATATGTAGGTAATTATAAATATTTATAATTTATGAAATAAATTATATTAATATATTAATGAGTATGATCATATACACAAAAATGAAAATTTATATGTATTATTAATATAAATTATCACAATTATTAATATATTACCTCTCATTTTCTTCATTCTACCTTTCCCCAATAGATGCTCCTGATCTTCAAATTTTTTGATGGAGTTCACATCCCAAATGCGATCCATTACATGCATAGTTGGCGTTACTAATTTAGGAAGATATTGACTAATATACACCATGGATTGATATACCATATATCCCTCCACCACAGAACCCTCAGGATGTGCTCTTTGTCTAACCAACGCCTTCAATGATTTCAAGTGCCTCTCCACCATCCACATTGACCTTGTGTGAACAGGTCCACAAATTTCAATCTCCTCAACTTGGTGTATGAGATAGTGTTCTTGTGCATTGAAAAATGTAGGAGGTATATACTTTTTCATTTCACACATTAGACGAGTAATTTCTCTCTTCCAATTATTTATATCATCTTCATGTATTTCTTTCAATGAAAACCATCTACATGAGATCGTGACACAAGAAAATAACATGTTTCAACATAACATAATATAATATATTACATTACATTACAAGTAAAACACGTGTCATTAAGTACAACAATAATTTGAAAGAACATTTTGCATATAAATCACAACTACGTCTTACCTCATGTATTTTCCAAGATCATATATAACTTGTTTGATGTTGTTGTCAAAGTCATTTGGGAGAGATAGCAGTGGAACATACTATAACAAGAAAATGAATCGTTATTTGTTTCAACCAAAGTAGACAAGAAAAAAAAAGATCTATAAGGCCAATATATATAAATATGTATACCAAAATTATTACCTTAATGAAGGTATGCCAATCATGTGTTTTTACTCCACCAAATTCACCTTTCTTCGTTAAGATATTTTTTATGTTTGAAGCAAAACCCATGGGAAATTTAATTCTTTGAATGACCTATTTTACATCATTGCTTTGTTTCTCTGTTAATAACCATGGAAGGTTATTTCAGTCTAGTACTCCATCTGATCTATTTGCATATCGGATCACACTTCACATTGTATGATTGGCTTCCTGAATGTCAGTACAAATTTTGACAATTTTTTCTTTGTCCCTCCTACCATCTATGATTCTCCATAACATTTCAGTCACACTCTTCCCAATATGCATTGTATCAAACAAATGAGCTATTTTTAGCCCTCATAGTAGGGCAACCTCATGAATTGAGCGAGATAATATTTCATTCCTCGTGGAAGCCCATTATTAATACCTTCATGATGATTGTGGCCTTCATGAAGCATACAGGAAATCACAAAAATAATTATCAAATACGGTAAAATAAATTCAATGATTAAAATAAACATTCAAAACATTACATGATCTACGATGCATCATGAAATTGAGTACCTTGACAATTTCTATTATATTCTAACCTCCATAGGTGAGGTGTCATTCTTCATGGTTTTAAACCAGCCTCTTCTTTCCCATTGAAAAGATGTTTTTCAGTAGTACGATACCTATGGTTCTTAGGAACAATGTGCCTATACTCATCAAACACCATTTTTCCTAAAATTTTTGAATGACGATACTTCATCTTAGGGCCACAAACTGGACATGCAAATTTACCCTTTGTTTGAAGACCTGGAACAAATGGATTAATGTCAATTATACGATGAGATTATTTAAAAATTAAACATGCACCATGATAATATTAAAATATTATATAGTATTAAAGAGCAATATTAGAAGTCTACATACCACAAAAATGTGTTAGTCCAAGGGCATCATGAATTGTCAGTAAAAGTATTCCATGAAATTTAAATTTCTTCTCCTTGATTGGTTTACATATGTCATACATTGTGATGCCAGCCCATAACTTTAGTAGCTCGTCGATAATAGGCTCGATATATACATTCATATCTTTAACTTGGTACTTACCTAATTGTTTGAAATTACACATAATTACTAAAGGAATGATATCATGTAATATATATAATTAAATGAATAAACAAAATATATTATGAAAAAATTGAAACAAATGAAAATGTTAAATTCAAAAAATTAATGTAAAAACATACCTAGAACAATCATTGTCAACATTATGTGCTCCCGGTCCCCGAGGTGTAGGACAGTCGGTGATGGAGTGTGTTGTTAAGCCACTCCGTGTTGAAAAGTCACCGGTTTGAAACCTGCGGGGACAAAAAATCCAACCATGTTAAGGGTTGGTGTGGCTTAGGCCGGGTGTGATCCCCAGGTGATTTTGACGGCTTATATGCCCCTAAGTCATGGTTTCTCAAGCCAAAGGTTAATCCTGATGCCAAGAAGGTCCGGACCAATTAACAAACAAAAAAAAAACATTATGTGCTCCCTCTTTATTGACATCCAAGGAGGAATGTTATTGTTGATAACAAAAATAGGCCACACTGAGTAAATAGACCTAAGCTCTCCGAATGGATTAACACCATCAGATGCCAATGAAATCCTAACATTACGAGGTTCATCTTTGAAATCTGCCCATTTTTCCTCAATTTCCCTAAATGCAGAACCATCGGCAGGTATTCGAAGAACACCATCTCCACTCGTTTTACATGCATGGTAATACATAAATTGTGCTATGCTTTCAGACCTGGACAATCGCTACAAATGTGGAATTATGGGAATATGACGAAGAACCTTTTGAGGCACCCTTTTTGTTGCTTGATCGGTTCAATATCTACTGATAAGACATTGCAGACATTCAGTTTTCGAAGCATGTTGTCCATAATATATAATATGGTAAATGGGACATGCATCTATAGTTTTATAATCCATTCCAATGTATTTCATAATGGCATGCAAACCTCGATATGTGCAAGGTAAAATATTTGATGATGGTAACAAAAATTCACCTAACAATCTAGAACATAACAAACAACTAGTTAATGTAATAATATTAATCGTAAAAATTGCATTCTTATTTTACACATTAATTAACACTAAAAAAAAATATAAAAAAATCAACATTTATGTATAGTATGAGATGAAAAATATTACATACCTTAGTATATGTGTCATACAATTATTCGACAAATTATTCATAACCTTTAAGTTCACTAGCAACAATGTAGCGGAGAGAAGATTTTCTCTTGATCCTTCAAAAAGTCGTTTATTTTCCTTTTTTAATAGTGGTTCATCATAAATACCAGCATTTTCCCCATCCTCATCCCATCCTCATCCGACTGCGAAAACAAATCTTGGATCATTTGATTTGTCCCATCATATTCTTCCATGGGATCATTAACTTGATTTGTCCAATCATCTTCTTCCATGAGATCCTCATTTTCTTGGTCATGATGATGTTCTTCATCTTGTACAACATCATTTCTACTAATACTTGGTGCAATATTCTGTGGAAAGTTAGAGGGAAACTCTAACTTTATAATTACAAACAATCATGCAAAATTAGTGTATACTATAACAAACATTCAAACAATATCAATATATATATAATTTTATATAAAATTGACAAAATAAAAAAATATAATGAATATATAGCTAATTACCATGGGACGATATTCATTCGATCCTCTATCAATGTGACCATATTTCCTACAATGTTTTGTAGTTGTTGCTATTAAAATTCTTACATGACGTCTGAGGCAACATTTTTTACAAGGGCAATAACATCTACCATCACCCTTTTCACCTGCTTTACTTTTTTCCCCACCTCTAACAACATTCTGCGATATTTTTCCGCACAAAAATACCCTTTCAGAGCCGTCATTGTTATAGAAAGATTTTCGCAACATCTTTAAATCATTAAATATTTATAGTCCAAGTTTAGGTCACTATCGTCGCAATTGCGATGATAATGACCTAAAAATATTTCTTTTCCACCTATTTATTTTAGGTAATTTTTAACGATCAATTTTAAGGTTAGGTTAGTCATCGCTCTTGCGACAGACAAACTACAGTCGTCACTTTTGCGACGAACATTGACCATAATAATTTAGTCAAACTACATGTGTTGCGATAGCGACAAATACAGGATGGATTTAGAAAAATTGAACTTTTTCTCTTGCATGTTGCGACGAAAGAGTACTTTCGTCGCAAGTGGTCATCGCAAATTTTTCAATATGTAGTAGTGCCTGAAAGTGTGCATCAGACCAAAATAATTTGAGTTTGATTAAATTTTACAAGGATAGGTGCACTGGCCTTTTTTCTCACCAGCCCAATAACCACACAGGCTCTCCGACCTCATATTCATATATATATGCCAATGTGTCTATCCTTGTAAAATGTAATCACACTCAAATTATTAATAATATAACATAGTTGTGTGCATACCTCTCAGAAGAAAAGAGATGGGTGTCTAAACTCCATCGAAAAGGGAAAAGAGGGGCTTGAGCCCAAGGGAATATTTTGTTAATATTTCCAAAAAGTATAATTTATGGATATTTATTTATCCTAAGTTACGAAGGGATGGGAATGAGTAACCAAGTGGATAAAGGTAAGTCTAAAGGTGAAAAGTGTTCAGTTATGAACATGCAAATATATGGTCAAACCTTAGTGTATTTTGGGGGGGTGAATGATTTTTCATCATCGGTCAAAGCATTTGAATGGGAGGAACGACGATTACCTTATCTGCAAAGAAAATATTGTAAAGGGGTTTTTCCATATTGTAACCAAAGTCTTTTCTTTTGAAGAGGCAGGTTTTCAATCCCATGAGCATTCTCTTCAGGTGAGAGATTTGTTGTCAAAGAGGCGAGTTGTCAGGCCCATGATCATTCTCCCAAGGTGAGATATTTTCTAAGAATTGTTTCCTGGTGTGTTGGGAATTAGTTACAGGGCTCTAAGACTTCCTATCTAGCCTATTACTAATTCCAATAAAGGGAAGTGGGGCAACGGAGAGACTATTGAGCAGAGAAGGGGCACACTTCCTAGGGTGAGACAAGCATGTGGGGAATGAGAGATTCTAGGCTAGTTGTAGAAGTTGGGCACATTGGAATGATAAATTTTGTTGATTATCAAACCTTAGGTTGGAATTATGAATTCTTTTTACCTAGTAGATTTTAATCCCCATCTTGGGGGTGACCTAGATTGTTGAAAGTATATGAGCAACATAGTCTATGACTGGGACGAACTTCTAATCTTTGTGTGCATTTGGTGACTCTTTATAAAAAGATAAGTGTTCTTTATCTGCTTTCATAATTTACTATGTTCTTATTTACCTATGTCTGATATGGGTTTATTTCTTGTATGACATTGCATATAATTAATTTCTATTATTTCGTATAATGTTGTTTTCACATGTAAATCATGATGTTGTTATTCAATAATTATTGTCTCACATGAAGCGTATGATAGTTATTGATTTTCATGTTATTTAACTTTGTAATAGTGGTCATGAGTTCCGAGGCAAGGCTAGAATTGTTGTGCGTACAGGGAGATAATTCGTGCATGCAAGAGGATGGAATCGTTGTATGCACAGGAAAACAGTCTGCATGCACAAAAATAACTAAATATGTGTTCAAAGTGTGCGCGTAATATATTAGTGTGTTCTGAATGATTGTGCGTGGATTTGTATTATGTGTTAATTCTGCTATTATAACTAGTGTGAAGAGGAAAATTTGTGAGGGCACGATCCATCTTGGGATCATGTGTGTTACCTCACGTGTTTCTGCATGGATTAATGTTATAGTGTAGAATATGCACACTATATTTTTGGAGTGTCATTTCTCAACCGTAAGCTGGGGGTGTCATGGATTGGTATCAGAGCATGGTACCTAGCTAGGAGGTTGGATACGTTACAAATTGGTATCATAGTTGTATCTAAGCTAGGATGTTGGGTATGTTACATGCTCTTGTGATATCTAGCCCATCTTTGTGTTCCTTCAAGAGAATGTGAAAAGATAATTTTGGAGGCACATTACAGTCGAGTGGTAGGGAACTTCAGTGTGGATAATATAGTAGGAATACTTCAAAAGCATTTCTACTGGCCAAAGATTCAACAATACATTGGCCAATATATCAAGTTGTGCATTTCCTATGCCATTGGTAAGCCATCCATTAAGAAACGGGTTTTGTTCACTCTGCCTGCCCTAGAAAAGCGTTGGGAGTCTCTATCCATGGATTACATGTTAGGTTCTCCCTCCACCAAACATGGTCATGTTTTTTTGTGTGGTTGTTGATCAGTTCTCTAAGATGGCCATTTGGACACCATGTAAAAAGAGTATCATAGTTGAGGTCATTGCTAGGCTCTTCTTTGGGCAGGTTTGGGTTCATTTTGGGATACCATGGACCATTATTTTAGATAGGGATACCAGGTTCCTTAGTACTTTTTGGTTCAACCTATGGTCTCTAATGGACACCAAAATTACCAATCAATTTCCTTTCATCCCCAAACAGATGGAAAAATAGAACTGGTCAACAAAATGATTCTGTATATTCTAAGAATCCACGTGCATGAGATGAGATCCTTCCACATGTTCAACATAGCTATAAAAGATCCCTCCACAACTCCATTGGCCACAACCCTTTTCATGTGTTCTTGGGGTTCCAACCATTGGCCCCCATTGATGTAGCTCTACCGATTCCATCTTCCTCGACAAAGTACTCCCATGTTCAGATTGAGGCAGACATAACAACCAATTTTTTTGAATGGATCCAACACCTCCAATAACAAGCTCATGATATCTTGGATAAATCTAATGCCAAGCATAATAAACAACAAGACCAACATCGGGTTCGTCACAAGTTTCAGGTTAGTGACAATCTGTGGTTGCATTTGCAAAAATAACACCTTATAGGCCCCCACGAGAAGCTCATACCACTCCAATATGGGCCTTACACCATCACAAAGGTTATGGGTGATAATTATTTTAAATTGTGTATTCCTCTTTTCCTTTTCTTGCACATGGTATTTAATGTAGATTTGCTTCAATCATATTTCCCACCTTTGTTGGACACCTTGGAGGTGGATGAGAAATTGACCCATACATAACTCAATCCTAACTGCATTATGAAATCTCTAATGGATCGGATCATGGACACTACGATGAAGGAAACCCACCAACTGAACATATAGCTCTATCATGTTGTCAAAGAAGGAAAACTACTTCAATAAGGAAAGTGTCTCACCAAGGTTTAGATTCAGCAAAAGTTCCCCATATCCTAATGGAAATTGACAAAAATGGGGACCATTGGTTCCTAAGGGGGGAGTACTGATCCAGGTGAATATCAATGGCCCCCCACCTCTTCCATTGACTCATCATGGTTCTCCATCTTTTCCATTTTGTTTATGATTTTCGTGTCCTAAACTTCTAAGGTCTAGCCAGTTTGTCTTCTACAATATTTTATTATTAATAGAAATTGGGTTTCACTATATTGTTATACTCTCTACTATATATGTGGGTGTGTTTCATTTCATTGTCAGTATAATCTATATCACCTATCTCCCAATTGTACGAGTGAAATATATCATTATCAACACCATGATTATCATCATCGTCATCGGCAAAAATTACATCCACATTGTGTACAGAAACCAAGGGAAACACATAAAATTGATATGGAAGCAAAGAGGAGACTAGAAAACTTACCTTTTGAGGAGAATATATCCATCACACAAGGATTCTAGGGCACCACGCGATTGAAGTTAAGCTTCTCATGATAGTTACAATGCTTCAAATCTACACTATCTCTTCACAGGTATACTTTTTAGAAGGAATATCAATGAATATGATTCATCATGGGTATTTATATGTATGTATGTATGTATGACATCCTTATGAGATTTAATAGGATCCTCTTCCTCTTCCTCTCTCTTCCTCTTTTTTCCTTGATATTTTCTTTTCTTTTCATTACATATAATAATGCACAATTCTGCAAAACGATTTGGTTAAAATTTGTAGATTTCAACCACATTATTTTCATAGACTAGTTTAGCAATACACAAAACACCATATTGAACTTTTAAATATTCCAAAGCTCTAGTGATTCTTTCATCTTTCTAGGATGGGTAGTGAAGGATAATCATTTTTTATCATAGAGGAAAACAATAAATTACCTTTTCCTAGCGATTTGGAGAAACAACCCACAAACAAGTGAAGGCTCTAGCTCTAGTCCAAGGGTTAAGACTTCTAAAGCATGAAGGATTTCATCATATGTTGGTGATTCGGGACTCAATTAGTCATCATATCTTGGTGATTAGGGACTCAATGGTTATAATTGAGTATATTCTTTCATTTCCAAGCCCCATAGATCCCTCGTTAAAAAAATTTGTTATGAGATTTCAAAAATTGGCCAAAAGCTCTGTAAAATGTGAATTTTCTCATGTTCTAAGGCACTTAAACTCCATTGTTGATAAGTTTGCAAAAAGAGAGAATAGGTTGGAAAAATGTGAATTGTCTCGTCTTCTAAGGCACTTAAACTCCATTGTTGATAAGTTTGCAAATTGAGAGCATATGATTTCCAATGGGACAGTTTAAGGAAAAATGGGGAGGCATCACAACCTGTTATTTTCCATCAAGTTCGAATTAAGCACTGTTGATAATTTTGAAAATTGAGAGAATAGGTTTTCCACTGGGACACTTTAAGGAAAAATGGGGGAGGCATCACAACCAGTTATTTTCCATGAAGTTTGAATTAAGCAAATATTTATTGTTTGAAGGCATAAGTAAAAAGTTATTGTTTGAAGACATAAGTAGTATGGACACTTGGCATAAGACYTRACAATAAGGTACCCCACAGAATGGAGCTATGACTCCCTCCCTTTGTTGTTTGAAGGCATAAGTAAAAGGTTAGTGTTTGAAGGCATAAGTAGTATGGACACTTGGCATAAGACCTGAYAAGAAGGTACCACACACAATGGAGCTATGACTCCCTCCCTTTGTTGTTTGAAGGAATAAGTAAAAAGTTAGTGTTTGAAGGAATAAGTAGTATGGAMACTTGGCATAAGACYTGACAAGAAGGTACCCCACACAATGGAGATATGACTCCCTCCCTTTGTCACTCATCATGGTAGAGGTGGATCTACTAATTATTGARTGMATTTGGTATTAACTTCAATCTTAGACATGAAGTGRGTGAAATARCAAGACTATCCCCTCATTACTATGTATACATATCTAATGGTGGTYAGGGGGTTTGTCAGTGGAGAATGGATAGTGGTGAAGGATAAAAATGGTRGTCAAGGGGTTTGTCAGTRGASAATGTAGTCAGGTGAAAGGGATATAGGGAGAAAATAAAGTTTTTTTCTGAACMAATGCTCTAGCAAATGTAACAGGGTTKAGGTGACATGAGCAATAATGCAAGGTCATGGARCATTTTKTTTGTAATTCCAACGATGTGAGGTAATCATCCTTTTCCAAAAGGATTTGAAGGTCTCTTCAATGAAATTACMATCTTATCATGATTAAGTCCATGAAAAAAAGGAATTYGATGAGGTGTTACTTACCTATGTTACTTACCTAAGTTMTCTACCTAAAATAGTTTTGTGAGAAGGCATACAATGAGCTAACCCATCATTCTCCTTACTCCTACATCTCTACTCCATAAAATTCTCCATATATCAATGATCCATACAATTTTTTTTATATAAAATGGATGGATTCAGTTATCATTATGAATATAAGAAAGATATTATTGTTATCGAACAAATAAAATAGTTTTGTGAGAAGGCATACAATGAGCTAACCCATCATTCTCCTTACTCCTACATCTCTACTCCATAAAATTCTCCATATATCAATGATCCATACAATTCTTTTTATTAAATGGATGGATTTTGTTATCATTATGAATATAAGAAAGATATTATTGTTATCGAACAAAAACATAAAGATATAACAAATTATAAATTAGTAAAAGGATATGATTATTATTTCTAACACATAATAGTATTGTGTACAATACATGGTATGCACTTATCACTTAACGATAAAAATAGATAAATGAAAAAAGGTATAAAGGAAAGTTGTCGATATTTATATTATAAATATAATATAAATATTCTTGAATAGAACTTTTTATATATATATATATATATAAAAGCACTTCCTTACCTTGAAAATAAACATTAAAAATCAATGCTACTTGCTGCAACAGAAATTGAAACCGCTAAAGTACAAGCCAACAAGTTAAATTTCACTACTACAATGAATTACATTTGATCCTATTTACATACATATATAGCACAAGTAGGATGATATATATATATATATATATATATATATATATATATATATATATAATACATTGCACAAAATTCATATCTAGTTGGCAGTGTGGAAAATTTACGAAGAAAAAAATAGAGTAGAGAGTGTAATGTATAATAAGTCACACCAATAGGTACTAGATAAGTGATGGAGTGTATGATCAACTATCAAGATTGACTGGGGAATTGAATTTTCATTTAACGATTGACCACGAATACAACATAGCACAAGTCTCTTGTACTTGCTAGACGAGATGGAGTCGTCATTTGACACCTTGTATTCTTCTAGGGTTTCCTAGTCCATCTTGAAACTAGCGATCACCACCTCCCTCTTCACTTTCTATGTGAAACGATTGATTTTAATTCTTGGTCATCTTGAAACTAGAAATCGTGACCTCTCTCTTCATTTTGTAACTAGCAATCGTGACTAGTTTGTAATCAATTTTATGCATTTTCGATGTACTTGTGAAGCATTGAAGATTAATAGGAAATCCATCCTCATTGAGATAGGCCCAAAGACGTAGGAAAAATTGTGTCGAACCCCTGTTTGTTTCTCCTTATGTTTACTTTCTGATTTGTATTCTTTATGATGGTTACAACATTCTTTCAGTAAAATCTCCTTCCTCATTTAAGTTTTTGAATGATAAGTTAACACATGATTAAAAATCAACCAAGTATTTAAAAGATTCAATTTTGGATTCAGAGAGATATCCATGTCCATGTAAAGATTTTCATGGTGGAAGGATGAAAAAAATAATTGTGATTTATTGCGGGCATAGTGTTATAAGCCCTTGGGATGGAAATATTTATCCATATATTATAGAATTGCATAGCATGAGAGATGAAGAGACACCAAACGTAATTGAAGAGGGACCAAATAGAGTACCAAACATAGATGAAAAGGAACCGCACATAGATGAAGAGGAAAAAATATTAGATGAAGGGTTTGAAGTTGATAAAATTATCAATGAGGGTCTCAATGTTGATTGGAACAAATTGATGTATGATGCTTTAAAATATTTTTATGGTAATTGCAAGTTAAGTCTTTGGAAAAAAAGTCTTCAAATTATTAACTTGGAAGTAGTGCATGGCTAGACATATGAGGGTGTAAATGAGTTATTGGCATTTTTACATTAGCTTTTACCATGTGAATCTGCATTGACAAGAAAACAAAATCAATCTAAAATGTCAATCACTAAAATAGGCTTAGGCTATGAAAACATCCACACATATGTGAATAGGTTTGTATTATTTCACAAAAATATAGCAGTTGAGACTAAATGTCCAAAATGTCAAGAAGAAAGGTGTAGACCAAGGGTTGAAATCAACTATAGTTCATAGAAAGGATCTTTTCCACTTTCCACTAATCCCATGATTACTTCAAATGTATAGGTGCCAAGACATTGGTGAACTTATGCAATGACATGCCCAAATTAAAATCACTGATGGAAAATATCGACATGTGCCTAATTTTAAAATGTGGATGGAATTTGACATAGATGGATTAATCGTTTGCAAGATCCTTGTAATATAAGGTTGGGTTTGGCTCTAGATGGGGTGAACCCATTCTCATATCAAATTACTAAATGGTCAACTTGGCCAGTCATTTTATTTTATTTTTAATTCTATCATGGATTATGCTAGGAAAGAAATGTGTGAATTTAGATACAATTGATGTTTATTTAGAACCATTATATGATGAGATAATAGAATTATGGAAAGGAATTGAAGCAATTCAATTTCTAAATGATGGTGATTCGATGAAATTCACTTTAAGGGTTTTGTTGTTGTTTTCAATTCACGATCTTCCTACATTTTGGTGCACTAACTAGTCTCACCATTCATGGATACCATGGATGTCCTACTTGCATCTTTAAGGATTTTGTGAGGCACTCAAGTAGTGTGTGTAAGTCTATTTATAGTGGACATCATGCTTATCTTAAAATGGATCATTCATATTGTCGAAAAAATTCACACTTCGATGGTCATGAAGAGAATTGTGAAGCACCATTGATAATAATAAGTGAATACATTATTGAGAATGAACACAAGAAAATGTTGTTTATTGAATGTACTAGCATATGTGGTAGTTGAAATGATCCATGTAATGAAACTAGTGTAAAATGATTATGCATATTCTATAAGTTGTCATACTTTAAGGATATTTCATTAGGCATAGTATCAATTATATGCATACTTAAGAAAAATATAGCTAATTCTATTATAGAAACTCTTTATGGTGCTTCTGATATCGTTTCATCACTTTAAGACTTTCAAAAACTAAATATTCAATGAAATATCTGGTTGAAAAATATGATGGTGAGAAATATAGAAAATGTATTTCTCCGTATGTGTGGAAAAAGGAACAATGTGCACAATTCTTAAATTTGATGTCTAGAACTCGCTTTCACACTAGATATGTAAGTAGTAACATTAGAAGCCAAATTTCCATTAATATCTTAAGAGCCTCAAGACCCATGACTCTCATCTCATGATTGATGATATTTTACCTATTGTGATCAATATATCAAGTTTGGAAAAGGGGCCAAGATTGGAAATTATAAGGTTCAATCTAATTTAAAGATAATGAGTTTACATGTATTAGATACGCCAAACTTTGATAATTTGAGGGAAGAGGTTGTTGAAGTAGTTTTTTTTATTACGGCCTAGTAAGAATGTGATGGATATATCCTATAAGACGATACATGAAAGTTTTGAAAAATATTTTTCACACTCGGTTAAAATTGGAAGGAAACATGTTCGAGGGATTTTCAATGCAAGAGGCCATGGGATTTTGCACAAAATATATGAAGGATTTTAAAATGTGAATTGACATGTATGGGATGATGAATAAGATTAGAGATTTGCAAGGGAATTATTAAAAGGAAATGGGTGCCACCTCAAGCTATCACATGAATAAAGTACTACGATACATGCGTATGTTCTTCAAAACACATATTCGTTCTATAAGTGAAAAAGGTGAACATATTCTTTACATGATAAATTATTTATTCAATTGCATTTACACATTTATATTATTTTTATTACTATCTTGTATGTTCAGATTATATGTAGAAAATGCGAAGAAGAGAATAAAAGAGAGATGCGCCAACCTCAAAAGCATAGATGTCATGATTTGATTGGAGGTATTTTTTTCCAAAAATTGATGAATGGATTGTTGATGTAATTAGTGACTTAAAACAAGAAGGTCAAGATATAAAAATGGATTAAATTGAGATTT
>ML787491.1:545545-570702 GCA_009831015.1 Picea engelmannii
AAGCCTAGGATGGTCGTATTTCATTTAAATGCAGTCTCGTTTGAAACAAAAATTCAAGGAAATTGTTGATATAATGATTTATGGGAGAGGTGATAATTTACAAGAAACACTAGAAGAATACATTTAATATGATGATAGAGTGTCGAACAAGAGACTTTGATTCCAAGTGAAGAGATTGAGAGAGAGACTTTGGCTTGACACTTTCTACTTTTCACCTCCATGGGCATGGTCACTTTTGCATGTGGTATTGATTTTTCTTTCCTCCATGAGGAAGGAGTTGCATGTTTTCTCTTATGGCCTCTAAAAATTTCCCCTCAAGCTGCGAGATGCATGCTTTAATATTCTTTTAACCACTATAAAATATGCATGCATAGCCCTCTTTGATCTAGAGGGTTTCATTACTCTTTTATTTGCAACATCCAGTTTCAATTTCCCTTTTCTAGCTCCTTTGAGCATTTCCACCCCAATTTTTGAAGGACTCATCATCATGTGAGTTGTATCTCCAAAGTATGTTCTGTCATTGTAAGGACATGATATTTTTAGGTGCCCATGTGATTTGCAGAGACTAAAATGAAAGGTAATGCTTTTGTAATCTAGGGCTTGGGTGAAGTAATGTCTTCCCACATCAAACACTATCACATCTTCTAGTGCCATAGAAATATCCATGTTGAAACATATTAGAGCCATGAAGGTTTTATTTTCCAAAGCTATGTTAGGATTTGTATGATGATAAGTGCCCAAGGTATCCCCTATTATCTTGAAAATTGGAAGTTTCCAAAACTCAAAAGGAAAACATGATAACTTCACCTAGAGAGCCATCTTGTGTGATGTTCTCACATCAAATCTTGTGTGCCATTGAAAGAAACTTAAACTTGTGTTTCCCCATAACCATGGCTTTCCCAAGACTATATTTTCTCGGTCCTCTATTGAGTTGAAAATAAAAGTGTTGAAGCCACAGGCTCCTATAAGAGTAGATGGATTGTACCCCAAAAAGTGGTCCCATGTTTGGTGGACCACTTCTGTAGGTCTTGTTGATGATATCATCTTTGGTGGAATTGATCAATTAAGGATTATTCTATATAGAGGATGACATTCTTGTAGAATAAAGAGGGATCAATGGTCACCTTCATGTGTTCTACAACTTTTTTGATGCATTAAGGCTTCCTCTTTCTTGTCCTTTTCTCTTTTGAATGAGTATGGACTACAACTTCCATGGATGGATAGATCAAATTTTTTGTTCCAAGGATCAACGAGACTGGTGGGGGTCTACGAAATGAGAGATGGCCCACTTGTGAAGTGACGATCACTGGAGGAGGAATGGATAGTGGCGAAGGATAAAAGCAGTGATCAGGGTGTTTGTCAGTGGAGAATGTAGTCAAGTGAAAGGACTATAGGGAGGAAATCAAGTTTTTTTCTGAACCAATGCTCTAGCAAATGTAACAGGGTTGAGGTGACATGAGAAATAATGCAAGGGCATGTAACATTTTCTTTTTAATTTCAACGATGTGAGGTAATCATCTTTTTCCAAAAGGATTTGAAGGTCGCTTCAATGAAATCACCATCTTATCATGATTAAATCCATGAATAAATAAATAAATTAAATGAGGTGTTACTTACCTAAATTCTTTACATAAAATAGTTGTGTGAGAAGGCATACAATGAGCTAACCCACCATTCTTCTTGCTTCTACATCTATACTTCATAAAATTCTCCATATATCAATATTATATATATTCATAATACAAGTATTTTACTAAAATAAAAAGAAAACACTTATTCTTTTAATTATGAAATCTTAAAATCAAACAATCTCATTTGTGTTTAACTTTGTGTTTAACTTTGAAAGCCAAGTGTGGCCTTTCTTTTTATTAATTATTAAATGGATGAATATTGTTATCATTATGAATATAACAAAGATATGATTGTTATCAAACAAAAATATAAAGATATAACAAATTATAAATTAGTAAAAGGAGATCATTATTATTTCTAACACATAATTTTGTGTACAATACTCGGTATGTACTTATCACTTAACAATAAAAATAGATAACTGAAAAAAGGTATAAAGGAAAGTGGTAGATATTTATATTATAAATATAATATAAATATTCTTGGATAGAACTTGCTATGTGAATAGCATGGTATTCTTATTCTAAATATGATATTAGATAGGATTTTACGTGATCATCAAGGGCAGAAGACAATTTTGTAATTAGCACCAGAAGCACAAGTGAAGGTGCTTGACTGATCATCTTTTGCATAGCTGTAGGCATGTGGGCACTGATCCTTGAAGATTTTGGAATAGTTGGTAGGAGGGCAGTTGTTCAGGTAGTCCCCGGTGCAACAGTATTGAGGGGTATTCAAAGCAACACAGGCACTGTTGCATCCATCGGTCACTTTGAATTCTGCAGGGCAGATGGCATTTATGTTGCTGCAGCTGGGTGCTTTGCAGCTCGAGTCCGAGGGAGTTATGGAGAGGGGGATATTGAAACCATCAACGAGAGAGATGTCATAGGTGTCTCGATTGTTGGCCCCATTCAAAGTATATTCAGCAAGCGTTGTAGGAGGCTGTCCTGAGACTTGACAATTGAGCAAACCGCCGCAGTCACCAGTGTTGCATTTTCCTTGACCGTCTGCGTTGAAGGAGCAGCCGGTACGTCCCCAGAACCTGCCCGCACTTGTTCCTGCCTCGAAAAGCATACATGAATTTATAGCGTTTCATACATAGTTACATAAGCAATTGATTATTAAATGCATTCCTATCCATATTATAACTTGGTCTATTTAGTTGCAACCAATGCTAAATAACAGGATCCAAAATCCATTCTTGGAGGAATTCATTGTCACCAAATTCCAACAATCTCCACCTTGACAACAATTAATTTGATACCTTGCTCATTTCTTTAGTTCATCACCTTTTCTGCAAGCCAAGAGAAGTTAAGCACCATCGTAGCTTCTATCAAAGTATTGGTTTTGTGAACATGTCTGCACAATTCTCTTTTGTATGAACCTTTTGAAGGGAAACTCCACCTTCATTAGTGACATGTCTTACAAAATGGTACTTAATAGGAATATATTTAGTTTTCTATGGAATGATGGATTTTTAGCCAAGTGAATAGAACTTTGACTATCACAGAGTAGCTTTACTTTGTTCTACACCCTTCCAAACTCACCAAACAAACCTTTTAACCAAACCGCCTCTATGCAAGAATGTGAAGAAACTTTATATTCTTATTCTATAGTAGATAAAGCAACAATGCTATGTAGATTTGACATCCAACTAATAGCTCCACCTTCAAGAGTAAAGACATATCCTGAATTTTACCTCATTTTTTCCAAATCACCTACAAAATCAGAATCAACATATCCACGGACTAACTCACAACCACCGTTATAGGTGATACAATAATCAATGGTGCCTGCATGTGAAATGTTTGTTCTTGTACTAACCATCGCATACATTAAACTTCCTATTGCATTAGCATATGATATTCGAGACATATGTTCCTTTTCTTCTTTTGTACTAGGACATAAACTTGAAGAAAGCTTAAAATGTGAAGTGAAAGGTACAAAAAATTGTTTCACACTGTTCATACCAAACCTCAATATTATTTTCTTAACATACTTCTGTTGTGACAACCAAATATTGCCATTCCTCCCGTCTCTGAATATCTCCATGCCCAAAATCTGCTTTGCTGCTCCTAAATCTTTCATATCAAACATCCTAGCCATTTGAGCCTTTAACCTATTGATCTCAGATATGTTTTTTCTTTCTAAAATCATATCGTCAACATACAATACTAAGATAATGAATATGCCATTATTCAATTTCTTAAAGTAAACACAATGATCATACTCACTCCTTGTATAATTCTGGCTCATCATGAAAGAGTCAAATTTCTTGTACCATTGTCTCAGCGACTGCCTCAGACCATACAATGATTTCTTAAGCTCGCAAAAATTTTTCTTCTTGCAATTCTGAGAAAATCCTTCAGGTTTTTCCATGTAAATCTCCTTATCCAAATCTCCATGTAAGAAAGAAGTCTTAATATCTAGCTTCTCCAACTCCAAATCAAGTGACGCAATTAATGCTAACACAATTCGAATTGAAACAATCTTAACAACTAGTGAAAAAATATTATGAAATTCAATACCTTCTTTCTGAGAATATCCTTTTGCAACTAGCCTTTCTTTGTACCTCTCTACCTTATCATCAACACTCTTCTTCAGCTTGTAGACCCACTTGCAACCTACAATTGTCCCGTCTCTTGGAAGTTCTACCAAGTCCCATGTACCATTCTTTGCTAAAGCATTAATTTCATCCATGATTGCTTCTTTCCATTTTTCAGTGTTACCACCCTCCACAGCTTCCTAATAGCACAAAGATTCATCATCATTAGTACTTAAAGAAATTGATGAAACAA
Organism: Picea engelmannii; assembly: GCA_009831015.1. Taxonomy (NCBI): domain Eukaryota; kingdom Viridiplantae; phylum Streptophyta; class Pinopsida; order Pinales; family Pinaceae; genus Picea; species Picea engelmannii. The sequence continues at coordinate 549,973 of ML787491.1, forward strand.
AATCATCATACCTTCTTGGAGGAACTCTGATTCATGTAGACCTCCTTAGGGAAGTTTGTGTCTCATCCACAATCTATTGATTGTCATCATCATCCATGTTTTCCTCTACAAGAACCTCTTCATGAACATCTTCAAAAGGTTGTTCATGTTCACTCTCATCTGTAGTTGAATGAGTTTCAAACTGAATCTTATGATACCTAGGTACTTCTACCTATTTCATTTGAACATCTACATCTGATTTGATGAGAGATAATTCATCAAATGTTACATCTTTGTTAATGATGATCTTGTGGGAAGTAGGATACCACAACCTGTACCCCTTAATACCATCACCATATCCAACAAAGATAAGACTTTTTTATTTTGGATCTAATTTAGAGCGTTGATGTTTCAGAATTAGAGCATAGGCTTCACAACCAAAAAATTTAAGATTAGAATAATTACAAGGGTGACCTATCCATACCTCTTCAGGAATATTGCACTCTATTGTTGTTGATGGTGAAAGATTCACCAGATAAAAAGTTGTAGATACTGCTTCTGCCCACAGTTCCTGCTGCAAGTTGGTGTTACTAAGCATACTCCTTGATCTCTCTAGGAGAGTCATGTTCATGTGTTCAACAACTATGTTTTGTTGAGGAGTATAGGCAATAGTTTTATGTCTGTCAATCCCAAACTCCTTGCAATAGTTTTCAAATTCCATTGACGTAAATTCACCACCATTATTAGTTCTTAAACATTTAATGGACCTACCAGTTATCTTTTCCACTAAAGCTCTAAATTGCTTGAAAACAGTAAATACATCAGCCTTTCTTTTCAACATATAGATCCACACCTTCCTAGCGAAATCATCTATAAAAGTAACAAAGTATGATGATCCTCTATATGAAATAGTAGGGGATAGTCCCCAAACATCAGAATGGATATAATTAGGGATTCCCTCACTGGCATGTCTTCCGGTTTTAAACTTATGCCTATTTTGTTTTCCATAAATACAATGCTTACAAAAATCTAACTTTAAAGAATTTAGACTAGGAAGTAACTTGCGACCAGATAATACCTTCAATCCTTTTTCTCTCATATGGCCCAACTGTTAATTCCAAATTCGAATAGAATCACTGTCATTCTAGGATACAGTTGTCGCATGATCTGACTCGGTTCTTCCTTCTAACAAAAACAGGTTTCCAACCTTCTTTTCTTTCATAACCAGTAGGATTCCTTTGTAGACCTTCATAACTCCACCTTGAACAATACTTTTATATCCTCCAATATCTAAGACTCCCAAAGAGATTAGGTTCTTCCTAATCTCAGGTACATGTATCAGGTGAGTTAGTATCTTAAAAGATCCATCAAACATCTTAATTCAAATGCTACCAATTCCCACAACTTTACATGATATATCATTTCCCATGTAAACAATTCCATCATCTATAGACTGGTAAGTAATAAACCAGTGTTTATGAAGACACATGTGATTTGAAGCACTGGAATATAATAACCACTGTTGATCATAACATGAAACAATACCAATTGTTAAAATTTCATCGGCCATACCTGAACTTGTTGTTGAACCTGTTTCAGTTGCATTTGCTTCCTTTGTCTCTTTTGGAGGGTCTTCTGTGGAGGCTAGTTGTCGCTTCCAACAATCCTTCTTCAAGTGTCCAAATTTTCCACAAAACAATCACTTAAGCTTACTCTTCTTTCCTTTCGACTTTGACTGAGAGAAATCCCTATGAACATGTCCTCTTTATTTAGGTCTTCCTCTGACCACCATCGCCTTAGATGTAGAGGTTTCTAAATTGGATTTCTTCCTTGTTTCCTCAGACAGTAAAGCTCCAACAATAACATCAAATTGAATACTTTCTGTTCAAATGAAACTAATAGAGGTAACAAAGTGATCCCATGACTTGGTGTAATGACACAATAATGTAATCGCATTGTCTTCGGATTCAAATTTCACTCCCATGCTAGTCAACTAGACTAAAAGATATTGAAAGTATTTAAATGATCAAATATTTTCGTACCTTCCTTCATGCACAAACTGTACAATTGTCTTTTCATGAAGATCTTGTTCATCAAGGATTTCTTCTTATACAAGCTTTCCATCTTCATCCACAAACTGAGTTCTTTTGTCTCTGTAAAAATGTTGAACATAACATCATCAACCAAACAAATACGTATGGCACTCAGTTCTCTCGCATCGATCTCTTCCCACTCTTCATCTGAAATAGTCACGGGTTTCTTTGATTTACCCAAAAGCACCTTCACCACACCTTGTTGCATGAGAAGATCATATAGCTTGACTTTTCAGATCTCAAAACTGTTATTTCCATTGAACTTCTCAATTTAAAAATTAACACTCTAATTTTTATCCATTTTAGTCATTTTGATGCTTCTCAACCTCTATTGTCTACACTCTTGTTAATATGCCCCTTCATACTAGTTGTTGTGAGACTCTGCCTTTTGCATGCTCTGCAATACTCCCTCTACCAGGGAATTTCCAAGCTCATCCCTGGCCTCAAAAAATTAGCCACATCCAAGCATGAACCCCTTGGGAAAAAACAACCGCACCCTTCACGTCCTTGGGCAGCGAGCACAATCGACGCTCCCTTCCAGATTCGAGACAGGCGTTGTTCTTGAAACCACACAAAAATACAAGGCCATCCTTGAAATCGACGCTCCCTTGATGTAGATATCCCAACGCTGATGGAAAAACAACTCTCCCATAATCCCAGCAATCAATGCTCCCTTAAAGCAAAGAGACAGGCGTTGAAGTGAGAAAAACGACACACCCTTTACCAAGTGACCCTAGCGCTGATTTGGAATTGGCGCTCCCTGTGCAAAGATTTTGTTCCTTGACGACGACTCATCCAACATAGCTCTGATACCATTTGTTGTGTCTGCCAGCCACCCTAAACGAACTAATATGCAGTGGAAAAATACATAAACAGAAAATCAGATGCCAGACATAAAATTATGAACACAGATATTAACATGGTTCACCCAAATTTGGGTTACGTTCACCAAGCAGAGGTATCAATTATGTTCTTGTTCATAACATGAATAGTTATAGCATCCTTCCAGGTTCTCAATCATTTCTCACCTTCTCACTCCACTTATCTTCTTCTTGCCTCTACGGGCATACATGAATTTATAGCATTTCATACACAGTTACATAAGAAACTGATTATTAAATGCACTCCTATCCATATTCTAACTTGGTCTATTTAGTTGCAACCAATGCTAAATAATAGGATCCAAAATCCATACTTGGAGGAATTCGTTGTCACCAAATTCCAACACCCTCCCTCTTCACTTTCTATGTGAACGATTTATTTTAGTTCCTGGTCCGTCTTGAAACTAGAGATTACCACATCCCTCTTCACTTTCTGTGTGAAACGATCGATTTTGGTTTCTGTTTTGCTGGTTGGTAAATGGAAATTTGCATGACAAATAAGATTCATTTGAAACTTTCATAAGATCTTGTATCGTTATATTTGAAGAAAGGTTTGTATTTAAAGAGATTTTAACCTTTTAAGTCCATATAGTCCCTATAGGTAAGATGAACTTATTTTGATTGATAGCATGAAATTATTTAGAAAATTAAAGTTGAATTTGAAATATTTTATTTAAGTTAGTTTTTTTTATTATTTTTTATGTAGATTTAAATGTTGACCTATGAACTACATGTTGAGTTACAAATCTCTATCATATTGAGCATGGAAATATAGAAATGTTTTGATCATTAGTTTAAATCCATCTTAACTTCCGATTTATTATGTGGTAAGAGGTATCAAGTCCATGGAAGTGCAAATATTTCATCAAATTTTTCAATCTTAAAAAGGTTTTCACCTTGAGCAACTTTAAAATGGATCTAATATATATATATATATATATATATATATAATGTGTCAACTTCATGTTGAGCACAAAATAAATGACACATCTTTCTTATACTAAGAAACATATTATAGAAGCTTTCTATATAATTTTATTTCTATGTTTGAAAGGGTTTAAGAAAGCTATTGGATCACCATAATTTTGATGAGTTAAAAGGTTAGGAAGGTCGATATTGTAACAAAAAATTTGAAATTTTGATTTAATGTGGGTGTATGCATTATATTGAGTTGAGGGAGAAGGAGAACCTATTAAGTTGTTGCTCATGGAATTCCTCATGCAACATAGGAACAATATGATGTATCATTTTGCGCAAATCCTTCAATGCTTTCTGACAACAACATGTGCGTATTCGTCAAGTGGCCACTTTGGAGGTGTCACCCCCTTCAAGGTACAAGTTAATTTTGATATTTCCATATTTGAAGGTCAGATAGATGTAGATTCTTTGGAAAAGTGGTTAAATATACTAGTGGTTAAATAGGAAAAATATCACATTTGTGCTCGTTAAGGCGGTCCCCCATGTCAAATATTGGTGGGAGACTTATTGTGAGAAAAAATCTACAAAGAATTCTGGTATATTTGGGGTCAAGCCCAATTGGGACTCTTTCATGGATGTTGTCAAGGAAAAATATTACCCTGTTGGAAACCACAATGACAAATACACAAGATGGACCACACTACATCAGAAGAGGAACCAAACAGTGCCATAGTTCACAAATACCTTCCATACATTGCACATCAAGATGGGTATCAGAGACTCTAAGCAACATATAGTTCTAAAATACCATGGAGGTCTACATATGTACATCAAAATAGAAATGGAGTTTCTAGACATCTCTTTGCTAGGAGCCATGTATTGATATGTTGTTAAAATCGAGCATAAATTCAAGAAGATGAATAAGAGGGAGTTTGGATCCATGAATGCATCATAACAGAAGCAGAGAAAAGGTGTCCCTAACACACCAAACAAAGGAAAAAACAAGGATGGAAAACCTCGGTACAATCAGTCTAAGCCGCAGACAAATAAAGGTAATGGGAAGATGAAGAAAGACACTAGGAAATGGTGTGAGTTTCATAAAATCCCCTAGCACAACACTGATGAATGTCGCTCGAAGAATCCATTAGTGGTCGAGATGAAATCCTCAGAGTCGGATCTAGGATCTAACTCTAATTCAAAGCCAGAAAAGGGGAAGGAAAGCATTGATGCAAATCCCGGTGCCACAGTCGCTTCCATCCAAATGAACCAGAAGAGCCAGAGGAAGGTGAGTTCTTTTTTCACTCATAGATGTGGTTGAAGGGTGCTCCACTACATTTCATTATTGATAGCGGAAGCCAAAAGAACCTACTCTCAACAGAGGTTGTCAAATGGTTGGAGTTGCCGACAACCCCACATCGAGAGTTGTACAACATTGGGTGGCTCAACTAAGGGGGAGATCTCTGTGTCAGCAAACATTGTCGCCTACCCTATGGCACCAATCCCTTTGAGGATGAGGTATTTTGTGATTTTTCCCCACTTGAAGTTTGTGATGTTCTTTTAGGCTAGCCATATATGTGGAAATACTATGTTGTATATGAGTTTAGACCTCGTAGTGCCATTTTTACCATGGGAAGAAAATTGTACTGGATACTAGAGGTAGCTCCACCTACTATTATTTCTTTGGTCTCAGCTAAGCAGTGTAGGAAGGTCATCTCATAGATTGGGAAAATTTTCCTCTTCATGATTCTCTCTCAAAGTGAACGGAAGGTCATGACGACATCCATGACCTCTACACAACATAAACAAGTGGAAAAAGTCATGGAAGAATATTGAGACATCTTTTCCTCACCTATTGGCGTGCCTTTGTACTATCAGGTCAAGCATTCAATTGAGTTGAACCCCAAGATTCCTTTTCATAATGGGTTAGTGTATCGATGATCTCTCCTGGAAAGTGAGCAAATCAAGCGCTAGATTCAAGAGCTTCTCCAAAAATGGCACATTCAACCAAGATCCTCACCTCGTTGAATCCTAATCATGCTTGTGCAGAAGAAATATGGGACTTAGAGACTCTATATTGATTACATATCTCTAAACAAAATCATAGTTAGGAACCTGTACCCAATTCCACGAATTGATGACCTTCTCGACTAGCTCAAGGGAGCTAAGTAATTTAGTGATATTGATCTGAAGTGTGGCTACCACCAGGTCCCCATAGAATAGACTAATGTATGGAATACTTCTTTCAAGTCTAAAGAAGGTCTTTCCAAATGGTTGGTCATTCCCTTTGGCTTGACGAATGCCCCAGAAACTTTCATGAGGTTTATGGATGACATCTTGCATCCTTTCACTAATTCCTTTGTGGTAGTATATTTGGATGGCATCGTCGTCTTCAACAAAAGTTGGGTAGAACACTTGCAACACATTCAACAGATACTCCACACTCTATGGAAACACAAGCTATATGCTAACCTAGAGAAATTATCCTTCACATTAAAAAGGTCCAATACCTCAGATACATTGTATATGAGAATGGGGTGAATGTATATCCAACCAATATCCAATTCATCCATGGTTGTACATCCTTGAAAATGCTCACTGAGCTTCATATATTCTTAGTCCCTGCCAACTTCTATCACAGATTCGTATTGCGGTTCTCCCATATCATATGGGCCCTCAGCCAAGTGACCAAGTGTGGTTGCAAAGAAAAATTTGTGTGGGGATGGTCACAACAAAAAGCCTTTGATGATCTAAAACATTTCTTATGCTTAGCCCTGGTGCTCACCTTACTCAATTTACAACAACCATTTGAGATTGAGACATATGCTTATGATTATGTTTTTGTTGTCGTTCTCACTCAACACACTCATTCAATGGCCTATCATAGTGATACGGTCTCATATGTCGTATGTAAGTACCCCACCTTTGACAAAGAAATGTATTCCATCGTACAATCCTGCCACAAACAAAAGCATTACATTCTAGAGAAGGATACAATCATCCATATAGATCAGAAGCCTCTGCAGTTCATGAAAACATAAGGAAAATTATAGAATGTCGACCAGAAAAAAGAGGTCTACATACATGCATTAGTTTCACCTCAAAATTAGGTATAAGAAAGGGAGCACCAATCGTGTCGTTGACTATCTCAGTCGACCTACAGTTGTAGCACTAACCACAATGCTCGACTCTTGTGGGCATGAGACCTTCGGGTGGTCCCAAGTACTCTATGGTAGCGATACTGACTTTGTTACAACCTACCAGATGATGGGAAAAGGCACGATCATTTTCTATTTTCATCTTCAAGATGGAGTGATATTTCATCTAGGTCATCTCTATGTTCCTTCAAGCTAGCATGTGAAGCTGATTTGGGAATCCCAATACATTTGGGTGGAAATACACTTTGGCGTGGAGAAGATAGTGGAATTACTATAGTACTATTTCTGTTGGCACTTTCTGTATATTTGATCCTGCACTTCCTGCTCCATTTCCAAGCCAATAATTAAAAAAAAAAGGACTATACACCCCTCTTCCTACTCCCAATGGGCCCTAGGAATTCATCTCGAGGGAATACATGTCAAGTATCCCCTCCACCAAGCATGGAAATGACTGTGTATTCTTGGTTGTTGATTTATTCTCTAAGATGGCCATTTTGACCACCTACAAGAAGAATATCACAACTGAGGCCACTACCAAACCCTTCTTAGAGCATGTATGTGTACACTATGGAATATCACAAATAATCATATAATATTGGGACAAAATATTCTTGAGAACATTTTGTTCAAGCCTTTAGTCGTTGTTGGACACGAAGATCACTAAATCTACTTCCTTCCACCCTCAGAATGATGGAAAAACAAAGGTCTTCAATAGGATAATCGTGAATATCTTGTGCATGTGCAAATCCAAGCATCTAGGCACATGGGATGAGATCCTTCCTTATGTCTAGTACAACTACAATAGATCCCTTCATAGCTTAATTGGACACAACCCTCTTTAGGTGGGCTTGGGATTTCAACCATTGGGTCCCATTGATAGAACTTGCTATGTGAATACAACTATATTCTTACTATAAATAAGATATTACATATGATTTTACGTGAGCATTAAGCGTAGAAGACAATTTTGTAATTAGCACTAGAAGCACAAGCGAGTGTGCTTAAGGGATCATATTTTGCATAGCTATAGGCCTGTGGGCACTTATCCTCGAAGATTTTGGAATATTTGGTAGGAGAGTAGTTGTTCAGGTAGTCCTCAGTGCAACAATATTGAGGGCTATTCAACTGTTTTCATATTCCTGCTACTGGTGTAAGTTCCTGTTACTGGGCGAAGTGTTTATCGTGTTTTAGGGGCGAAGTGTTTATCGTGTTTTCAGATTCCTGCTCCTGGTGTAAGTTCCTGGCGAAGAGGTTTATTTTAACTGTTTTCAGATTCCTGCTACTGGTGTACTCTGCCCTCTCATGGTGCTCTTTTTTTGGATGGGTCTGGTGTTGCGCGCCACATGTGGCGTTAGTATTATATGTTTTTGTGGAATGGAGGAACTCTCCCAATTTTCATCCCCAAAACACCGGAATTTATCCTTCCTTCTATGACGTTTCCTTGCATGGAGGACATCAGCAATTGCGACGCGCAAGCTTGTTTTTCTTGGCATGCAAAATTGGTTCTCGATTATGGAGGAAAATATTGATCATTCAGAACAAGATTCTTCTCTACAACAAGATGTCTCCCCCCCGATTCCACACTTGCTCCTCTTCTGCTCTGATGTGGCACAGGGCTCCTCTTGTTTTTCTTTGTTCCTCATGAAAATTGAATCAAGTTAATTTGGAACTTCAACAACAAATGGACATCAAAGCAGAACAAGCGAAACACATTCAGCAGTTGGAAGAACAAATCATCACCAACATAGAGAGAAGAGAAAAAGAAATGACGCTGGTATTCAAGATTATACAGAGGTAAGGAAAGAAAATCAACAAGTTGAAGTATGCTTTGAGGGAACGCACTTACAAAGAGAATCAACAAGGATCTGAGGCATCTTCTCAACGATCACAATAGATAAATCAATCATTGGTGTATTAGATTGGACCTGCAACTGTAAGGAATTCTACAACTTATTTAACTTTAGGCTAGTCTTCCTTGTAGTAATGACTTGGGATCTTTGTTTTCTTGTTAGTCCCTATAGAGCTTTGCTTCATAGAACGAAAACTCTTTTTGTTATTTTGTTTAAAACGAACATACAATGGGAAGGATTTTATCAGTCAGGACCTTTTTGTAACTTTTTCTGCATTGCTCTGTAGAAACCCCTTTATATTTAAATAAAAAAAACCGTTTATGATTAATTTTTTATTTATCAAAGAGTGATAAGACATTTGTTTCCTCTCTTCAAAATAAGTGATTTCTAATTGTTTGTAACAAGCCTAGGATGGTCGTATTTCATTCAAATGCAGTCTTGTTTGAAACAAAAATTCAAGGAAATTGTTGATATAATGCTTGATGGGAGATGTGATAATTTACAAGAAACACTATAAGAAGACATTTAATATGATGATAAAGTGTTGAACAAGAGACTTTGATTCCAAGTGAAGATATTGAGAGAGAGACTTTGATTCATTGTTGCAATTCTTTGGGTTGTCAGTTGCTACGTTTCACCTCCATGGGCATGGTCTCTTTTGCATGTGGTATTGAGTTGTATTTCCTCCATGGGGAAGGAGTTACATTCTTTCTCTTATGGCCTCTAAAAGTTTCCCCTCAAAGTTTCCCCTCAAGCTGCGAGATGCATGCTTTAATATTCTTTTAAGCACTGTAAAATATTCATGCATATCCCTCTTTGATCTAGAGAGTTTCATTACTCTTTTATAGCAACATTCAATTTCAATTTCCCTTTGCTATCTCGTTTGAGCATTTTCGCCCCAATGTTTGAAGGACTCATCACCATGTGAGTTGTATCTCCAAAGTCTGTCTTGTCATTGTAAGGACATAATATTTTTAGGTGCCCATGTTATTTGCAGAGACTACAATGAAAGGGCATGCTTTTGTAATCTAGGGCTTGGATGAAGTGATGTCTTCCCACATCAAACACTGTCACATCTTCTAGTGCCATATAAATATCCATGTTGACACATATCAAAGCCACAAAGGTTTTATTTTCCCAAGCTATGTTAGTATTTGTATGTTGATAAGTGCCCAAGGTATCCCCTATTGTCTTGAAAATGAGAAGTTTCTAAAATTCAATTGAAAATGGGAAGTTTCTAAAATTCAAAAGGAAAACATGATAGCCTCACCTGGAGAGTCATTTTGTGTAATGTTCTCAGGTCAAATCTTATGTGCCATTGAAAGAAACTTAAACCTGTGTTGCCCCATAACCATGGCTTGCCCAAGAATATATTTTCTCGGTCCTCTATTGATTTGAAAATAAAAGTGTTGAAACCACGAGCCCCTATAAGAGTAGATGGATTGTACCCCAGAAAGTGGTCCCATGTTCGGTGGACCACTTCTGTAGGTCTTGTTCATGATATCATCTTTGGTGGAAGTGATCATATAGAGGATGGCATTATTGTAGAATAAAGAGGGGTCAATGGTCACCTTCATGTGTTTTGCAGCTTTCTTGATGCATCAAGGCTTCCTCTTTCTTGTCCTTTTCTCTTTTGAATGAGTATGGACTACAACTTCCATGGATGGATAGATAAAAGTTTTTGCTCCAAGGATCAATGAGATTGGTGGGGGTCTACCAAATGCGAGAAGGCCCACTTGTGATGTGACGATAACTGGAGGAGGAAGTGAAGGATAAAAGCAGTGGTCAAGGGGTTTGTCAGTGGAGAACGTAGTAAGGTGAAAGGGCTATAGGGAGGAAATAAAGGTTTTTTCTGAACCAATTCTCTAGCAAATGTAACAGGGTTGAGGTGACATGAGAAATAACGCAAGGGCATGGATCATTTTGTTTGTAATTCCAACGATGTGAGGTAATCGTCCTTTTCCAAAAGGAATTGAAGGTTGCTTCAATGAAATTACCATCTTATCATGATTAGGTCCACGAAAAAAAAATGAATTTGATGAGGTGTTACTTACCTAATTTCTCTAACTAAAATACTTGCGTGTGAAAGCATACAATGAGCTAACCCACCATTCTCCTTTCTCCTACATCTCTACTCCATAAAATTCTCCATATATCAATATTATATATATAAAAAAATGAATTTGATGAGGTGTTACTTACCTAATTTCTCTACCTAAAATACTTACGTGCGAAAGCATACAATGAGCTAACCCACCATTCTCCTTTCTCCTACATCTCTACTCCATAAAATTCTCCATATATCAATATATATATATATATATATATATATATATATTTATTATTCATAATACAAGTATTTTACTAAAATAAAAAGAAAATACTTATTCTTTTAATTATGAAATCTTAAAATGAAACAATCTCATTTGTGTTTAACTTTGAAAGCCTTGCCAGACCTTTCTTTTTATTAAATGGATGGATATTGTTATCATTATGAATATAACAAAGATATGATTGTTATCAAACAAAAATATAGAGATATAACAAATTATAAATTAGTAAAATGAGATCATTATTATTTCTAACACATAATAGTATTGTGTACAATAAATGGTATGTACTTATCACTTAACAATAAAAATAGATAATTGAAAAAAGGTATAAAGGAAAGTGGTAAATATTTATATTATAAATATTTTTGGATAGAATTTTCTATGTGAATAGCATGGTATTCTTATTCTAAATATGATATTAGATATGATTTTACGTGATCATCAAGGGCATAAGACAATTTTGTAATTAGCACCAGAAGCACAAGTGAACATGCTTGAGGCATTATCTTTTTCATAGCTGTAGGCCTCTGGGCACTGATCCTTGAAGATTTTGGAATAGATGGTAGGAGAGCAATTGTTCAGGTAGTCCTCGATGCAACAATATTGAGGGGTATTCAAAGAAGCACATGCACCGTTGCATCCATCAGTCACTTTCAATTCTGCAGGGCAGATGGAATTTATGTTGCTGCTACAGGTGGGTGTTGTGTAGCTCAAGTCCGAGGGAGTTATGGAGAGGAGGATATTGAAACCATAAATGAAAGATATTTCATAGGTGTCTCGATTGTTTCCCCCATTCAGAGTATATTCATCAAGAGTTGCAGGAGGTTTTCCCGAGCCTTGACAATTGAGCAAACTGTCGCAGTCACCAATGTTGCATTTTCCTTGACCGGATGCATCGAATGAGCAGTCGGTACGTACCCAGAACTTGCCCGCACTTGTTCCTGCGGGAATGTTGACACTCCATGCTTCTCACTGTCCTAACGCTTTCCCGCCACTGGGAATTCCTGTCGCCCATACTGTGTATGAACACTGGTTCTATATCGAAATTGTTGCACTTGTAACTCCTGCACTTACCAAAGTAAACAAATATTCATTTATCCTGCACTTACTTACCAAAGAAAACAAATATTCATTTATCCTGCACTTACCAAAGAAAACAAATATTCATTTATGACATGTTAAGACCGATTGGAAACTATCGGTCCTGAATCCTACCGTTCCACCTATTTTTCTCCCCACAAAGTTCAGCGAGACTTGCATCCCCCTCCCGTGGAGGTGAAAAAATTTGATGGCTCGGATCCTAAAAAACATGTTGTCTCTTCTAAAACTCTCCTTTATCCCTCTTCCTAAACCAGTCACTCCCACTACTCCTTCCACTCCACTAAAGATCCATAAATTGACCAGGGAAGAAATGGTTGAATGCCAACTGAAGGGCCTTTGTTATAATTGTGGTGACAAATATTTTCCTAGGCACAAGTGTAAGGAAAAAAATATTTTAATGGCCATCTACGAGGATGTTTCTAAAGATGATGTCAAGGCTCCCGCTATGGCCGATTCACCTAAACCCATTGACATGACTCCACCTTCCAACCCTCCCAAAGTTCAACCATTCATTTCCCTGAATTCTCTCAATGGCTCCTCTACTCCCAAAACCCTTAAGATAATTGGTTACATTAAGCATCACAAGGTCATCATCCTTGTTGAAAATGCAAGAACCCATAATTTTATTCATCCTCGCATTGTCCAAGAAACTAATTTCTATATCTGTGCAGTTAATAATTTTCAAATCATGATTTCCAATTGTGGGTCCATGAAATGTGGGGGGCATTGTTAAAATGTGTGTCTCCAAATTGGTTAGTACCACATGAAAAATCATATATTTTCTATAGACATTGGTGTCTTTGACATTGTGTTGGGTGTCGAATGGTGTTGGCCCTCGACTAAGTTTCGCAGAACCTTGTTCGTGTTTGACCATTTTTAGGACTTCGATAGGCGGGTCAAAGACGGAGTGCCCAGGCGAAGTGGAGATCACGGGATCTCACCCCCTTTTGCGGGATTTTTGGGTTTAGGGCTTATATAACGGGTATGGGATGTCAGCTCATGGGTGTACCCATGCTTAGGCCCCATTTTCAAATGTATAAATAAGTATCTAGGCATTGTAAGAGGTATCAGATCTAAGTTGGCTTTGTGCAAGATATGTAAAGGTTGCTAAGTGCGATTAGTTGTGAAGGCTCTGTGCATACTATGTTTTGAGACTTGCAGAGTTAAGTGCAAGTGATTGTAAGAAGGCTCTGTGATGTGCCAAACTCAGGGAAGGAGGATCTAGAAAAGTATTTTAAGTACATGTCAAATTGTGATCTGCCAACAAGTGAAGGCTCTGTGATGTGCCTTCACTTGTTGGCACATCATAATTTCTACGCCTTCGTCTTGAAACTATTGAATTACTATCTCTCTCTTCATCTTTCTTGATGATTTAAGAGACAAGTTCAAATCTAGAGGGGAGTAGGGTATGTATAACTTCATACACTTTAGGAGTAGAATAATATGTTTTTAAATATTACACATCAACTTCAAATTAAGCATAAAAGGAATTAGACATTTCCATCATACTAAACTAGGCTATAATTTTTGTAAACTTTTCAAAAAAGCATAAATAAAAAGAACAAATCTACCAACAAGATTCATTATCCAAATTTTCTATGTTTATCCACATCTTTGCTACCATATATGTTGTTGGAAGGTTTACAGTTGGGAGTAAGCTTGTCATTGATGGCAAGAACAGTGATGGCAAAGATCAACATGATCAACAACGCAGTGATAATGGAAGAGTAAACTCCATTTTAGAATTTCGGATACCGGAAGTTGAAGTGTCGAAACACTTCACCACTGAAGTGGCAAAATAGCGAAGTGGAGTTGAAGCATCGAAACACTTCACCACAGAAGTGGCGGAATGCGAAATGGCGAAATGATCCTAGCCATTGGATCAAGGTGTGATATGGGTCGTCAGATCCAGGAGGTGAATATGGTAGACCACGTCAGAAAGGACAGTCATGGACCATTGGATCAAGAGGACACGTGGCGAAAGATCAGAGCTAGTCAAAGAATCCATTTCAGAGTTTCACGAATCGTGACTTGGAGTGACGAGAATATCCATCTAAGGATCAGTGAGATACGAGATCACAAAAAGATCAGGATCGTCAGATCACCAAGAACGAGAAGCATTGATCTGAGCTCCATCTCAGAGTCTCGCCTATCGCGACTTGGAGTGACGAGAATATCCATCTAAGGATCAGTGAGATGCGAGATCATGAAAAGATCAGGACCATCAGATCACCAAGAACGAGGACCGTTGATCTGAGCTCCATCTCGGAGTCTCGCCTATCGCGACTTGTAGTGACGAGAATCTCCATCTAAGGAACAACGAGATGCGAGATCGTGAAAAGATCAGAACCGTCGGATCACCAAGAATGTGGACCGTTGATCTGAGCTCCATCTCAGAGCTTCGCCTATCACGACTTGGAGTGACGAGAACCTCCATCTTAGGAGCAACGATATACAAAATCATGATTTAATCGCAGCCGTCAGATCAAGGTGTGATATGGACTGTTGATCCGACTACATTTCGGAGTTTCTCGAATCACGACTTGGAGAGGAAAGAAACATAACCACAATAACGCCGAAATCCCGATATGCCAAATCACGATATGATCTAAGTTGTTGAATCAAGATCAGATCTGAATCGTCGAATCATAGGAAAAGTGGTAAGCGATTGGAATTTTGCTGACTTGGAGTCAATGGAGCATGGTGTGGAAACTCGTGAAATATGAAGCACCTTTTGGCACAGACTATGGTTATCGTCAGTGGTCACGAGAAGGGAAGGAGTCAGTTCAGATAAGCTCCATTTTAGGGTTTCAGGGATCGTGACTTGGAGAGTCGAGATGCCTCATCTCCAGATTCACGAAATGCGAAATCATGAAAGCGCTTTATGCATAAGCGCGTGATCACAACCATTGGGCACATCGATGGAAGATGAAGGAAGAAGCTAGAGGTGCTAAGCTTCACAACAGGGATCCCGAAATGTCAAATTACGAAATGGCGAAACAAGCACAAGATTCTTTATTCTTAATCCAATGGTTCAGGTGAAGTTGAACAAGATCGAAGGGCTACTTTTGTGCTTCTCAGTGTAACATCTAAAACAAATGATGATCTCTGCCATAGGACTCGAAGAGGATTGAGTGTGATCACCAAAGAAGATGAAGAGTCTCAAGGCATCTTCCAGTGGATTGAGGATTATTGATACAGGCGATTGACATATGGAAGGGGATTGAAGTCTGTAGCTGAAAACATAAAGGATAAGCTTGTGACTTGGAGAGTCGAGATGCCTCATCTCCAGATTCACGAAATGCGAAATCATGAAAGCGCTTTATGCATAAGCGCGTGCTCACAACCATTGGGCACATCGATGGAAGATGAAGGAAGAATCTAGAGGTGCTAAGCTTCACAATAGGGATCCCGAAATGTCAAATTACGAAATGGCGAAACAAGCACAAGATTCTTTATTCTTAATCCAACGGTTCAGGTGAAGTTGAACAAGATCGAAGGGCTACTTTTGTGCTTCTCAGTGTAACATCTAAAACAAATGATGATCTCTGCCAGAGGACTCGAAGAGGACTGAGTGTGATCGCCAAAGAAGATGAAGAGTCTCAAGGCATCTTCCAGTGGATTGAGGATTATTGATACAGGCGATTGACATATGGAAGGGGATTGAAGTCTGTAGCTGAAAACATAAAGGATAAGCTTGTCTAAGACAGAGAAGACGAAGAGTCTCGACTGCCAGAGAGGCTGAGGGATCTCAGCATGACATCCAGTGATCTTGAACGCGTGCGAAAACCACTAGAGAAGCTGAAGGGTTACCATGATGATCAGACAGAGCACTCAACATGTGGAGGAGATGAACGTGGTCTGAGCAGGTAGAGGGATTATGCACATTTCATGCAAAGTAACACAGAAGATATAAGTACATGATACAGAGAAGAGTTGTGGTTGTTGTTGGTGTAGCTGTGATTGTCATTGTTGAAGGTGATTCATGCGTGAAGAAGGAGGGTAGTGGAGTAGTTGAATTGAACAGAAGAGAAACTGTGCAGTGAATGGACATGGCACACAGAGCATAAAAGGCAGAAGAATGGACAATGCAAATCATGTGTGCAGGAAGGCAGTGAGGCAGACAGAGCAACGAAATGCAGTAGAACAGTGATGAGTCTGGTAAGCCATTATTGAACATTATATCACTGTAATGAGTTTCAGTAGAAAATATTTATATTACAGGGTGGTTGGGAGGTGCTAGGGAGGACTGTTGTCCTCAGAGGTTCAAGTGGGTTCTTGAACATAGGGAGTTGTAGCTTCCTTCTAGTTGGTGCTAGAGAAACCAGGGAGTTGGTGCTTCCTTCTAGTTGGTGCTAGAGAAACCAGGGAGTTGTAGCTTCCTTCTAGTTGGTGCTAGAGAAACCACAGAGTTGGTGCTTCCTTCTAGTGGGTGCTAGATAAAACAAAGAGTTTGTGCTCTCAGCAAGTTGCATCTTGCAAAAACAAAGGTTGTAGTCTCACAATGAGTTGGTGCTCATATGTATGATAATGTAAAGAATGTAGATAATACTTATCATATAAAGAAAAAGAGGTCTTTATCCTGTATGGGTTTCCTCGGGAAATATCTGTCTCTGTGTTTCTCATATATGTGACTGATGTTGAATGTGCCTTTGTTTATTTCCCTGCATTATTGTGATCATCATTGAGTGCCTTGTAAAGATTTTAAAAGAATCATAATTGTTTAAGCACGATAACAACTAATTCACCCCCCCCCTCTCAGTTGTCCAACAATTGGTATAAGATTTGGCCCCTTTTATCTAAGGGTAGATCCTAGAGCTTAGAAATATCAAGTCATGAAGGAAATTCAACCAATAAGGCCCCTCTATTCAATGGAACAAACTTTGTCTTTTGGAAAGTTAGAATGAGAACCTACATAATGGCTTTAGGTGCAGATGTCTGGGATGTGGTAGATACTGGTTATGTAAAGCCAGTTGTACTAGCTAATAAGGACGACAAGCTATAATTTAGCTTCAACGCTAAGGCTATGAATTCTATCCCGAGTGGGCTTGCAGAAGAAGAATTCGTAAAAGTTATGCACCTAGGAACTGCCAAAGAAATGTGGGACACACTCATTAGCAGTTATGAAGGTAATGAGAAGTAAAGGATGCCAAGCTTCAAACATATAGAACACAGTTTGAACAACTGAAGATGAAGGAAGAGGAAAAAGTTGGAAAATACTTTCTGAGAGTAGAAGAAATGGTAAATGCAATGAAAGCACTTGGTGAAAAAGTTGAGGAACCTTTTTTAGTTCATAAAATCTTGAGATCTCTCCCAGATAGATTCAACCCAAAAGTCTATGCCATAGAAGAACTTAATGATCTAAAAACCTTGGAGTTTGATCAACTTCTAGGAACATTGACTGCATATGAAATGGGAATAGTTAAAGATAAACCCACCTCCAGAGAAGCATCATTCAAAGCTGACAAGAATGAGGATTCTGAGCCAGATGAAATTGAAGCGAAATTTGTGAAGAGACTCAAGAAGAGATTAGGAAAATACAAAGGTAAACTGCCTTTCAAATTCTTCAACTGTGGTAGGATAGGTCATTTTGCAAATAAATGTCCCCACAAAGGAAAGGATCAGACTTGTGATGATGAGGAGAAATAAAAAAACATAAATTTATTTAAAGAGAATAACTTTAAGAAGAAAAGTCTTTGCGTAAACAATGATGATGATCCTTTAGATGATGAAGACAATGATTCATCTATTGAATATAAACTAAATGACTTCATACTTATGGCCAAAGAGGACTATGACAATAACAACACAGGGAGTGGTGTTAATGAAGAAGAAGTTTTGGTTGACATGGAAGGAGAACTGATCAGTGCATTGGAAGAGATTGACAGGCTAAGAATCAAGAATAGAAAGCAAAGACAATTGTTGATACAGTTCAAGAAAGACAGTAAAGAACCTGATGAAGACCTTGTCCTACTAAAAGTAGAATTGGAAGAGGCAAAGAGAGTCAAAGACATTCTGAAACAACAACTATCAGAAAAGAAGGCAAGATGTGAAGCATTAGAACAAGAAGTAGTGAAAACGAGGAAAGAAATGGAGAAGTTTCAAGCCTTGTATAATCAGAATCTGTCAAGTATCAAAGCCTCAGAAGGATTGGTCACCATTCTGAATCAGCAAAGGAATCCAAAGCTGAAAACTGGCTTGGGTTATGAAGAGGGATCAAGTAGTGGTAATCCAGGAAATAAAGAACCCATCAAGTTTGTCAAAAGTACAACCAATGACAATAACAAACCTGCAGAAATAAAGGAAGACAATCAACCGCCCAGGTCGAGTAAGGTAAAAAATGCCAGATCTGAATCTATAGAACAAAGAAGTAATGCACTCACTACTGAAAGATGTCATCATCCTGGAAGAAATCGATTTGCTCAAAGAAGACAACCATTTTCCAGGTACAAATAATTTTTCTATGGATATTGTTTCTACTGTGCTGACTTTGGTCACAAAGTTGTAAATTGTCCCTTAAGACTTAGACATGAGAAATTAAGATTTCAAAGGAATAAATACTTGCCACAACAAAGGATGATGCAGCCAAGTACAAACCTTCACTGATTGCCAATTACCAAATTAAGTCCAGGGACATGCAACTAAAGAGGTCAAGAAATAATCAACAGTCAATGAGTAGACAACGTTGCACCAATAAGTTTGACCTGTTGAACAATGAGATTGAATGCTACATCTGTCATAACTATGGACGCAAATCTATTGACTATCGTTTAAGGGAATATGAACCAGATTCGAAATCCCCTGCTGAAAATGTCAAGTTTTGGAAGAAGAAGGAAAGTGACAAGTGTGGATTAGTGTTGTCCGCTCAAAGAAAAATGAATTCTTGGTATATAGAAAGTGGATGCTCCAAACACATTACGGGAGACAAAGGAAATTTTCTATCTCTAAGTGAATGAAAATCAGGAAACGTAACCTTTGGAAATGATGCTCCAGGGAAAATAAAGGGCAAAGGGATGGTGAGCTTAAGTAATGGAAAAGGAAAAGCCTAAGATGTTCTACTCATAGATGGTCTAAAACATAATATGCTCAGTGTAAGTCCAATGTGTGACAGAGGATGTGAAGTGGTGTTCACATCTAAGGACTGCAAGATAAAATCTGTAACCTCAGGACAAGTGGTGGCCAAATGCATAAGGACAAAAAATAATGTATATGTGATGAAAGAAAATAGAGAAGAATGTCATCTAAGCAGACATGATGAAAGTTGGTTATGGCATAGGAGACTTGGACATCTAAAATTTGACCACTTAATAAAACACAAAAAACTTGAGGCAGTAAAAGATCTTCCGAGGATATCAAAGCCCCAAGATTCAATGTGTAAACCCTGCCAAGTAGGGAAGCAAAACAGGACACAATTTAAGTCCAAGAGTTTTACTTCAATAGAAAAACCATTCCAACTAGTTCATATGGATTTATGTGGACCATCAAGACAAGAAGGCACAGGGAAAGAAAACTACTTCATGTTGATTATCGATGATTACTCCAGACTTACTTGGGTTGCCTTTCTCAAAGAAAAAGATGAAGCATTTGAGAAGTTTAAAATATTTAAGGCTTTAACTGAGACTCAAATAGGGAAGAGGTTAAAGGTAGTAAGATCATACCAGGGAGGAGAATTTATGTCAAGAGACTTCAAGGAATTCTGCGATGAGCATGGGATCAAGAGAGAATACACAATCCCAAGAAATCCACAACAAAATGGAGTAGTTGAGAGGCAAAACAGAATAGTGCAGAAAATGGCCAGGTCAATGATGAATGAGAAGAACATTGGTCAAACCTACTGGGTAGAAGCAATACACACAACAATCCATGTTCTTAACAAATCCCACCTCAGACCACAAAGTGACAAGACACCTTATGAACTGTGGTTTGGAAGACCTGCTTCAATTAAACACTTCAAAGTCTTTGGGAGTAAATGCTATATAAAGAATAATGATGAAAACCTTGGCAAATATGATGACAGGGTTGATGAGGGTATCTTCTTAGGGTATGCTACAAACAGTAAAGGATATAGATGCTATAATAAGAGGTTTCATAAAATGGTTGACTGTATTGATGTAAAAGTTGATCAAGGAATCCCAGCAAGAGAGATGTACATAAATGAGTCTTCTACAGAAGACATAGCTAAAGTTGATGATAAACAAGTCCAAGAATCAGAAAATGAAGAATCTGAATAAAATGAAGACTTAGACACTCAGACAGACTCAAATAAGAAGTCAACTTCAAATTCCTCCTCCATAATCATTCAAAAGAATCATCTTGCAAGTTAGATAATTGGAGAAAAAGACAAAGGTGTACAAACCAGGAGAAAGCTAATCAAAACCACCAAAAAATCTCATATAGCTTTCATATCCATGCTGGAACCC
>ML787491.1:577921-601114 GCA_009831015.1 Picea engelmannii
CATAGGAGAAACTGGTTTCTAAATTAAAATAAAATATATTTTAAACGGATAAAACTACAGACTTAATGTATTTATAAAATGTTTTCACTTTATTTGTTAAATTTATTAAAGGTGAACATTTCATGTAATTTGGGTTTTTAATACTATTTTCTTTTCTTCACCATAGGAGAAAATGGTTTCTAAATTAAAATAAAATATATTTTGAACGGATAAAACTACTTTTTGAGTTGAAGTTGATAGAATTTGCATTGATAAAGGGGTGCACTTTTCATGTAATTTGGACTTTTAATACTTTTTCTTTTATTAACCATAGGAGAAACTGGTTTCTAAATTAAAATAAAATATATTTTAAACGGATAAAACTACAGACTTAATGTATTTATAAAATGTTTTCACTTTATTTGTTAAATTTATTAAAGGTGAACATTTCATGTAATTTGGGTTTTTAATATTATTTTCTTTTCTTCACCATAGGAGAAAATGGTTTCTAAATTAAAATAAAATATATTTTAAACGGATAAAACTACATACTTAATGTATTTATAAAATGTTTTCACTTTATTTGTTGAATTTATTAAAGGTGAACATTTCATGTAATTTGGTTTTAATACTATTTTGTTTTCTTCACCTAAAATGAAATATATTTTAAACGGATAAAACTACATACTTAATGTATTTATAAAATGTTTTCACTTTATTTGTTAAATTTATTAAAGGTGAACATAAACTTGAACTTGGTGATGACTATTGTTTTCTTTTTCAGGTGACTTAAATGTCGATATTATTACCACTCTCTATCTTTAAACGCACTGGCTTAATTATGTGTTTGGCCAAGTAAAGTTTTAGCTTTGGCTACAAAATCCTATGGTTAGTTGTTCTTTTATGTTTTCTTGATTCTTAATCAATTACATCCTGAAAGACTATTTAACATAATAAAAGAATGTAACTTGGAAACTTAATGGATATCTGCATGAAGTTAATGGACAAAAAAGTGGCAACGAGGTACTCAGTGTGTTTATAACGCCAAGTGGCATTGTGTTATTCCTTACTTTCCATTGCACATAGTACTCAATGCTTCAGACCATAATAAATTAATGGAAATAAAAGGGCTTGGAAAAATGTTGCATCGCGGACGAAGGGCCACACACCCTCCACAAAGGCACCCATAAATGAGATAATAAGAGTCCTTGTATGTCAAGAACACCATTGCTAGAATTTTTTCCCCAATCCACCTCATATTCATTTCAAGACTTAGATGGGGTATTCTTGGGAAACATCCCTTGACTTGGGGATTGACCTACCCAATAGGTCACCCTGACACCCCTCTCATACCTAAATTTGGAAAAGTTTATAAGGACTTTGAGAATTTTTTTAATTTCAAAAGGGGGTTTTGATGCACATGTTTGGGTGGTTCTCTTATTAAATGTGGCTTACTTGGCATGATTCACATGACTTTTGGAATCTTGAAGGGCATACTCATTTGTCTTTGTAGGACCTTGCTCAATGGAAGCCATTCGTGAAGGAATTGTTCCACTTGGAGCTTCAAATGGGCTTGTAATCCCATGAGATGGAAGCCAGACCCCACATCTGGGGAATCATTGACAATGAATCATTGCACATGGAAGATGAAGGAAGTTACCTTTGGAGGCACCTTAGCATCACCAAAATATGAGATTGTACCTTCCCCCACTTGAACATTTTCCTTTAGAGGTCTAGATATTACCCTTCTAGCCCTTGACATCACCTAGGGGCTAGGGTTTGATGGTTCACATGGTGATTTTATGGGAGGAGGCACTTAGCATGGACCTTGTAACATGAGAGAGTGACACTTGGCCTTTGGAGGCCTGACAACATTCATCTTGTAGCTTGACATCACCTCCTCTAGCCCAATGTCACCCTCTTAGGGCATGACGTGCCCCTTCTAGGGTTTCATTTGATGTAAATTTTATATTTTGAAATTATGTAAAGACAATTTAGGGTTCATCCCTTCTTAAAGAGAAATGAATTTTCATTTGAGTCTCTTGGATCTCTAGGGTTTCCATATAAATATGGCTGGCCAAGATTCATTTTCATCATCACATTCTTCTCACACATGCGAGAGACTACTTCTGAAATTTTCTCTATTTAAGGGTTATTGGCTCTTTTCTCTAGTGCACTATCTCTTGGAGGTCAATTTTTGGATGCGCTTTTGTTTATTTTTGGATGGTATTTCCGCAATTAGGGTTTATTCTTGTCATATCTTGGTGAAGTAAGTAAATTTATACAATTTCATGTTATTGAATGCTTTATGGTGAATTTTAATTTTTCATATTGAAGATCTTTCCTTGTAAAACCCTAAGAGAGGAGCATAAGTTCTTCGTCCTCTCACAAGGTTAATTTCATTCATAAATTTGTGAATCAAATCCTACCTAGGGTTAGACTCCTAAATACATAAAGTCCTATCACTTTAGGAGTTTGATTCTAGACTCTTGATTGTGACCTAATTGAAGCACCTAAGAAGGGATAAAAGGTTGCTAGAGCCCAAAAGTCCTTTCACTCTAGCAATCCTTCTCTTGAAGGTTTTAACCCTAAGGCCCTAATGTGCTAGAACCTTATAGTTCAAGCCCTACCTCTTAGCCTTTGATAGCTTCATCTCCAAAATATATTACATTGTTGTTATCAAGACTCCATAGCCCTACGACACTAATGATTAAATCTCTCTTGCGATGAAAGTGATAAAATAACTCTTTATTCTCAATCTCTCAAGCTATATACTAACTTAAGCTAATTTGATTCAAAACTTGTTTTTGTAAAAACTTTCTATGACCATCTAAATACTCTCTTATTTTATGCACACATTGATCTAAATGTGGTTTAACTTTCCATAAATTACACCCAATCGTTGGGTATTGTCCTACTGAGTTTATGTTAAATATCTATTATCAATAGTTACATTTCTGAGGAATATTTCTTGTTTCTATTATAGTTACTTTATTGTTTTTGTACTATTGTTTACTACTGCAATTTCATAACAACCATAGAAAATCTATTGTCTAGTGTCTTGAGGAAACATTTATTGTATGTTTTTACTTGGAAATCACATTATATAACCTATAAATCATTCATGTTCTAGGAAAGTAATCATATGAGCTTCATACCCCTTTTCCATTTGACCTAGACTTTGACTTAGGTGATCAAGAGAGGGGGTGGTAGGATTGGCTATCAAACTTGCTACTTTGATCCCTTGAGGCCACCAAGGAAGCCTCCCTTGTGATCGACCACCTCCATCACTAAAACGAGGGGATTTCTTACTAAGGTGACAATGGTAGGATATCATGTAGTTACATAATATTTGGTAATCTTTTCTTGGGATTTGCACAACTACAAATCCTGTGATAACATTTTGGTGTCGTTGCTGGGAAGGATTGAATCAATCTCCTCAATGAATTTTTTTTGGTGAACTTTTCTCAAATCCCTTATTTCTCAAAGTTTACATGGAGACTCCACTAAGGTTGATTCCCTCACCTTCCTTTGATGATATAAGGTTGATCATCTGGAGACTCCACTGATATATTTTGAGTTTTTTTCCAAATAATGGAGTTATGGATTCTCAGGAATGGTTTCCTTGTATTGATTTTGGAAGCATCCCTGGATACCCAAACAAGTAGAAGGACGGATGGTCAGAAAACTTTCTAAATTTAATGGAAAAGTTGTTTCCCATGTAGCAAATTTCTTGAAATACATAAGAGGTATGGGGGAGGATGAATATGTATGAATACAACAGTATGTGGTCTCCCTATCATTTGATGTATAATATTGGATCAAAGCCACTTGCAAAGCAAAAACCAGCTTATCTATCATAGATATCATTAGAAAATTTCTTGAGTATGGGAATTCACAATGTCAGACATATGAAGACACTCTTCAAGAGCTCACAAAAACCCTTAAAAAAAGGACTCTTCTTGTATCCTCTTATAAGTGACCTTAGGGAATCACACCAATCCCTAGGAGAATATTATATTGGGAATAGTCATCCTCATGATGAAAATAATATGTCGACATTTTCTTCACTTATTAAGGATGAAGAACAAGAATAGTGTGAATACTTCTCCCAAAGGCTAAAGGAGAGTGTCAAAGAAGATAATAAGTTTTGCAAGGAATTGGTTGATCAATGAAAAAAATATACATCTATTAATTGACCTTTGTGTGCAAAGACAAGAAGAAAATGAACACAATTTGGAAAGATATGAAAAAACTCTTGAAACTTAAAGAGAGGAAGAGATTTCTAAGGCATACTTCTAAGTAAAAACACTTTGTGCAAACATACGAAAGAAGTATGACCAACCTTGGGTTTTATGCAAGATATTGGAGTTGAATGTAGATGAAAAAGAATGCGATGATTCAAAGGATGCAAATCTTGATGAATCTCCCTCTCCAAAAAAACAAACAAGTTATGAAGAGTTTAATAACAAAGAACCTCCATGTCTTGAGCATACCTTGGATGATGAAGGTTTCACAACTCCAAGAAAAAAAACCAAAGAATAAGCTTATGAAGAAGGTTATCAATCCCTCAAAGAGGAGAAAGAATTACCTCATGACTCTATTGAGGACAATGAGGATCCTCATGAAGATGAAATGTTGGTGTTTTCTCCTTGTTTTAAATGAAGTCATCCAAGCCTCCATACCTCCTGCACATGAAGAATAGAACATGGTAAGTTACACTCCTTTCCATAACTTTGATGATGCTCTATTCTATTATTCAGAAAGTGAGGAAGTGTTGGAGCAACCCTTGGATGCATTAGGCCCTTCATGTTATAATAAAAGTGATGTTGTGATTAATAATATTGATGAGTTTATACATGTTGGGAGACATAAACATGATGTTATTGGTTGTGATGGAGATCCCATTTACGATATTGAAGGTCATTTTCAATTGTTTCCTTTACAACAACCATGTGTGATTGTTCTTACTTCAGATGTTTGGAAACATGAATATGACATGATTACATATTTGTTCAACCATCAAAGGATGACTTGTTGTAGTATTCTCATGATGATTTATGGTCATACCTTGGGGGGTTTGATACATATTATTTTGATCACTTGGATTTACTCTACGAAGAGGATTTTCAACCATCGTTGTGCTCTAATTTTGATGAGGGTAAGGAATTTATTTTCCCTAAGTAGGATTTTTGTGACAAGACTTCCTAGCCTTATCCTTTTTCACCTTGTTCTTTCACAATATATATGGTTGGTAGTTCTCCTCATGATAGTCACTTACCTATGGAACATAGTTGTTTTCAACCTATGGTTTGTTGTGTAGGTTTGGGTTTTTAGACACATGAAAAACAAATCTTGGGTTGGGAGATTTTTTTTTTCTTAGGGATTGGTTTCATCCCTTACCTTGCGTCCTCTTCTCTAATAGAAAACCATAGAACCTTCTGTGGGTTCCTTATCATTCCTTCTTATGGAACTATCAGTGATAGATTTGTAGCTAAGGATGAGGATATGCCTTCGTCTGATTTTCTTGGCCTTGTCTTAGGATGGATAGGGTAGGGTTGTGATATGTCATTACATGATTTTGTCCCTCCCTACCACCTCCATGGGCTATATTTTACAATTGGATATGATATAATGATTGCTCTAACTTGTGATCTTTTTGTGCTTGACTTATCCTTATGTTGGTCTGTGATGAAGCACAAGGGTGGATGTTCTGGTACAATGCTAGGATGAATTTATTTGTTATATGAGTATACCTAGCATCTCAACTAACATAGATTAGAGTAGGTAGGGTAGGCATTTTCACCTTGCATTGCATTTGTATATATGTTGCATCTTGCATATCATGCTAGTATAGTTGCATTTTGCTTGAATTTTCATACATATTTCTGATTTACATATTGTTTTTCTTGTATCTTTGCATGTTTCTATGTTATATTTGTATCATTTTCATACTCATATTGATATCTTAGAATAAAAATGTTAGAAAAAATAATTATTTTCATGTTTTGCTCTATATTTCTTATGATTAGCATAAAATTCTCATATGAATAAGGGGTGAGTGCGCCACCTCCGATACTCTGACATATTCCTGAAGAATGTGTAGGCATGGGTCCACTGAACCCCTTTTGTGCTTTTCCCATCCTTATTCTTTCTTTTTCCCACTTCTTTTATTTCCTCTTCTTTTCTCCCTTTTATACTTTCCCTTTCTCCGTTTTCTTTTTTCCCTCTTTTTTTTTCCCTTTCTTGGTACTATCATACTTAGTCATTTTTCACATTCGCGTACCTTCGGAATCGCGAACTCTCTCACTTGTATTATCTTTCATTGACCCATGTCTAAGTCCTAACACTTATAATGTTTTTGTGTTTTGGAGTTTTGGACCTGTTGATCTACATGATGCACCTCCATTCTCTCCACTGTCCGCCTCATACTCTCCATACATATCCATTTCATACACTCATAATTTTGGACTTGTGGACCTTCAGACTTGCGTATCCTCCTTTTCATACTAGTCGCCAACCCCGATTTTCCACCATTACTTGTCCCTTCACATTTTTCGATGTCACATTTATTGATTCCCTACGGATACAACTACCAAATCTATTTTTGAAGTGGTCGTTAATTAATGATGCTATTACTGAGGCTAGTAATAGTTATTTTGATTTAATGTTTCTGTAAAAAAAATCTAGCTCAAGTTCATTTCACTGTGCAAGTTTATATTTCAAGAAAAACTGGTGAGCTCCATTGGGAAAACCATGAGAAAACATTCGTTCTATGGGGATACTTTGAACCTCTTTGCTAGGGAAGATCAGAATTATCATTGGTCCCACTCCTATAGGTATTATTCAAAGTTGTTGGATAGAGACGAAAACAAAGTGTGGACGTCACGAATAGTTCTCACGGGATGTGTCCCAAAATTATTTGAATGCAAAGATATCATCACCTAGTGCGTCGATAAGCTTATTCATAACAAAATATTCATTGCATTGTAGAATAGTTCCCCTATCTCATTGGCACATTCAATATTTAGAGAGATGTGAAATTACGAGAGCCAAACTTGGTCTATAAAGGGGAGGAAGCTAGAAATTTATTGAAAATAAAGAAAAATGGAATATACCTTCTTCAAGAATATTTGCAAGACCTTGCGTCAATGCCTGAGGACATATCTAGAACTTAGGTAAGTTATTTAAAAAATCCTTATAAATAAATTTCTTGATTATTCACTCGAATTGTTGGCCAAGACTCTATAGAAACAATTCCCGGACTGGCCTTATATATATTTTATTTTGTGGTTCATGAAATGTTATCTTCGATTGGGCGAAGATAATTTCAAATGAAATCACTGCAAAATTGACTAATTTCAAGTATGATAAAAGGTTTTATATGTGATGCAAGAGCATCGTTAGCAGCAAGCGAGCGTGTAGGCGAAAGACAACTGAGACAAGCGCCAACGCATTTTCATGTTTTGAAATGTTTTGAAAATGAATATGCTGATATTAATGTAACAGTTAAGAAGGCGTACTTGCATTTATGTATAAGTGTTGTAAACGAATTATGAATGAATTGCTCTTATCTATTCAATGTAAAGGCATTTAAGCCCAGTTAATGATAGTAGGTAGAATTGAATGATAGATTAGACAATTTTAGGAGATAGGAGGGAAACGGATATAGACACCCTCATCTTTGTATCATGGTATCAAGGAGAGATGGTAACATAACATAGAAGAGAAGAAGGAGGGAGTTGTAGCAAAGAGTTGTAAAGAAGAACCCATGTGCAAAAGCTTTGAATTAATATATGGAGCTTTGATTCAGATTCATGGTGTTATGATGCTTTCTATTTATTATTGATGAATAGTGTGCTTATAGTCATTTTATTATTTTTGTATTGCATTTTCTTAATGCTGTGTTGAATGTATGATTTCATGTTGAATGTTTGAAATATGAGAGGGGATTAGAATGAGTTTCAATTGTTTCTCTTCCTGAGTGAGAGTTCTTACAAGGAGTGCAGTGAAAACGTCTGCAAGGTGTGCGTTGACAAGTTTTAGAGTTTGTCTCTAAAAATCTCAGGAGAGATACCATTGTTCTCATTCCAACAAAAGTGCAGGTGAAGCAAAAAATTCATCTGCAAGGTGTGCGTAGGCTGGTCGAGACCTTAGAATTTATCTACTAAGGTTGAAAGGTGAAGGGTTGATGTTGCAAAGAGTTCACAGAGTCAAAAGATCAAATGCTTAGAAGAATTTGAAGGATTGTTGAAAGGAGTGCGTGCAAGAGTCTTTTTGAAGACTCGAGTTTGCAAAGGAAGCTCAGGAAGGTTAGTGTCTTTGAAGTGTTTAGAGGAAGGTGAAGCGAGGTCATTTGCAGAAGCCAATTTCAGATGAGGAACATTGGTTCAGTGACACAGGAATATTTAAGGAGGAAATTGGATGGTCAGAACTCTCTGTGGAGGACTCGCGATATTGTGAGGACCGCATGATCTAGAGAAGTTGCAAGGTGGATAGGGGTAGATGAACCCATCACTTTGGTCTCCAGAATCAAGGAGAACCGTTGATCGTGTTTAGGTAGAGCGGTGGATCAATTCTCGAATTCGGGGTTTCGTGAATTCGGAAGGTGAACCAAATCCTTTGGTTGCGTGAATAGCAAGTAGTGAGGAGATTTGAACCATTGGATCCAGACATAGAGGAGCTGTCGGATCATAACTCTGTGGAGTTATCGCGTATCGGGAGTTCGGGAATCAGGAAGAGTCACTTTCGACTGCAGAAGTCGCGAAGTGCCGAAAAGCCAAGAGCTCATGTGAATGTAGCACATTTGTCAGGTAGGGACCAAAAGGGTGGCAGGTGGCATGTACTCTCCGCTCGAGGATTCAACTCATAGTTGACCCATCATATCTCAGGGTTTTGTAGGAGAAGAGCACGAGAGCTCAACGCTTCAACTCGCGAGATCACAAGATTGCGAGAAGAGGTTTTGGGTGTAGCCCTTGCTCATAACGTTGTGGTTACTCAGAGGAGGTGAATCTCGTGCCTAGTGCTTGTTCGCACAGGTGGGTTTTCTGAAGGACCTATGGATCGAATTTGTTGAAGGTTCCAGCAGGGAATTGAAGGAGCCACTTCGGCTCAAGGGGAATTTAGAGTGATCCTGAGCGGATCTTGACCTGAGGGTTCGGGGGTCTGCGTCAGAGTGGTATCAGAGCTTAACTCTGTTTGTATATTGCAGACAGAGGAAGAAATAAGAAAAGAAAAAAAATACTCTGATACACATCATGTGTTGTCAAAGCTTAGAAAGAGCTCTTTTATTTTTATAGCAAAGAGAAGAGAATAAATCTTACAGCCATGCCGTCGAGAAGAAGAGATAGACCAATGCCTGATCCAGCAGTGGAAAGAGAAATGTGCGAACTACGTGCTAGGCTTGATGCCATGGAGACATCACAGAGGCACACAATCGATGCTGGGGATATCAACGAGGCTGAAAGTGAAAATGAAGCTAGAAATGAAGGAGAAGAATTTGCAGCGGATGAACTCCTATTCAGGGTTGTTGCAAGGATAGGTGCTAGAGAAAAAATGGACATTCCAGTATATGAAGGAAACCTGGATGTCGAAGAGCTTCTACACTGGATTAGGGCTCTGGATAAGTACTTTGACTATGAGGATGTCGAGGAAGACAAGAAGGTCAAACATGTTGTCACAAGACTTAAAGGACATGCAACATTATGGTGGGATGAACTGTAGGCTGTCAGACATTACAAAGGCAAGCAGAAAATCCAAAGTTGGGATAGGATGGTTGCCAAGATGAAATCCAAATTCATACCCAAGGATTATCAGATCACTCTGTTTTGGAGAATGCAAAATTTGAGACAGAAGCTGATGTCAATGAAATAATACACTGAATAATTCTACAAGATAAACATCAGGGCAGGTCATCGGGAAAGCGATGATGAAAAGGTTGCTAGATACATGAATGGTTTGCGATATGACATCCAATATGAGATGAGCATGGTGATCATTTGGAATGTAGAGGATGCTTATCAGATGGCTCTAAAAGATGAAGAGAAATTGAGCTGAAAGCAAGGTCAAAGAGGTCGAGGTAGAAGTCTAGCCAGAGGCAAAACAATTTCCCAAGACAGGACTAAGAAATCTAAATAAGAGGGGAAGAAACCTCAAAATCAACCCGAGAGAGGTGGAAGCTCAAAGAGAGGGTAGTATGCTAATAGAAATACTTTTCCTCATACCAGAGGTAGAGGAAGAGGCAAAGGTGGAGAAGTGAAATGTTTTGTCTGTGGGAGGAACGAACATAAATCCTATGAATGTCCATATAGGAAGAAAGAAGGTGGTGAAACTCACATTGCCGAAGCACAAGGAAGAAATGTTGAGGCAGAAGATGCTAAGGGTGGAAGATCCTTGATGATGAGGAAAGTTCTCTTAACACTAGAGAAAGAGGCAGAGAACCCAACCCAAAGAAACAGACTTTTTCAGACTGCTTGCAAAACCAAAGATAGGGTATGCAAAGTCATCGTGGACAGTGGTATCACAGAAAATCTCATTTCTACAGAGATGGTAGAAAATATATAGCTGGAGACTATTGAACATCCAAGCCCATACAGAGTTTCGTGGCTACAAAAAGGACATCAGGTAAATTTCACTAAACAATGTTTAGTTGAATTTAAAATAGGAGGATAGAAGGATGAAATACTATGTGATGTCATTCCCATGGATGTTTGTCATCTGTTGTTGGGTAGACCATGGAAATATGACAGGAATGTGATTCATGATGGGAGAAAGAACACATAGACCCTGGAGAAGAATGGGAGAACTCACATGTTGCTTCCGATTAAGGATAAAGAAGTGACACCAGAGGTGAGAAACACTGTACTTCTCATGAGTGGGAAGGAACTTCTTAAGGAGGTTAAGAAGAAGGAAGACACACAATTTATTGTGGTCAGGAAGCCTAGAATTGTTTTGACCAGTACAAGAGTGGATGATTTACCGGAGGAAATCCATAAGTTACTGGAAGAGTTTGTTGATATAGTAGTGGATGAACTGCCTTGTCCGTTGCCACCTATCAGAAGTATAAGGCATCACATTGATCTTATACCTAGAGCTAGTTTACCAAACAAAGCAGCATACAGATTAACGTCGTAGGAGAATGAAGAGGTCAAGAGACAAGTCCAAGACTTAATGGACAAAGGACTGATTCAAGAAATCTTGAGCCCATGCGCTATTCCAACAGTGCTCAGCCCAAAGAAAGATGGAGGCTAGAGGATGTGTACAGACTCAAGGGTGATCAATAAGATTACCATCAGATACAGATTTTCATTGCCAAGGATGGACGATTTGATGGATTACTTGAGTGGAGCAAAGTTATTTTTAAAGATTGATTTGAAAAATGGATATCATCAAATTTGGATGAGAGAAGGTGATGAATGAAAGACAACATTCAAGACGAATGAAGGTCTGCATGAATGGCTTGTTATGCCATTTGGCTTAACAAATGCACCTAGTACTTTCATGAGGTTAATGAATGAAGTCCTGAAAGAGTTTATCAGGAAGTTCGTCATTGTATATCTTAACGATATATTGATTTTCAGCAAGACAGAAGCAGAGCACTTGAAGCATTTAGCTACCGTGATGAGGAGATTACAGCAAGAGAAGTTGCTGATAAATGTAAAGAAATCAACATTTATGAGGACAAAACTCATTTATTTGGGTTTTGTTACCTCTGCAGATGAGCTGAAAATGGATCCAGATAAGGTGGAGGCGATTAAGAATTGTCCATCGCCAAAAAGCGTGTTTGTTTGAAACTTCCATGGTTTAGCTAGTTTCTATAGGAAATTCATTCGAAATTTCAGTGGAATTAGTGCACCGATGATGGATACGGTGAAGAAAAGACATAAATATTTTCATTGGACAAAGGAAGAAGAGAAAAGTTTTAATTTTTTGAAGAGAAAAATTACTGAACAACCAATTTTGGTGTTGCCAAATTTCAGCAAGACGTTTCAGGTCAAGTGTGACGCTAGTGGATTTGCAATTGGAGCGGTCTTGAGCCAAGATGACAAACCGATCACATACTTCAGTGAAAAGATAAATGAAGCGAAGGTTAAGTACTCCACATATGACAAAGAATTTTATGCGGTCATACAAGGACTGAAGAAGTGGAAGCATTACTTGGTTCCCAAAGAGTTCGTTTTGTACAGTGATAATCATGCTCTACAACTCGTGACTCAACAGGAGAAGTTTAACCAAAGACATGTTAAATGGGTTGAATACATGCAAAATTTTACTTTTGTAATTAAACATATTTCTGGAACTGCTAACAAAGTTGTTGATGCTTTGAGCAGGAAATGTTTTCTTATGCAAGAATTTAGACTCAAAACTTTGGGTTTCGATAACTTTAAGTAAATGTATAGAAATGATCCAGATTTTAAAGAGGCATATGAGGCATCTAAGAATCCAATTCTCAGGGACATAAGCCTGTGGACTGAATATATGATCCAGGATGGATTATTATTCAGGGGCAATCAATTATGTATTCCAAAATGCTCCATGAGGGAGAATCTGTTGAAAGAAAAACACAGTGGAGGATTGGCCGAACATTTTGGTCATGACAAAACATTGTCAAAATTGAATGGCTCATATTTTTGGCCAGGGATGAGGACAAATGTTAAGAGATTTGTGGATAGATGTAGAATTTTTCAACACACAAAAGGGAAAAGGCAGAACACAGGGTTATACCAACCATTACCCATACCAGAAAGGCCGTGGGATGCAGTGAGCATG
Organism: Picea engelmannii; assembly: GCA_009831015.1. NCBI lineage: Eukaryota > Viridiplantae > Streptophyta > Pinopsida > Pinales > Pinaceae > Picea > Picea engelmannii. The sequence goes on from ML787491.1 coordinate 590,669, forward strand.
GATTTTGTATTGGGGATGCCAAGGACACAAAGAGGATGTGATTCAATATTTGTGGTGGTAGACAGATTTTCAAAGATGGCGCATTTCATACCAAGCCAGAAAACCAGTGATGCAACTCACATTGCGAACCTTTTTTTCAAAGAAATCGTCAGACTTCACAGCTTGCCAAGAAGTATAGTTTTAGATTGAGACACCAAGTTCGTGGGACACTTCTGGAGGAATTTATGAAAAAAGATGGGGACAAGTTTGTCATTTAGCTTAGCTTATCATCCTCAAATGGATGGGCAAACATAATTTGTGAACATGAGCTTGGGAGATTTACTGAGGAGCCTAGTGACTGAACACCACATTCAGTGGGATCATATTCTGCCACAGGCGGAATTTTCTTACAATGACTCGCTCAATAGAAGCACAGGGAAGAGTCCATTCCAAATTGTATATGGAATTCAACCAAGAGGAGTTTCTAAATTGAAAGATTCAGAACAGAATGAAACTAGAAGTGCTAGTGAAGAGGATTTTGCAGAAGCAATGAAGCAACTTCATAGCCGAGTTAGAGAACGGTTGCAGAATTTGAATCAAGAGTACAAACGTAGAGAAAATAAACACAGGTGATAACTTCAGTTTGAATTTGGAAATCTTATTCTTGCATATCTGAGGAAAGAAAGGTTCCCAAGGGGAACATATAACAAGCTGAAGATGAAAAAGATTGGACCCTGCAAGGTCGTGAAGAAATTTGGGGCAAACACATATGAGATCGAATTACCTGATGGGATCGGAATTTCATCGATATTCAACATCTCAGATTTGTACCCTTACAAAGTTGAAGAAGAAGGAGTAGAGAATGAACAGACAAAGGTTCAATGGACTAAACAAATGCCTGTAGCTGAAAAGCCGCAGATGGAAAGCATCATTGATAAGAGAGTCAACGGAAAGACCAGGAGGAAGGAGTATTTCGAATACTTAGTCAAAGGGAAGGGACATCCAATTGAAGATGCCAATTGGGAGGATGAAGCAGATATTCAAAAGCATGGACAGACCCTGCAAGAGCTCATGAACAGAAGTTCATGAAAATTTTCAAGCGAGGGAGTATGATGCAGGAGCATCATCAACAACAAGCAAGCGTGGAGGTGGAAGACAACTGGGACAAGTGCCAGCACATTTTCATGTTTTGAAAATGAATACGTGGACATTAATGTAACAATTAAGAAGGCGTACTTGCATTTATGTATAAGTGTTGTAAATGGATTATGAGCGACTTGCTCTTATATATTCAATGTAAAGGCATTTAAGCCCAGTTAATGATAGTAGGTAGAATTGAATGATAGATTAGACAGTTTTAGGAGATAGGAGGGAAACAAATATAGACACCCTCATCTTTGTATCATGGTATCAAGGAGAGATGGTAACATATCATAGAAGAGCAGAAGGAGAGAGTTGTAGAAGAGAGTTGTAAAGAAGAACCCATGTACAGAAGCTTTGAATTAATATATGGAGCTTTGATTTAGATTCATGGTGTTATGATGCTTTCTGTTTATTATTGATGAATAGTGTGCTTACAGTCATTTTATTCTCTATGTATTGCATTTGCTTAATGTTGTGTTGAATGTATGATTTCATGTTGAATGTTTGAAATATAAGAGGGGAGTAGAATGAGTTTCAATTGTTTCTCTTCTTAAGTGAGAGTTTCTGCAAGGAGTGCAGTGAAAACATCCACAAGGTGTGCATTGACAAGTTTCAGAGTTTGTCTCTGAAAAGATTAGGAGATATACCGTTGTTCTCATTCCAATAGAAATGCAGGTGAAGCACAAAATCCGTCCGCAAGGTGTGAGCAGGCTAGTCGAGACCTTATAATTTATCGACTAAGGTTGAAAGGTGAAGGGTTGTTGTTGCAAAGAGTGCACAGAGTCAAAAGATCAAATGCTTAGAAGAATTTGAAGGATTGTCGCAAGGAGTGCATGAAGGAGTCTTTTTGACGACTCGAGTTTGCAAAGGAAGCTCAAGAAGGTTAGTGCCTTTGAAGCATTCAGAGGAAGGCGAAGCGAGGTCATTTGCAGAAGCCAAGTTTAGACAAGGAACATTGGTTCAGTGATGCAGGAATATTCAAGGAGAAAATTGGACGATCAGAACATTCAAGGAGGAAATTGTGAGGATCACAGGTTCTAGAGAAGCTGCAAGGTGGATAGGGGTAGACGAACTCATCACTTTGGTCTCCAAAATCAACGAGAACCATTGATTGTGTTCAGGTAGAGCAGTGGATCAGTTCTCGAATTCAGGGTTTCGTGAGTTCGGAAGGTGGACCAAATCCTTTGGTTGTGTGAATAGCGAGTAGCGAGGAGATTTGAACCATTGGATCCAGACACGGAGGATCCGTCGGATCAAAACTCCGTGGATTTATCGCATATCGAGAGTTCGGGAGTCGGGAAGAGTCACTTTCAACTGCAGAAGTCGCGAAGTGCCAAAAAGACGAGAGCTCTTGTGAATGTAGCACATCTGTCAGGTAGGGACCACAAGGGTGGTAGGTGGCATGTACTCACCGCCTGAGGATTCAACTTATAGTTGACCCATCGCATCTTGGGGTTTCGTAGGAGAAGAGCACGAGAGATCTACGCTTCAACTCGCGAGATCGCGATATTGCGAGAAGAGGTTTTGGGTGTATCCCTTGGTCATAACGTTGTGGTTACTCGGAGGAGGTGAAGCTCACGCCTAGTGTCGGTTCACACAAGTGGGGTTTCTAAAGGACCAGTGGATCGAATTTATTGAAGGTTCTAGCAGGGAATCGAAGGAGCCTCTTTGGCTCAAGGGGAATTTAGAGCGATCCTGAGTGGATCTCGGCCTGAGGGTTCGGGGGTCTGCGTCAATATGTCATCCTATTGGATATTTGACATCACATATTGTCATACTTTTTAGGGTTTAAACATTTCCCAGAGAATAAAAATAAAGGCCGACCCTGTGACCATGTGGTACCAAGCTCTATGGAAATAGAGAGTCAGCCATAATTTTTATGAGGTGTATTCAAATTTTGTATCTAAATTCAAGAAATTATTATTTGGGGATGAAACTTCGTAGATATCACTGAAAGTAGGGGCTTTTATGAAGGGAAGAAGAGTACTTGAGAAAATGGATGATTATAATGTCATCAGGGTTTTCTATTCTATTTAAAAACCTATTTTCCTTCGATATTATATATCTGATAAGATATTCATCATTGAGATAGCCAGGAAGTATAAATTCTCATTCCATATATTATCTGAAAAAAAAGAAAAAAGCAGTTCATACCTCTCCCATAGAAAGTCGGTGAAATTCTTCTCCGGGGAATTTCCAAAATAGATGAATATGCTACTTATTTCAAGAATTCTGACCTAAGATTCGCGGAGGAAATCAAGGGTTTTAACTTGAATCACCTTTTGTACAATCATTTTCTTTCAGTTGGGCTCAACCCCGCACTTTTAAATTCAACTATCAGTAAAGAGGAAGAAAATGGCAGTCACAATCCTAGTAACCAAGAATCCGATAGAGATTTTGAAGATATAGAAACTGTCATAAGAACTAGAGAATATCATAAATAAAGAGGTGAATCCTCGAGTGATAAAAATTTCTAGTCACTGGCTATCTCTAGAAGAAGTGCCTTGCCAAAGGAAAATCCTCAGCAAGGAACATCCCATAAGAGACGGAGACGATGTTTGGCACATCACAATTTATATGCCTCCTATTCTTCTATGTCCATCTTGAAACTAGCGAATCATCACCTCCCTCTTCACCTTCTGTGTGAAATGATCAATTTTAAAGTTGAATTTGAAATATTTTATTTATGGTATACTGCATTTTTGTTTCTAGATTTGAAAGGTTTTAAGAGAAGTGTTACTAGATCACCATAATTTTAATTTTGATGAGTTAAGAGGTCACAAGCTCAAATCTAGAGGGGAGTAGGGTATGTATAACTCCATAGACTTCAGCAGTCAAATAATATGTTTTTAAATATTACACGTTAACTTCAAATTGAGCACGAAAAGAATTACACATCTCCATCATACTAATCTAACCTATAATTTTTGTAGGCTTTTCAAAAAAGCATGAATAAAAAAACAAATGGCATTAACTACCACCAATAGATTTGCCAAAAATTTGTTATGTTTATCCACAACCTTACTACCACATATGTATTTTTTTTTTTAATTCTCATCTACCATTATAAAAAAACCATTGATAACATAGACCCTTGCTCCTTATGAAACCTCTCATCAAGTGTAACCTTTTCAACTAAACAAGAAAAAGAATAAAAGGAATGGAGAAAGAAGTTGTAAAATATTTGAGCAACCACATTACCTTTGCACAAAAGCCCTTAAATCCAAAGGATATTATGATGGTGATTTTATTTTATCAAGATAAATTCATATTCAATGCCATCATGAGTTGGCTACTTGTCATATTTATGATACATAGATGATGCATTATTTTTCTTGTTAAGTGGAGGACTTCATCCTTAAGTCTAATGCTTTATAGAATCTTCCTTTCGTTCATCACAAAACCTATATTTAATTATTCATCACAAAACATATTCCTTTCGTGGGGAATATGTTCATGAAACGAAATGAATCTTTTAACAAAAAGTTTGATAATTATTTTGTAGCTAACATTGCACAAATAAATAGAGGTCTCGGTAGACGTTGCATTGATAAGAGGTGCACTCTTCATGCAATTTGGGTTTCCGATCTACTATTTTCTTATGGATAAGAGAAAATGATTTCCAAAATTAAAATAAAATATGTTTTTAACAAAGGGTCATGGATAAAATTACACTAGTGACTTAATTCATTCATCAAACCTTTTTACTTTCTTTGTTGAATTTATTAAAGGTGAAAATGAACTTGGACTTAAACTTAGTGATTACTATTTTTGTGTTTTTGAAGGTGATTTCAATGTCAGTATTATCATGATTTTATTTCATTGCCTCTCAGAACTACTTATGCATTGGCTTAATTTTGTGTTAGGCCAAGTAAATATTTATCCTTGTTCATAGATTTCTTATGGTTAGTGGTTCTCTCATGTTTTCTTGCTTCTCAATCAATTACATTTTGCAAGACAATTCATCATAATAAAAAAAAGTAACTTGGAAACTTAATGGGCATGTGCATGAAGTTAATGGACACAAAAGTGGCAACGAGGTACTCTGTGTGTTTCTAACTCCAAGTGTCATTGCGCTACTTCTTACATTCCATTGCACATAGTACTCAATGCTTCGGACCACAATAAATTAATGGGAATAAAATGGCTTGGAAAAATGTTGCATCGCGAACGATGGGAAACACACCCTAATCCACAAAGGCACCCATAAATGAGACAATAATAACCCTTGTATGTCAAGAACCCCATGCCTAGAAGTTTTTCCCCAATCCACCTCATATTCATTTCATGACTTAGATGGGGTATTTTTGGGAAACATCCCTTGACTTGGGGATTGGCCTACCCAATAGGGCACCTTAACACCCCTCCCATACCTAAATTTGGAAAATTTTAGAAGGTCTTTGAGAATTTGTTTAATTTGAAAAGGGGGTTTTGATGCACATGTTTGGGTGGTTCTCTTATTAAATGTGGCTAACTTGGCATGATTCATATGACTTTTGGAATCTTGGAGGGAGTACTTGTTTGTATTTGTACGAACTTGCCTGATGGAAGCCATCTGTGAAGAAACCATGCCACTTGGAACTTCAGATGGTCTTGGAAGCCCATGAGATGGAAGCTAGACCCCACGTCTGGGGCACCATTTATGATGAAGAGTTTCACATGGAAGATGAAGGAAGTTTCCTTTGCATGCACCTTAGCATCATCCAAAGATGAGATTGTACCTTTCCCCACTTGAACATTTTCCTTTGGATTCCTATATGTCACCCTTCTATCCCTTGACGTCACCTAGGGGCTACGGTTTGATAGTTCACATGGTGATTTGATTGTAATAGGGACTTAACATGGACCTTGGAACATGAGAGAGTGACACTTGGCCTTTGGAGGCCCGACGACATCCATCTTGGAGCTTGACATAACCTCCTCTAGCCCAACATCACCCTCTTAGTTCATGATGTCCCCCTTCTAGGGTTTCAATTGATGTAAATTTTATGTTTTGAATTTATGTAAAGACAATTTAAGGGGTCAGACCCTCTTGAAGAGACGTGAATTTTTCATTTGATTCTCTTGAATCTCTAGGGTTTCCATATAAATATGGCTAGCCAATATTCATTTTCATCATCACATTTGTTTCACACATGCGAGAGACTACTTCTGAAATATTCTCTATTTAATGGTTATTGGGGATTGGCCTACCCAATAGGGCACCTTGACACCCCTCCCATACATAAATTTGGCAAATTTTATATGGTTTTTTTAGCATTTGTTTAATTTGAAAAGTGGGGTTTGATGCACATGTTTGGGAGGTTCTCTTATTAAATGTGGCTTACTTGGAATGATTCATATGACTTGTGGACACTCGGAGGGTGTAATTTTCTGTCTTTGTAGGACCTTTCCCGATGGAAGCCACTCGTGAAGGAAATTTCCCACTTGGACCTTCTCAGGGGCTTGGTAAGACATGTTCCAGATTTAAGGAAAAATCTAATTTCAACAGGGCAGTTGGAAAGTGAAGGTTGTATATCGATATTTACAGATAATACGTGGAAGGTCATCAAAGGATCATTGGTGATAGAAAAAGGAGAGAAGGTAGGTACATTGTATTTATGTATTGGTAATACTGACTCTTCTGTCTCACTACTACATATGGGCGGATTATTCCACGAAAATTTTCCACGCTTCCACTAGTTTCATCATTTTTTTAAACATGGCGGGATTTTCGTGGATATTGCCACGAAATGTCGCAATATCAACGAAAATCTTAATTTAACTTAGTCGGGATTATCATCTCTATAGCGACGAAAACTTTTCCCATCTCATTGGTTAGTGTTAACGGCTAGTTGACTATTTTATCTATATATACGTGACTTTAAGAGACTTTGCGACACAATTGCTATAGTTGCGACACTGTTCTTGGATTTTGTTTGAGTTGTTTATTTTTTCCGTCAGCCACCGGTTGAAAAAATCCAATTCTCGATCTACATAGCTCGGATTTTGAACTTGCAAGGTTAGTATGTTATTTTTTATTAATGTATTCATTTAACTTGTAATTTTTTTTTCAAATGTCCAAATTGCATTTAGCTTGTTTTTTCCTTGACAATATATTATAATATGTGTAGTACCATATTTCATGTCGTTGGTTTTTGGATCTAGTTAGTATTTTCTATGGAAAAGGGTATGTGGATTCCATCATATTCTAGGTTTATGGAATCCACATACCCTTTTCCCTTCAATTGTAGCTATAATCTCTCTCTCTTTTCATTGATAAAGATATGGAATTGCTCTTGAAACTCAACCCTGATCAGCGACATGATAGTAATTGATTGCTATATTCCCTGCTTTAGCAGGGACTAATAAGATACATAAACACTAACCCTAAACTTATGTTAGGTATATATGTCGTTATTATATAAAGAAAACATGTGTACACATATGACCTTATTATAAAGATGTTATCTATGTCTTCATGATGTTGATCCTCTACACATATGATCACCTTATTATAAATATGTTGACCTTATTATAAAGATGTAGGTCACTGTAAATAAACATATCATAATCGAAAGGAGTAGCCAAAATATAAAAAATTGACAACTTAATGTTTGGTATGGTGTAGGTAAGACAATTACTTGTCAGGACAAGGATTTGTCACAATGAACGAAAATACCAGGAAGCTTGCTCGGCTAAGAGCGGCATTAGAGGCGAGGGGCGATGGAAAATGTTATTTCCCTTTCTATGATTGCATAGGATTTCAAAATAGAAGACTTTTAATAAAAACAGCCCAAAAACATTGTAGGGAAAAGGGGCACGCCGAAGGGGGTTATGAATATCGTCCCTTGGTAAGAGGATTCAATATTTAATGTATTCTCTGTAATAATCAGTATGTCATCAATTTTAGTAATATTTCTTATTGGGATTTTTATATTTTCTATACACACTAACTTTTCTATGTTGTTTTTAATTATATAGACGATGCCCCCAAAGTGTCGACCTCCATAGAGTTATTTTCCAAGTACTAGCAGAAATACTACTTTACATGGAGATGAACTTCGAGATCAGAATATTGAAGCTGTTGATCAAGTTATTAATGATGATATGTATGGAGATAACGTTAGTGATTCAAATCAGGAATATGAGATACATAGATTGATCCAAGACACATTTTCTCCAATGGATGAGGACAACCAGGATGATAGTCATGATGTTGATCCTCTACTCAAGAAGTCACATCAACCTCTTTATGAAGGATCAACAACAAATCTTTTATATTCTATATTGTTGTTGGTGAACCTGAAGGTTTTTAATGGTTTATCAAACACATGTCTCACACAGATAGTAAGGTATTTAATTTGTTAATTATTTATGCCTGCATGTTCACAAATACTTAAAAGCTTCAATTTTTTCCTATATTTCTATTGTTTTCTAATTTGTAAATTAGTATATTGGATGATATATTGATGATGAATATTGTTTACATTGACTTATTGTTTAGAATTTTGTAGATTTTTAGGCGATGTTCTATTATCGACGTCAAATACTTTTCCACACACATATCGAGAAATATCCGTGATTATGAAAGAAATTGGAATGGACTATCAGACTATTGATGCATGTCCTAATGATCATATCATATATTATGGACAATATGAATTAGAAAATGAATGCCCACAATGTCAAATAAGTATATATCGAACCGATAAAGCGTCAAAGAAGGTGTCTCACAAAGTTCTTTGTTATATTATGATAATTCCACATTTCCAGCGGTTGTTCAAGTGCCAAAGTATAGCACGGTTTATGGATTTCTATGCAAAGAACATAAGTCGAGACGATGTTCTTTGAATGCCTGCAGATGGTTCTGCATTGAACTACATCGAATAAAAGTAGCCAATTTTTAAAGAAGAAACTCGTAATGTTAGAATTTCGTTGGCATTTGATGGTGTCAATCCATTTGGAGAGATTCGTTCTACGCACTCAGTGTGGCCTATTTTTGTTATAAACAATAACCTTCTTCCTTGGATGTCGATCAAGAGAGAGAACACAATGTTGGCAATGATTGTTCCAGGTATTTAATTGTATTTTATTTTCTTTAAAGCATGACAAAATACTTCATTTCTTTGTTTCATGCATGGTAATTATTTCTTTTATATATCATGACATCTAGATAAGTATAATTAATCATGCAGTAGGTTGAACCAATCAGGTAGGTACCAGGTTAAAGATATGAACGTATATATTGAGCCTCTCATTGATGAGTTGTTGAAGTTATGGGTTGGTGTCACTATGTATGACATCTCTAGACCAATAGGGCAAAGACGATTTCAATTCCATGGAATACTATCATGGACAATTCATGATTCTCCTGGGTTAACACAGTTTTGTGGTATATTGTTACTTTATTTTTGTGATTTAATATTATATATCTTTTTTGAAAAAATCATGCATTATTTTAAATTGTAACTCTAATTTGACACTACATTTATTCATATATCTTGTAGGTATTCAAACAAAGGGTAAATTTGCATGCCCAGTTTGTGGTCCTAGGATAAAATCTCGCCATTCAAGGAGTTTAGCAAAGGAAGTGTTTGATGAGTATAGGCACTTTCTGCCTAAGAACCATAGTTATCAAACTACAAACAAAGCAAAGTTCAATGGTAAAGAAGAAAACATAAAAAAACCACAAAGAATGACACCTCGCCTATGGAAGTTAGAATATATTAGAAATCGTCAAGGTACGCAAATTATTTATGTATGACCTATTATATAAATCTTTGGTTAATTTCATTAGTATTAATTTCATTTTTTCCCATTAATTAGTGTTAATTTCAATTTGTTGATGTTTCATGAATGTCATTAAGGCACAAATGGGCTTCCACAAGGAATGAAAAGTTACCCAATACAATTCAGTAGATTTCCATACTATGAGCACCTACAAATAGTTCATTTGTTTGATACAATGCATATCGGGAAGAACATAACAAAATTGTTATGGCGAATATTAGATGGAAGGATTGACAAAGAGAGAATTGGAAATATTTGTTGTGACATCCGAGAAGCTAATCATGCCTTGCAAAGTGTTATTATTAATTCTAATGGTAATGGTTGTGAACAAAATACTAGTCTTCCTTGGTTATTGACGGAGCAACAGAGAAATATTGTAAAAGAGGTCATTCGAAAAATTAGGATTCCAACGGGGTTTTCGTCGAACATACAAAATATCTTAACTAAAAAAGGTGATTTTGGCGGGGTTAAAACACATGACTGGCATACATTCATTAAGGTAATTAGTAGGTTATAATATATTTTCTTATTGGTACACATTTTTTGGAAACA
>ML787491.1:601164-614469 GCA_009831015.1 Picea engelmannii
CGGGGTTAAAACACATGACTGGCATACATTCATTAAGGTAATTAGTAGGTTATAATATATTTTCTTATTGGTACACATTTTTTGGAAACAAATAATAATTATTTGTTTTTTGTTACAATATGTTCTACCTTTATCTCTCCCAGGCGACTTTGACAACAACATAAAACAAAGTATTTATGTACTTGGAAAATACATGAGGTAAGTATTGTTTTATAAGGAAAATATACTTCTTATGTGATTTGCATTGGAACTTATTGACATATTATCTTTTATTTGCAAATTTATGTATGCCTTTATATTTTTTTATTGCATTGACATTTGTAGGTTGCTATCATCAAAAGAAATACATAAAGAAGATATAAGGTATTGGAAGAGAGAAATTCCCCGACTAATGTGTCAAATGCAAAAACATCTACCTCCAACATTTTTCAATGCACAAGAACACTACCTCATACACCAAGTTGAGGAGATTGAATTATGTGGACCAGTACACACAAGGTCGATGTGGATGGTGGAGAGGCAGTTGAAGTCACTGAAGGATTTTGTTAGACAAAAATCACGTCCGGAGGGTTATATGGTATATCAATGCATGGTGTATATTAGTCAATATCTACCTAAAATAGCAAAAAATATGAATGTGCCTCACATTTGGCATCTTGACTCCATCAACAAATTTGAAGGGGAGTTTGTTGGACAACTGAGAGGGGGGGTGAATCAGTTGTTACCATGCTTAAACAATTATTCTTATTTTAAACTCTTTACAAAGCACTAAATGAAAATCACAATAATGCAGGGAAATAAACAATAGCACATTCAACATCAGTCACACATATGAGATACACAGAGACAGATATTTCCTAAGGAAACCCATAAAGAGTAAAAACCTCTTCTTCTTTATATGATAAGTAATATTTACATTCTTTACATTATCATACATATGATCACCAACTCATAATGAGGCTGTAACCTCTATTTTGCAAGCTGCTACTTGCTGAGAGCACCCACTCTCTGGTTTCTCTGGCACCAACTAGAAGGAAGCACCAACTCCATGGTTTCTCTAGCACCAACTAGAAGGAAGCACCAACTCCCCGGTTTCTCTATCACCAACTAGAAGGAAGCACCAACTCCCCAAGTGTTCCAGCACCAACTGGATGGAAACACCAACTTCCAATCATAGAGGCACCAACCTGTAAAACAGAGAACAATAGTTCTCCCTTGCTCCTCCCTGCCACCCTAGTTTCTCTGGTTGCAATTATATGGAAGCTACAACTTCCTGTGTTCAAGCACCCACTTGAACCTCTGAGGACAACAGTCCTCCCTATCACCCCCCTACCACCCTGAAATATTAATCTTTGATACTAAAACTCAATATAGCGATATAAAGTTCTTCATTGGATTACCAGTCTCATCACTGTTCTGCTACACTCCGTTGCTCTGTCTCCATCAGTGTCTTCTACACACTTCTCTACGCTTTATTTCCTTCTCCATTTATGCATTGTATGCCATGTTCCTTTAATGCACCATTCCTCTTTTGTATTTCAACTGTTGCACACTCCTCCTTCTACACTCCTGAATCCCTCTCAACAACAACAACCATCTCTTCTTTCTTCTTCCTTATTATAGTCTCTATGCCCTTGTGCATGCCTATGCGCAATGCTTCTGCATGCTCTTCATGTCGAGTGCTCTTCCTGTTCATCATTGCAACTCTTCAACTTCTTTGGCTATTAAACCCATGTGTCCATCATCACTGGGTGTTATGTTGAGATTCCTTAGCCTCTCCAATAGTTGAGACTCTTTGTCTTCTTTGTCATAGTTGAGCTCATCCTCTCTGTTGCAGTTACAGGCTTCAACACTCATCCATTTGTCAATTTCCTCCACAAACAGTCTTCATTCCACTAGAAAATTCCTTGAGACTCTTAAGCTCCTCTAGAAATCACACAGAAGTTTCTTCGAGTCCTCTGGCAGAAACCATCAGTGGTTTCTAGCAGTTACACTATGAACCTCCAAAGACCACTTCAACAACTAAATCGCCACTGATCGATTAATTGTGAAGAGAAACAGTAGCCCTTCAATCATATTCCTGAATAGCCTGCACTGTTGGATCATAAATGATGGGTCTCACGCTTATTTCGCCATTTCGCAATTCGGCCTTTCGGGATCACCGTGGTGAGGATTTTGTTACACTCCATGTCCCGATCCCCGAAACTCCAAAAAGGATCTTGTCTACACTAGATCCTTCTCCCATATTCCGTCGATGTGACCAATGGTTGTGACTACAGGCTACACCAAAAGATTATTTCGCACTTTCGCATTTCATAGATTCTGTGATGAGTCGTATCGACTCTCCATGTCACGAGCTCTGAAATAGAGCTTGGCTTGTATAACTCTGCTCTCCAAATCTCGACCATGTAACCATGAGAGGTGATTGAGCGCTTATCCATAAAGTGATTTCTCAATTTCACATTTCGACATTTTGACATCCTTGATGTGAATATTTCTTTACGCTCCATTGCCCGATCCTTGAAACTCCGAAATGGAGCTTGTCAATTCAATCTCTTCTCTACAGCTCTTCGATCTCCAAATCAACGGTGCATGATCTGTGGTGATCAAACGACTATTCTCTGCCCCAGGACTTCATCCTTCGGGACTTTGGGGGAGTGATGGAGTTAAAAACTCCTGAAGAAAAAAATCTTGGAGTGAGGTCAGTCTTGCATCACTTGATGACGTGTCGTGACCCAAGTGGCTTCCACGTGTCACTTAGAATTGTGATTTCCAGTGGCCTGAAATGCCAAATCAACTTGACACTTGTCGTTGTCTGATCATGCCACGTGTCATAGTCTTCCACCTGTCCTTTCTGACATGGTCTACCACATTCAACTCTTGGATCTGTCATCCCAGATCACTTTGCAACTTTGGATATCACGATTTCAACATTCTTGATGTGAGAGTTCTTGACACCTTCAAGTCCCGATCTATGAAACTCCGAAATGGAGTCAGGTTAGCTTTTCGACTTTTCTCACTTCACAACTTTGGGACTGCTGTGAGGAGTCTTGACACTTGACTTCTCCATCTCCTGGTATCCAAAACTCCAAAATGAAGTCGGATCAACGGTCCAGATCAAACCTCGATCTGACGGCTAAGGTTATTTCACGATTTCTCATATCGCGAGTTCGGGACTCCTGTTGTGAGGGTCCTTGACATTTCCATCTCTCGGTATCTGATACTCCAAAACAAATTTAGATGAACATCACATCGACGTTTCTCATTTCGTGACTTAGGGACTCCTGTAGTGAGACTCCTTGACATCTCCATCTCCCGGTATCCTAAATCCCAATATCCAATACTCCGAAATGGAGTCTGATGAACATCACAACGACATTTTTCATTTCGCGACTTCGGGACTCCTGTAGTGAGAGTCCTTGACATATCCATCTCTCGGTATCTAAAATCCCGGTATCCAATACTCCGAAATGGAGTCTGATTAGCGCTTCGATCTTGCCTTTCAATCGCTGTTATTCTTCCTTTCCTGCTTGTCTGATGATCTTCTTTGCATGCCTGTTTACTATCGTTGTTGTTGTTCTTGCCATCAATGAAAAGCACGCTCTTCTTGTAAACATGCCAACAATCTCGCCCTTTGGAATTGATGGAAACCCTGAACGACTACGCTAATCTGTTTGGACCTCCAACTGTAGCATCTAGTCTAGTCTTCCTTACCTTTTCTCCCCCTTTGACATCAATGTCAAAGAGAACATGCTCTCCCTGAGATGTTGTTGTATGTTTAGGAGGTATCAAATATTCAACCAATATAGACTCCCCCTAATAGGATGGACTCTCTTAGATGTGAGATGGGATGACACCCAACTTCTGTTGGAGATACTCAAAGGGTGTCTTGGCTAGAGGTTTAGTAAATATGTCTGCAATTTGTTCTGTGGTTGGAATGTAATGGACCTGAACAATCTGATTAGTGACCTTCTCTCTCAGAAAATGGTATTTTATGGGAATATGCTTGGTCTTGGAGTGGAATACAGGATTTTTGGACACACTGATGGCATTAGTGTTATCACAATGAATTGGGATCGGTGCAACGTATTTTACCTCCAATTCTGCAAGTGTCTGAATCATTGATAATACCTAAGTGCAACAGGTAGCAACAACAATGTACTCTGCCTCTGTAGTTGATAAATAAATGGAACCTTTCTTTTTACTCAACCATGCTACTAGAGAATCTCCTAATAAGAACGCACCTCCACTCGTGCTTTTCCTTCCATCCATGCAATTAGCCCAATCAACATCTAAGTAGGTTGATAATTGAAAATTTTGATTCTTAGGATACCATAGGCTATAGTTCATTGTTTCTTTCAAATATTTGAATATCCTTTTGACAGCTAGCAAGTGACTCTGTTTAGGTGCAGATTGATATCTTCCTACTATTCCAACATCATGTATTATGTTTGGGCGAGATGTTGTGATATACAACAGGCTACCGATCATTGATCTATATGAACTTTAATCAACATCGGGTGAGTCATCATCCTTACTTAATTTTCATCCAGTAACCATAGGTGTGCCCACAGGTTTAGATTCTTCCATTTGAAACCTTTTCAACATTTCTCTTAGATATTTTTCTTGAGAAATGAACATCCCTTCAGATCTCTAAGAAATTTACGGACCAAGAAAAAATGATAGTTCACCTATCATAGACATTTCAAACTCAGATTCCATGGCAGAAGCAAACCATTGTACCAATGAATCCTTATTACATCCGAAGATGATGCCATCTACATAGACCAATACGATGAGCATATCATTATCCTCTATTTTGATATACAGATTGTTGTCAATTGTTCCTCTCTTGAACCCTTTGTCTTTGAGATACGTATCCAGTCTGTGATACCAGGCTCGAGGGGATTTTTTTAACCCATATAAATCTTTCTTCAGCTTGCATACTAAGTCAGGGTTATCAGATAGTTCGAAACCCTCTGGTTGTTCCATATAGACTTCTTCACTTAAATATCCATTTAGAAGAGCTGACTTGACATCCATTTGATAGAATTTAAACCTTTTATGACAATCATAGGCAAGAAACATTCTGATAGCTTCTAATATTGCTACAGGTGCAAATGTTTCATCAAAATCCAGTCCTTCTATCTGAGCATACCCTTTACAGACCAATCTTTCTTTGTTCCTGACAACTTGTCCCTGCTCATTCAACTTATTCTTAAAGATCCATTTGGAGCCAATGACATTTTTACCTTCAGGTCTATAAACCATCTCCCACGTAATGTTTTTCTCAATCTGATCAAGTTCATCATTCATTTCTTTAACCCAATGGTCATCTTTGCTAGATTCATTAAAATTCTTGGCTTCCAGCATGGATATGAAAGATATATGTGATTGTTCGGTGTTTTTGATTAGCTTTCTCCTGATTTGTACACCATTGTCTTTTTCACGAATTATCTGATTTGCAGGATGATTCTTTTGAGTGATTCTGGAGGAGGAATTTGAAGTTCTCTACTGATATGAGTCTGTCTGAGTATCTGTGTCTTCATCTGATTCAAAGTCTCCATTTTCTGATTCTTGGACCTGTTCATCTTCAGCTTTAGCTGTGTCTTCTGTAGAAGACTCATTACTATACACCTCTCTTGTTGGGATTCCTTCATCAACTTTTACGTCAATACATTCAACCATTTTATGCAACCTCTTATTATAACATCTATATCATTTACTATTTGTAGAATACCTTAAGAAGATACCTTCATCAACCCTGTCATCATATTTGCCAAGGTTCTCATCATTATTCTTTATGTAGCATTTACTTCCAAAGAATTTGAAGTGTTTAATTGAAGAAGGTATCCCAAACCACAGTTAATAAGGTGTCTTGTCACTTTGTGGTCTGAGGTGAGCTTTGTTAAGAAAATGGATTGCTGTGTGTATTGCTTCTACCCAGTAGGTTTGACCAATGTTCTTCTCATTCATCATTGACCTAGCCATTTCCTGCACTGTTCTATTTTGCCTCTCAACTACTCCATTTTGTTGTGGAGTTCTTGGGATTGTGTATTCTCTCTTGATCCCATGCTTATCACACAATTCATTGAAGTCTCTTGACATAAACTCTCCTCCTTGGTCTGATCTTACTGCCTTTAACCTCTTTCCTATTTGAGTCTCAGTTAAAGCCTTAACTATTTTAAAATTCTCAAATGCTTCAGTTTTTTCCTTGAGAAAGGCAACCCAATTAAGTCTGGAGTAATCGTCAATAAGCAGCATGAAGTAGTTTTCTTTCCCTATGCCTTCCTGTCTTGATGGTCCACATAAATCCATATGAACTAGTTGGAGTGGTTTCTTTGTTGAAGTAAAGCTCTTGGACTTAAATTGTGTCCTGTTTAGCTTCCCTACTTGGCAGGGTTTACACATTGAATCTTGGGGCTTTGATATTCTCGAAAGATATTTTATTGCCTCGAGATTTTTGAGTTTGATTAAGTGGTCAAAGTTTAGATGTCCAAGTCTCCTATGCCATAACTAGCTTTCATCATGTTTTCTTAGATGACATTCTTCTCTATTTTCTTTCAGTACATATACATTATTTTCTGTCCTTATGCCTTTGGCCACCACTTGTCCTGAGTTTACAGACTTTATCTTGCAGTCCTTGGACGTGAACACCACTTCACATACTCTGTCACGCATTTGACTTACACTGAACATATTATGTTTCAGCCCATCTACAAGTAGAACATCTTGGGCTTTTCCTTTTCCATTATTTAAACTCACCATCCCGTTACCCTTTATTTTACTTGGAGCATCATTTCCAAAGGTTACGTTTCCTAATTTTATTTCACTTAGAGATAGAAACTTACCTTTTTCTCCCGTCATATGTTTGTAGCATCCATTGTCTATATACCAAGGGTTCGTTTTTCTTTGAGCTGACAACACTAATCCACACTTGTCACTTTCTTTCTTCTTCCAAAACTTGACATTTTCAGCAAGAGAATTCAAATCTAGTTCATAGTTCCTTAATCGACAGTCAACAGATTTATGTCCATAGTTATGACAGATGTAGCATTCAATCTCATTGTTCAATAGGTCAAACTTATTGTTGCAGTGTTGTCTACTCATTGACTGTTGATTATTTCTTGACCTCCTTAGTTGCATGTCCCTAGACTTAATTTGGCAATTTTCAATCTGTGAAGGTTTGTTACTTGGTTGTATCATTCTTTGTTTTGGGAAGTATTTATTCCTTTGAAATCTTAATTGCTCATGTCTAAGTCTTAAGGAACAATTTACAGCTTTGTGACCAAAGTTAGAATAGCAGAAACAATAGCCATAGAAAAATTCTTTGTACCTAGAAAATGGTTGTCTTCTTTGAGCAAATCGATTTCTTCTATGCTGATGACATCTTTTAGCAGGGAGCACATTATTTCTTTGTTCTACAGATTCAGTCCTGGCACCTTTTTCTTTACTCGTCCTGGGTGGTTGATTGTCTTCCTTTGTTACTATAGGTTTGTTGTTGTCATTGGTTGTACATTTGACAAACTTGATGGGTTCTTCGTTTCTTGGCTTACCACTACTTGATCCCTCTTCATAACCCAAACCAATTTTCAACTTTGGATTCCTTTGTTGATTCATAATGGTCGCTAATCCTTCTGAGGCTTTGATACTTGACAGACTTTGATTATACAAGGCTTGAAAATTCTCCATCTCTTTCCTATTTTTCACTACTTCTTGTTCTAATGCTTCACATCTTGCCTTATTTTCTGATAACTATCATTTCAGAATGTCTTCGATTTTCTTTGCCTCTTCTAATTCTACTTTTAGTAGGACAATGTCTTCATCAGGTTCTTTACTGTCTTTCTCGAACTGTGTCAATAATTGTCTTTGCTTTCTATTCTTAATTCTTATTCTGTCAATCTCTTCCAGTGCACTGATCAATTCTCCTTCCATGTCAACCACAACTTCTTCTTCATTAACATCACTTCCTGTGCTGTTATTATCATAATCCTCTTTGGCCATAAGTATGAAGTCATTTAGTGTATCTTCAATAGAGGAGTCATTGTCTTCATCATCTGAAGCATCATCATCATTGTTTACACACATACTTTTCTTCTTAAAGTTATTCTCTTTAAATAAATTTATGTGTTTGTGCTTCTCCTCATCATCACATGTTTGATCCTTTCTTTTGTGGAGACATTTATTTGCAAAATGACCTATCCTACCACAGTTGAAACATTTGAAAGTTAGTTTACCTTTGTATTTGCATGATCCCTTCTTCAGTCTCTTCACAAATTTTTCTTCAATTTCATCGGGCTCAGAATCCTCATTCTTGTCTGCTTTAAATGATGCTTCTCTAGAGGTGGGTTTATCTTTAACTATTCTCATTTCATATGCAGTCAATGTTCCTAGAAGTTGATCAAACTCCAAAGATTTTAGATCATTAAGTTCTTCTATAGTAGAGACCTTCAGATTGAACCTATTTGGGAGAGACCTCAAGATTTTCTGAACTAAAGAAGGTTCCTCAATTTTTTCACCAAGTGATTTCATTGCATTTACCATTTCTTCTACTCTCAGAAAGTATTTTCCAACATCTTCATCTTCCTTCATCTCCAGCTGTTCAAACTATATTCTGTAGGTTTGAAGCTTGGCGTCCTTTACCTTCTCATTACCTTCATAACTGCTAATGAGTTTGTCCCACATTTCTTTGGCAGTTCCTAGGTGCATAACTTTTACGAATTCTACTTCTGCAAGCCCACTCAAGATAACATTCATAGCCTTAGCGTTGAAGATAAATTCTATCTTTTCATCCTTATTAGCTAGTACAATTGGCTTTACATAACCGGTATCTACCACATCCCAAACATCTGCACCTAAAGCCATTATGTAGGTTCTGTTTCTAACTTTCCAGAAGGCAAAGTTTGTTCCATTGAACAAAGGGGCCTTATTGGTTGAATTTCCTTCATGGATTGACATGTTTAAGCTCTAGGATCTACCCTTAGATAAAAGGGGCCGCCTCTGATACCAATTGTTGGAAAAATGAGAGGGGGGGTGAATCAGTTGTTACCGTGCTTAAACAATTATGCTTATTTTAAACTCTTTACAAAGCACTCAATGAAAATCACAATAATGTAGGGAAATAAGCAATAGCACATTCAACATCAGTCACACATATAACATACACAGAGACATATATTTCCTGAGGAAACCCATAAAGGGTAAAAACCTCTTCTTCTTTATATGATAAGTAATATTTGCATTCTTTACATTATCATACATATGAGAACCAACTCATAATGAGGTTGCAACCTCTGTTTTGCAAGTTGCTACTTGCTGAGAGCACCCACTCTCTAGTTTCTCTAGCACCAACTAGAAGGAAGCACCAACTCCCTGGTTTCTCTAGCACCAACTATAAGGAAGCATGAAGTCCCTGGTTTCTCTAGCACCAACTAGAAGGAAGCACCAACTCCCCAAGTGTTCTAGCACCAACTGGATGGAAGCACCAACTTCCAATCATACAGGCACCAACCTGTAAAACAAAGAAAAATAGTTCTCCCTTGCTCCTCCCTGCCACCTTGGTTTCTATGGCTTCAACCAGATGGAAGCTAAAAATTCCTGTGTTCAAGCACCCACTTGAACCTCTGAGGACAACAGTCCTCCCTAGAACCTCCCTACCACCCTGAAATATTAATATTTGATACTAAAACTTATTAGAGTGATATAAATTTCTTCAATGGCTTACCCGTCTCATCACTGTTCTTCTACACTCCGCTACTCTGTCTCCATAAATGTCTTCTGCACACTTCTCTACACTTTATGTCCTTCTCCATTTATGCACTGTATTCCATGTCCCTTTAATGCACCATTCCTCTGCTGTATTTCAGCTGCTACACACTCCTCCTTCTACACTCCTGAAGCCCTCTCAACAACAACAACCATCTCTTTTTTCTTCTACCTTCTTATAGTATCTGTGCCCTTGTGCATGCCTGTGGACAATGCTTCTGCATGCTCTTCATGTTGAGTGCTCTGCTTGTCCATCATTGCAACTCTTCAGCTTCTCTGGTTGTTAAACCCATGTGTCCATCATCACTGGGTGTTACGCTAAGATTCCTTATCCTCTCCAACAGTGGAGACTCTTTGTCTTCTTTGTCACAGTCGAGCTCATCCTCTCTGTTGCAGTTACAGGCTTCAATGCTCATCCATATGTCAATTGCCTCCATGAACAGTATTCATTCCATTGGATTATTCCTTGAGACTCTTCATCTCCTCTGGAAATCACACAGAAGTCTCTTCGAGTCCTCTAGCAGAAACCATCAGTGGTTTCTACCAGTTACACTATGAACCTCCAAAGACCACTTCAACAACTGAATCTCCACTGATCGATTAACTGTGAAGAGAAATAATATCCCTTCGATCATATTCATGAATAACCTGCATCGTTGGATCATAAATGATGGGTATCGCTCTTATTTCACCATTTCGCAATTTGGACTTTCGGGATAACCGTGGTGAGGATTTTGTTACACTCCATGTCCCGATCCCCGAAACTCTGAAAAGGAGCTTGTCTGCACTAGCTCCTTATCCCATATTCTGCTGATGTGACCAACGACTGTGACTACAGCCTACACCAAAAGTGTATTTCACACTTTCGCATTTCAAATATTCCATGATGAATCGTATCGACTCTCCATGTCACGAGATCCAAAATAGATCTTGGCTTCTATAACACTGCTCTCCATCTCTCGACCATGTGACCACGAGAGCTGACCGAGCGCTTATCCATAAAGCGCTTTATCGATTTCACATTTCAGCATTTCAGCATCCTTGATGTGAGGATTTCTTTATGCTCCATTGCCCGATCCCCGAAACTCTGAAATGGAGCTTGTCGATTCGAGATCTTCTCTACAACTCTTCGATCTCCATATCAACGGTCCACGATCTGTGGTAATCGGATGACTATTCTCTGCTCCAGGACTTCATCCTTCAAGACTTTGGGGGAGTGATGGAGTTAAAAACTCCCGAAGCAAAAAATATCGGAGTGAGGTCAGTCTTGTGTCACTTGATGACGTGTCATGACCCGAGTGGCTGCCATGTGTCACTTATAATTGTGATTTACAGTGGCTTAAAATTCCAAATCAACTTGACACTTGCCATTGTCTGATCATGCCATGTGTCATAGTCTTCCACCTATCCTTTCTGACGTGGTCTGCCACATTCATCTCCTGGATCTGTCATCCCAGATCAATTCACGACTTTGGATATCGCGATTTCGACATTCTTGATGTGAGAGTTCTCGAAACCTTTAAGTCCCGATTTGCAAAACTCTGAAATGGAGTCAGGTCATATTTTTGGCTTTTCGCACTTCACAACTTCGGGACTCCTATGAGGAGCCTCGACACTTGACTTCTCCATCTCCCAATATCCGAAACTCCAAAATGAAGTCAGATCAATGGTCCAGATCAAACCTCGATCTGACGGCTAAGGTTATTTCACGATTTTTCATATCACGAGTTCAGGACTCCTTTTGTGAGGGTCCTTGACATTTCCATCTCTCGGTATCTGAAATTCCAGTATCTGATACTCCGAAATGGATTCGGGTGAAAATCACATCAACGTTTCACATTTCGCGACTTAGGGACTCCTATAGTGAGAGTCCTTGACATCTCCATCTCCCGGTATCCGAAATCCCGGTATCCAATACTCTAAAATGGAGTCTGATGAACATCACATAGATGTTTCTCATTTCCCGACTTCAGGACTCCTGTAGTGAGAGTCCTTGACATCTCCATCTCCCGGTATCCGAAATCCCGATATCCAATACTCCGAAATGGAGTTTGATTAGCACTTCGATCTTGCCTTTCTATCGCTGCTATTCTTCCTTGCCTGTCTGTCTGCTGATCTTCCTTGCCTGCCTGTTTTCTATCGTTTCTATTGTTCTTTCCATCAATGACACACACACTCTTCTTGTAAACATGCCAACAAAGGTCCTATTGGGGAAAGGTAAAATGAGGACTGTGAAAGGTAATTATTAGATGTTGACGTAGATTTAATATATTACACATCTATTAAATTATTCATATATTAACAAGAACTAATTAATGATATTAAATTTTTATGCTATCATATAGTTTCTTGAGAGTGGGATGCTTTACATTTATACATTGCAAACAACCTTGATTGGATGGAGCATTGGATAGAATATACTGAAGAATACTTTGGTAGGTTATCATGGGAAGGGGTGAGTAATATGATTAAAAAAGAGCATCCTCATCGAGATCAATTTCCTAATCTTACATCAAGGGAAGTTTATTTAGCCTCTGGTTTAAAAGATAAACAGACAAGTTAAATTTGTTACCCACATTTTCCTAGTTTTTTCCCAATTTTTCAATGTATTTGGTTTGTTTAATTATTGAAATATATTTAGTAAGTCCTATATGAGGATTATTAATTCACAATTTATTTTTTACTTGTTGTCCATGTTGCATTTGAAACATCACAAGGCTATGTGGTGTAATGGTCATAAGTTTCTTATCAAAATGTTGGATGATAAGATGAAAACCTTAGATTGTGGGATAACTGCAGTGTTTAAGGTCACCAACATTTCCTCTATAAGTGACAAAAATCTAGAAGAAACTGAGAATAGGTACTACGGCCATTTGGAGGATATAATTGAGTGTGATTTTAATTCCTTTAAAATAGTTTTGTTTGAGGTTAAATGGTACAGGCTACAGATGCATGAACGTGATACTGAAAGAACTGTTAATGAGCTTGATAATGGATTTACCATGGTTAATACAAGGGCATTTGAACTGGGTACAAAGCCTTATGTTCTTCCAAGTCAATGTGAGCAAGTATTTTACTCAGAGGTACCTGGTAAAGCAGGTTGGTCATACGTTGTTAGATATGATCCAAGAGGAAGACCAGTAAAGTACAATCATGTAGCCGAGGATGAAGATAGTAACGAGGAAGAATATCATGATTATGAAGATCAGGAGCAGGTGGCTCATGTAGTAGATGTGTCAGATGAAGAATTTGAAGAGGTTGATCATACAAATGTAGGAGACGATGATCTCATTGACAATATTGATAACTATAGTAGCGAAAATGACGTTGTTGATGATGTTGATAGGAATGGGCCTTTCACCAATATCGATTCTGAACCAGATTCTTATACACTTGTTGAACTAGATGAAGAAGAAGATGACTGATATTTAATTCATGTTGAAAAGAAGAGGTACGTGTTTATATCTTTTATATGATATTTATATGTTTTTATATTATATAATATAGTATATGATACATGTTCTTTATAATTTCAAATTA
>ML787491.1:648801-662897 GCA_009831015.1 Picea engelmannii
ATGTTTATAACTCTGAATTTCACAGTAAAGACTCACTGCCACTAAGATTAATGATTCAAAGTTAAAAATGAGAGTAAATGGTTAATAATATACACTAACTGATTCACCCCCCCCCTCTCAGTTAGTTCATACCTGTAACAGTGTTGTCGGCAACTCCAACAATTTGACAACCTTTGTTGAGAGTAGGTTATTTTGGCTTCTGCTATCAAAAATTAAATGTAGTGTAGCACCCTTCACCCACATCTATGAGTGAACAAATCACTCACCTTCCTCTAGCTCTTCTGGTTCATTTGGATGGAAGCAACTATGGCACTTGGCTTTGCATCAATGATTTCCTTCCCCTTCTCTGGCTTTGAATTAGAGTTGGAGCCTAGATCTGACTCTGAGGATTTCATCTTTACCACTAATGGATTATTCGAGTGACATTCATCAGTGTTTTTCTAGGGGATTTTATGAAACTCACACCATTTCCTAGTGTCATTATTCATATTCCCATTACCTTTATTTGTTTGCAGCTTAGACTGATTGTACTGAGGTTTTCCATCCTTGATTTGTCCTTTGTTTGGTGTGTTAGGGACACCTTTCCTTTTCTTCTGTTATGATGCATTCACACATCCAAACTCCCGCTTATTACTCTGCTTGAATTTCTGCTCGATTTTAACAACATATCAATACGTGGCTCCCAACGACGAGATGTCTAGAAACTCCATTTCTATTTGGATGTACGTATGTAGACCTCCATGTTATTTTAGAACTATATGTTTCTCAGAGTCTGTGATACCCATATTGATGTGAAATGTATGGAAGTTATTTGTGAACTATGGCACTGTTTGGTTCCTCTTATGATGCAGTGTGGTCCATCTTGTGTATTTGTCATTATGGTTTTCAACAGGGTAATAGTTTTCCTTGACGACATCCATGAAAGAGTCCTAAGTGGTCTTGGCCCCAAATATTCCAGACTTCTTTGTAGAGTTTTTCTCACAATAAGTCTACCACCAATATTTGACATGGGGGACCGCCTTAACGAGCACACATGTGATATTTTCCCTACTTAACCACTAGTATATTTAACATCTTTTCCAAAAAATCTACATTTATTTGACCTTCAAATATGGGAATATCAAAATTAACTTGTACCTTCAAGGGGGAGACACCTACAAAGTGGCCACTTGACGAATATGCATACGTTGTTGTCGGAAAGCATTGAAGGATTTGCGCAAAATGATACATCATCTTGTTCCTCTGTTGCATGAGGAATTTCACAAGCAACAACTTAATAGGATCTCCTGCTCCCTTAGCTCAATATAATGCATACACCCACATTAAATCACAATTTCAAAAATTTTATTACAATATCGACCTTCCTAACCTTTTAACTCATCAAAATTATGGTGATCCAATAGCTTTCTTAAACCCTTTCAAACATAGAAACAAAATTCTATAGAAATCTTCTAAAATGTGTTGCTCAGTATAAGCAAGACGTGTCATTTCGTTTGTGCTCAACATGAAGTGTACACATGTTATATATATATATATATATATATATATATATATATATATATATATTAGATCCATTTTAAAGTTCCTCAAGGTGAAAACCTTTTTTAGATTGAAAACATTGCACTTCCATGGACTCGATACCTCTTACCACATATTAAATCAAAAGTTAAGATGGATTTAAACAAATGATTAAAACATTTCTATATTTCCATGCTCAATATGGTAGATATTTGTAACTCAACATGTAGTTCATAGGTCAACATTTAAATCTACATAAAACAAAACAAAAAACTAACTTAAATAAAATATTTCAAATTCAACTTTAATTTTCTAAATAATTTCATCCTATCAATCAAAATAAGTTCATATTACCTATAGGGACTTAAAAGGTTAGAATATCTTTAAATACAAACCTTTCTTCAAATATAACGATACAAGAGCTTATGAAAGTTTCAAATGAATCTTATTTGTCCTACAAATTTCCATTTACCAACTAGCAAAACATAAACTAAAATCGATCGTTTCACACAGAAAGTGAAGAGAGATGTGGTGATCGCTAGTTTCAAGACGAACGAGGAACTAGAATAAATCGTTCACACAGAAAGTGAAGAGGGAGGGTGTTGGAATTTGGTGACAACGAATTCCTCCAACAATGGATTTTGGATCCTATTATTTAGCATTGGTTGCAACTAAATAGACCAAGTTAGAATATGGATAGGAGTGCATTTAATAATGAGTTTCTTATGTAACTGTGTATGAAATGCTATAAATTCATGTATGCCCGTAGAGGCAGGAAGGATATAAATGGAGTGAGTAGGTGAGAAATGATTGAGAACTTGCAAGGATGTTGTAACCTTTCATGTTATGAACAAGAAGAGAATCAATACCTCTGCTTGGTGGACGTAACCCAAATTTGGGTGAACCATGTTAATCTTTGTGTTCATAATTTTATGTCTGCCATATGATTTTTTGTTTATATATTTTTCCACTACATATTAGTTCGTTTAGGGTGGCTGACATAGACAACAAATGGTATCATAGATATTTTGGATGAGTCGTTGTCAATGAACAAAATCTTTGTGAAGGGAGCGTCGATTCCAAATTAGTGTTAGGGTTGCTTGGTAAAGGGAGTGTCATTTTTCTCACTTCAGCACCCGTCTCTCTGCTTTAAGGGAGCTTTAATCATTGATATTATGAGAGAATTGTTTTTCCATCAGCGTTGGGATATCTACATCAAGGGAGCATCGATTTCAAGGATGACCTTGTGTTTTTCTGTGGTTTTGAGAAGAACGTCTGTCTCGAATCTGGAAGGGAGTGTCGATTGTGCCCGCTGCCCAAGGAAGTGAAGGGTGTGGTTGTTGTGTCCCCACAAGGGGTCCATGCTTGGATGTGGATAATTTTTTGAGGCTATGGATGAGCTTGGAAATTCCCTGGTAGAGGGAGTATTGCAGAGCATGCAGAAGGCAGAGTCTCGCAACAACTAGTATGAAGGGGCAAATTAATAAGAGTGTAAACAACAAAGGCTGAGAAGCATCAGAATGACTAAAATGGAGAAAACTTAGAGTGCTAAGTTTTAAATTGAGAAGTTCAATGGAAAAAAGAGTTTTGAGATCTGGAAGTTCAAGATCCATGATCTTCTTATGCAACAAGGCGTGGTGAAGGCGCCTTTGGGAAAATCAAAGAAACTCACCCATTTCAGATGAAGAGTGGGAAGAGATCGATGCAAGAGAACTGAGTGCCATACTTCTTTGTTTGGTTGATGATGTTATGCTCAACATTTTTACGGAGATGAAAGCAGTCGGTTTGTGGACGAAGATAGAAATCTTGTATAAGATGAAATCCTTGAGGAATGGGATTTTCCTGAAAAGACAATTGTACAGTTTGTGCATGAAGGAAGGTACAAAAATACCATATCATTTAAATACTTTTAATATCTTTTAGTCCAGTTGACTAGCATGGGAGTGAAATTTGAATCTGAAGACAAGGCGATTACATTATTGTGTTATTTTCCCGAGTCATGGGATCACTTTGTTACCTCTATTAGTTTCAGTTCAATATAAATTATTGAGTTTGATGTTATTGTTGGAGCTTTACTATCTGAGGAAACAAGGAAGAAATCCAATTTAGAAACCTTTGCATCTGAGACAATGGTGGTCAGAGGAAGACCTAAATAAAGAGGACATGTTCATAGGAATTTCTCTTGGTCAAATTCGAAGGGAAAGAAGAGGAAACTTAAGTGATGGTTTTGTGGAAAATTTGGACACCTAAAGAAGGATTGTTGGAAGCGACAACAAGCCTCCAAAGAAGACCCTCCAAAAGAGACAAAGGAAGAAAATGAAACTGAAACAGGTTTGGAAAGAAGTTTAGGTATGGCTGATGAAATTTTAACAATTGGTATTGTTTCACGTTATGATCAATAGTGGTTATTAGATTCTGGTGCTTCAAATCACATGTGTCTTCATAGACACTGATTTATTACTTACCTGTCTATAGATGATGGAATTGTTTACATGGGAAATGATATATCATGTAAAGTTGTGGGAATTGGTAGCATTCAAATTAAGATGTTTGATGGATCTTTTAAGATACTAACTCATGTAAGACATGTACCTGATATTAGAAATAACCTAATATCTTTGGGAGTCTCAAATATTGGAGGATACAAAAGTATTGTTCAAGGTGGAGTTATGAAGGTCTATAGAGGAATCCTACTGGTTATGAAAGCAAAGAAGGTTTGAAACATGTTTCTGTTAGAAGGAAGAACCGAGTCAGATCATGCGACAAATGTATCCTAGAATGATAGTGATTCTATTCAACTGTGGAATTAACAGTTGGGACATATGAGAGAAAAAGGATTGAAGGTATTATTTGATCGCAAGTTACTTCCTAGTCTAAAGTCTTTAAAGTTAGATTTCTGCAAGCACTGTATTTATGGAAAACAGAATAGGAAGAAGTTTAAAACTGGAAGACACACCAGTGAGGGAATCCTTGATTATATCCATTCTTATGTTTGGGGACTATCCCTTACTATTTTGTATGGAGGATCATTATACTTTGCTAATTTTATAGATGATTTCGCTAGGAAGGTGTGGATCTATATGTTGAAAAGAAAGGTTGATGTATTTACTGTTTTCAAGAAGTTTAGAGATTTAGTGGAAAAGAGAATTGGTAGGTCCATTAAATGTTTAAGAACTGATAATGGTGGTGAATTTACGTCAATGGAATTTGAAAACTATTGAAAGGAGTTTGGGATTGGTAGGCATAAAATTACTGCCTATACTCCTCAACAAAATGGAGTTGTTGAATGCATGAACATGACTCTTCTAGAGAGATCAAGTAGTATGCTTAGTAATGCCAACTTGCAGCAGGAACTGTGGGAAGAAGAATTATCTACAACTTGTTATCTGGTGAATATATCACCATAAAAAACAATAGAGTGCAAGATTCCTAAATAGGTATGAATAGGTCACGCTTGTAATTATTATAATATTAAAGTTTTTGGTTGTGAAGCATATGCTCTAATTTTGAAACATCAACGCTCTAAATTAGATCCAAAAAAAAAAAAAGAGTCTTATCTTTATTGGATATGGTGATGGTATTAAGGGGTACAGGTTGTGGTATCCTACTTCCCACAAGATCATCATTAACAGAGATGTAATATTTGATGAATCATCTCTCATCAAATCAGATGTAGATGTCCAAATGAAATAGGTAGAAGTACCTAGGTATCAACAGATTCAGTTTGAAACTCATTCAACTAAATATGAGAGTGAACATGAAAAAGCTTCCGAAGATGTTCATGAAGAGGTTCTTGTAGAGGAAAACATGGATGATGATGAAAATCAACAGATTTTGGATGAGACACAAAATTCCCTAAGGAGGTATACACAAGTTAGAGTTCCTCCAAGAAGCTATGATGATTTTGTTTCATCAGTTTCTTTAAATACTAATGATGATGAACCTTTGTGCTATCAGGAAGATGTGGAGGGTTGTAATAGTGAAAAATGGAAAGAAGCAATGACGGATGAAATTAATTCTTTAGCGAAGAATGGTACATGGGACTTGGTAGAACTTCCAAGAGACAGGACAACTGTAGGTTGCAAGTGGGTCTACAATATGAAGAAGGGTTTTGATGATAAGGTAGAGAGGTACAAAGCAAGGCTGGTTGCGAAAGGATATTCTCAGAAAGAAGGTATTGAATTTCATGATATTTTTTCACTAGTTGTTAATATTGTTTCAATTCGAATTGTGTTAGCATTAGTTGCGTCACTTGATTTGGAGTTGGAGCAGCTAGATGTTAACACTGCTTTCTTACATGGAGATTTGGATGAGGAGATTTGCATGGAACAAACTGAAGGATTTTTTCAGAATCGCAACAAGAAATTTGTTTGTAGGCTCAAGAAATCATTCTATGGTCTGAGGTAGTTGCCCAGAAAATGGTACAAGAAATTTGACTCTTTCATGATGAGCCAGAATTATACAAGGAGTGAGTATGATCAATGTGTTTACTTTAATAAATTGAATAATGGCATATTAATTATCTTAGTATTGCATGTTGACAATATGATTTTATAAAGAAAAAGCATAACTAAGATCAACAAGTTAAAAGATCAAATGGCTAGGACGTTTGATATGAAAGATCTAGGAGCAGCAAAGCAGATTTTGGGCATGGATATATTCAGAGATAGGAGGAATGGTAAGCTTTGGTTGTCACAATAGAAATATGTTGAGAAAATAATTTTGAGGTTTGGTATGAACAGTGTGAAACGAGTTTCTATACCTTTCACTTCCCATTTTAATCTTTCTTCAAGTTTATGCCCTATTACAAAAGAAGAAAAGGAACATATGTCTCGAATATCGTATGCTAATGCAATAGGAAGTTTAATGTATGCGATGGTTAGTACAAGAACAAAAATTTCACATGCAATTGGGGTTGTCAATAGATATATGGAAAATCCAAGTAAAGAGCACTGGGCAGTAGTGAAATGGGTACTTTGGTATCTGAGGGGCACAAGTGATTATTGTATCACCTATAACGGTGGTTGTGAGTTAGTATGTTGATATGTTGATTCTGATTTTGCAGGTGGTTTGGAAAAAATGAGGTCAACTTTAGGATATGTCTTTACTCTTGCAAGTGGAGCTATTAGTTGGATGTCAAAGCTACAAAGCATTGTTTCTTTATCTAGTATAGAAGAAAAATACATATCTGCTTCACATTCTTGCAAAGAGATGGTTTGGTTAAAAGGTTTGTTTGGTGAGTTTGGAAGGGTGCATAACAAAGTAAAGCTAATATGTGATAGTCAAAGTTCTATTCACTTGGATAAAAATCCATCCTTCCATAGTAAAACTAAACATATTCCTATTAAGTACCATTTTGTAAGACAGGTCACCGATGAACATGGAGTTTCCCTTGAAAAGGTTCATACATAAGAGAATTGCGTAGACATGTTCACAAAACCAGTACTTTTAGAGAAGCTACGATGGTGCTTAACTTCTCTTGGCTTGCAAAAAAGGTGATGAACAAAAGAAAGGAGCAAGGTATCAGATTATTTGTTGTCAAGGTGGAGATTGTTGGAATTTGGTGACAAAGAATTCCTCCAAGAATGGATTTTGGATCCTATTATTTAGCACTGGTTGCAACTAAATAAACCAAGTTAGAATATGGATAGAAGTGCATTTAATAATAAGTTTCTTATGTAACTGTGTATGAAATGCTATAAATTCATGTATGCTTGTAGAGGCAGGAAGGATATAAGTGGAGTGAGTAGGTGAGAAATTATTGAGAGCCTGCAAGGCTGCTGTAACCTTTCATTTTATGAACAAGAAGAAAATCGATACCTCTGCTTGGTGGACATAACCCAAATTTGGGTGAACCACGTTAATCTCTGTGTTCATCATTTTATGTCTGGCATCGGATTTTATGTTTATGTATTTTTCCACTGCATATTAGTTCGTTTATGGTGGTTGACAGAGACAACAAAGGGAAGTCATGATCCCGAGTTTCAGGATGGACTGAGAACATCTAGAAGAATATGAGGTGCATAAATTTGGAAGTAAAGAATAGGAGGTGTAGAAATTGGGAAGTAATTGTGATGTGGCACACCACGACTCCATCTCTTCTTGAAAGTACGTAGAAACTGTGCTATGGTGTATTTTTGGTCAATAATTAAATGAAAATTCAACTCCTCAATCAATATTGATAGTTGGTCATACACTCCATCGGTTATCCAGTAGCTATTGGCATAGCTTATTATACATCACACTCTACACTTTCCACACTACCAACTAGACTGATAATGTTGATAGGAATTTTGTGTGGTATACGTTACGCTGAGATAATAGTCACAAACCATGTGGATCNACTATATATATATATATATATATATATATATATATATATATATATATATATATGAAATTAGGTTCAACTGCAATTCATTATATTGTATTGTATTGTATTGCAATTCCTGTAAGGTGGTGGTAATATATAAATGAGTTTTCAGTCCGTCTTAACATATCATAAATGAATATTTGTTTTCTTTGGTAAGTGCGGGATAAATGAATACTTTTTTGATTTGGTAAGTACGTGCAGGATAAATGAATATTTGTTTTCTCTGGTAAGTGTAGGAGTTATAGGTGTGACATTTGCGATCCATAGCTAGTGTTCAGACATAGTATGGGCAGCAGTAATTCCTGGTGGTGGGAAAGCGTTAGGACAGGGTGAAATATGGAGTGTCGATGTTCGCACAGGAACAAGTGCTGGAAGGTTATATCTATGTACTAGTTTCTCCTTCAACGTAGTCGATCAAGGAAAATGCGACACTTGTGACAGGGGCGGTTTTCTCAATTGCAAGACTCAGGACAGCCTCCTACAACGCTTTTTGAATATACTCTCAATGGGGGAAACAATCGAGACACCTATGAAATCTCTCTCATTGATGGTTTCAATATACCCCTCTCCATAACTCCCTCGAACTCGAGCTCACAACATCCACCTGTAGCAGCAACATAAATGCCATCTACCCTGCATAATTGAAAGTGATTGATGGATGCAACAGTGTATGTGTTGCTTTCAATACCCCTCAATATTCCTGCATCAGGGACTATCGGAACAACTTCTCTCCTACCAACTATTCCAAAATCTTCCACACCACTAACCAGAGAGAAAATAATCGACGGGAGAGGTATGAACTGTTTTTTAATTTTTTCAAATAATGTATGGAACACAAATTTATACTTCTTGGATATCTCAATGACAAATATTTTATCAGATATATAATAGGGAAGGAAAATAGGTTTTTCAATAGAATAGAAAACCATGATGACATTATAATCGTCCATTTTCTCTAGTACTCTTCTTCCCTTAAGAAAATCCCCTACTTCCAATGATATCTGGGAAGTGTCATCCCCAAATAACAATTTCTTGAATTTAGATACAAAATTTGAATACACCTCATAAAAATGATGGTTGACTCTTTCTTTCCATAGAGTTTGGTACCGCATGGTCAGAGGGTCGGCCTTTATTTTGATTCTTCGGGTAATGTTTAAACCCTCGAAAGTGTGACAATATGTGATGTCGAATATCAAATAGGATGACATATAAAACCTTTTATCAAACTTGAAATTAGTCAATTGTGCAGTGATTTCATTTGAAATTATATTCGCCCAATCGAAGATAGCATTTCATGAACCACAAAATGCAATATATATAAGGCTAGTCGGGAAATTGTTTCTGTAGAGTCCTGGCCAACAATTCGAGTGAATAATTAGGCAATTTCTTTATAAGGATTCTTTAAAGAACAAACCTGAATTCTATATATGTCCTCAAGCATTGACAAAGGGTCATGCAAATATTCTTTAAGAAGCTCTATTCCATTGTTCTTTCTTTTTAATAAATTTCTAGCTTCCTCCCCTTTTAGACTAAATTTGTCTCTGGTAATTTCAACATCTCTCTAAATATTGAAGGTGCCAATGAGATAGGGGAACTATTCTGCAATGTAGTGAATCTTTTGTTCTAAATAAGATTATCGACGCACCATGTGATGATATCCTTGCATTCAAAGACTTATGGGACACATCCCGTGAGAACTATTCATGAGGTCCACACTTTTTTGTCATCTCTATCCAACTGTTATCACTCCAAGAAAATCCTTAGGGTTGTAGGCTAAGGATGCTTGGTAACTTAGAAATAATGTGTATATATGCTTGGAACAATGGGGTCTTTAATGATCAATGAAATAAACCACTCATCACACATCTAAAGAAACAGTGCTTCCAGGAAACAATAATCAGATCAAGTAATTGAAAGGGGGGATGAAGAACACTATTATTGATTGCCAAATACAACTGAATGTAGGTCTTAATGCAAGATAGAGAGGAATCCTTTAATTTCAAGTCTATAATCTCAATAAAGAGATAACAATCTTCATGAACTAAAATAAACTGAAACAAAGTACAGAAAAGGAAAGATGGACAACTCTGATATTGAAAACGAAAGGAAACTGAACTTTATTTCTGCAAAATGAGTCTATACAGTGGCACAAAATATCTCCCAGTTTGAACCCTTGTCTCTTAGCAAAAATAGGCATTTATAGCCTCTTACAATCAGTTTTACAAATCCTAAAAACATGGATCTATATTTAAAAATAGCAAGTCAAATCTAACTAAACAACTTGATAATAAATATTTAACAACTAAACTAGCATTCGAATTGTCTTCAATCTCAAACTTCGACATCTATATTCTTCAGTCTTCTGGAAACTGTGGTGTCACGAAATATGCATAGGCACCTGTCTTGGTAGCTGGATTTCTTCAGTTGTTCATAGCAGATACTTTAGGAGAGTTGTTTAGCATATGATTCTCAAAATTCCCTCGAATATCTGATGCAGAGTCCTTTGCAAGCGAGTTGATATCCGCTTAATACTTTGGAACTCCTTTATAACCCGTGAAGAATGAACTGCTCTGTCCCTAGCTTCCAAAACTGCTTTTCCTTCTTTCACCAGCTAACTCGCTTTATAATTCGCTGGTTAGCTGGTGAAAGAGATGCCTTTCACCAGCTAACGGGTCGTAAAACTTAGCTGTGCGTTGGTGAAAGCTCTGTTTGAGCTCAAAATGAATTTTCACCTCCAAAAATGCGATTTCAACAAAAACTCAATGTGTCTCTGATTTATCCCCTTGTATGTTAACAACAACCTGAGCAAGCACTTTCAAATCTGGGTGGCACTTTTTCTTTTTCTTTTGCTTCAATCTTTTGATCCTCCTTTAAGGCACTTTTCTAGCCACCATAGACTATTGTAATCTTTGGTGATCTTCTGTTTTATTTTCTTTTCCTTGACACTTTCCCGAGCCAGCTTTTCAAATGCAGCGTTGGTTTCTGTAAAGTTATCAGACAGCTTCTTGTATATTTCTTTGATTACCCATTCTAAGACCTCCTGCTGAGCGATTACCTCTTTAATATGCTTGATTTTCTATGTTTTCTTTGACTTGGTGCTCTTTGAAGTTTCTCCTTCCTCAGTGTGAGTAAAGGCCTCATAATTCTGTGCAAAATCAATAGAATGTTCAGGACTTTTGATGATAGGGCTCTCATCTTCTTGCTCTGGTTCTGAGTCTGTGTAGGGCAGGTTTAATATGTTTGTTCTCTTCTCTGTAGGTTGCTCTGTAGTAGTTTCAAAATTCAATCTTTTCTTTGACCTGTGAGATTTCACACCAAAGATTCTATCTTCTGGAGGTCCTGGCAGGGTCCTCCTCTTCCTTCAAATAAGCTTTGAAATTTAAGTTTTTGGTGGCAGTAGTTTTGAACCAACTCTGGCCCGATCTTGGTAGGCTGGTCGCTGCAGTGATGGCAACTTCATCTACAATGATCTTCAAAGACCCAACATGAGCCTTATTCCCATCAAATGTTTTAGCAAAAGCCTTTGTTGTTGACTGGTGACAACCATTCTGCAGCCTCTCAACAAATTCAATGCAACCTACATTTGAAAAGTGTTTCTGTACTTCTGGATGCGTCTGTAAGAAAGATAGTTTGTCCAACTCTTTTTTCAGTAAAGAACCGCTTCGTCTCCTCACCATCTGCAACTCAAAACCTGAAACCACTCTGCGCACCAATCACTACAAACTGTTATTTGGGCTGAGGTCTTGTGCTGGTGAAAGCACTCGGCTCTGTCTTTCAACATTAGAAATTTAACAAACATCTGGGAGCTATGCGTGTTGGAGAAGCGATGAACCGATTTGATGTTGTCAGTCAGGTAGTACATCTTCTGTACCTGCGCTAATGGATTCGAATTTTCAATTTCCGACACCATGAGTGTGAAGCATGTGTCACTGAACAAGATCTACTTTGAAATCCTATTTCGACGTGCAAACCCGAGTCTCATGATTATCCACTTTCACCAGCGCATCATTTTGGATTTGCATGACGTGGTATGATCGTATCATCATTAGATTTTTGAAAACATGGATAAAATGCACGTGATTCCCACTTTCACTAGCTAACAGCCCGTGGAAAATGCTCCTTAGCTGTTGAAACTCACCACTTTCAGCAGCACACAACTCGTGAGAAATACTCCTTAGCTGTTGAAAGTCACCACTTTCACCGGCACGCACCCTGTGAAAAACGCTCTTTGGATGTTTGAAAATACCCGCTTTCACCAGGTAACGACCTGTGAGAAATGTTCCTTAGCTGTTGAAAGTTGCCACTTTCACTAGCTAACCACCATCTTTTAAGCACGCAGTAGCTATTGAAAACATTTTATGAAAATTTTAAAGAGAATACCTTTATGGGTCATCTTATTTCTAAGACAAAATTCAAAACCAAAGTCTTGCAGCTAGAAAAACTCAAAACCAATTTGAGAAAACTACCAATAGCCATGCTATCCACCACAAAATGTGACCATAGGGATGGGTTCATTTTGGGAGCTAACATTTGGCTCCAACTAGGATGGGCATATCCCTATGAGGTGACCAAGAACCTAGCTAGACTCAGTAGCCTTATTACAATTTAAAACAAAAATTTGAAAAATAGTTTTGCTAGTACCATTGGGCATGGAGTTATTGAAATGACAGAAATAAAGAAAACATAACTGAAAAAGAATATGTACAAGTGGAACAGGGCTTCAAAGAAGCCTTATGAGAAATAGATCTTCAGGAAGCACCCGTTGAAAGGGCCACCTGCTACTTCTTCGCCTGAAAGAGTTTGGAGAACAAAGGTGTTGTTCTATTGCACCACTGTTATGACAAAAGGACCTATCCAGAGAGCCTCAAATTTTCCATGTTTCCCCTTCTCCTGCCTTGCTGCATCCCACTTTAAGACTAAATCCCCTCTTTTGAAGACATTTGGTTTGACTTTCTTGTCGAAAGTTTCTTTGATTCTTTCTTGATGCAATTCTATTTTTTCCAAGAGTTGCTCTCTATCTTGTTGTAGTTCTACCAAATTATGAATTCTCCAGGTCAAATCACTTGGTTCAGAATCAGTTTCTTGTAAGAACTTTGCAACCGACAATGCAAGTTGAACAGGAAATATGGCTTCAATACCATATACCAACTTGAAAGGAGATGTACCAATTGATTTCTTACATGTAACCCTGTCAGCCCACAAAGAAAACTTCAGTTTGGAATCCCAACCTCTGGCATTTTGTTCAAGCAACTTCTTTATAATTCTTACTAAACTCTTGTTGGATGACTCAGCTATGCCATTCCCTTCTGCATAGTAAGTTGTGGAATGTACCAGCTGAATTCCAAGCTCTTCACACAATTTCACCAAGTGTTTATCTTTGAATGCAACAACGTTATCAGTGACTATTCTCTTGGGGCAGCCAAATCTGTCAAATATGTTTTCTTGCAGAAAATTTATGATGACAGTATGATTGGCGTTCCGAGTGGGAATAGCCTCAATCCACTTTGTAAAGTAATCGGTGGCAACAAGGATCCACCGGTGCTGACCACTAGAAGGCAGATGAATTTCACCTATGAAGTCTAGGCCCCACTGCTGGAAAGGCCCTGTGACCACTATAGGTTTAAGGGGAAGAGACTTCAGTTGTTGTTTACCTTCGAATCTTTGACACTTGTCACATGTTTTCACAAACTCATACACATCTGAAAATAAGGATGGCCAGTAGTAACCAGATCTTAAGATTTTGTGTGCATTGGTTTTCCAATAGTGATGCCCCCCACATTCACTATTATGAAATTCAATCATGACCTTAGCTACTTCTTCTTGGTTTATGCACCTCAACAATAAACCTATTGGATTTTTCCAGAACAATAAGTTGCCATTGATGCAAAAATTTACAGCCTTTGGCTTCAAAGCCCTTCCTTGTGTTCTTGTCAAATCTGATGGGACTGATAAAGTTTGCAGAAAATAAATAATGTTACTACACCATTTACAATCAGCTAGATGAGTTGAGACCTACATTTCCGAGATGACATATTTCTGGGACGGGCCGTAATAGACAAAGCAAAATTTGAACGAAAATCAGGTGGACTATACCTTTCTGGTAGCCTTCTTTCTCGATCTGATCTCCTCAATACTGGAGTATGAGGATCTTCTTCTTCTGATTCATGTTCTTCTGTAGATTCTGCTTCATCATCCTTTAAATCAA
>ML787491.1:665192-732508 GCA_009831015.1 Picea engelmannii
ATTGTTTACAATACAATATACATATAGGAGCCAGCGGCATCCAAAACCCTAACCCAATGACCTGGATTAGTCCAAAACCCTAATTCCTTAACCGAAAATAGAAAACCATCGACAAAAAACCATGTGCCGAAAAAACCACCTAATATCATGTGGTCCCGAAAATATTTCGTCCCGGAAATATGTCGGCCCGAAAAAAAAAAAAATTCAGGGGCGCTGCCCCTGAACCCCCGCGTGGGGGGCTTCGCCCCCCTCTAACCCCCCTGCGCACCCGGCACAGACGCTTAGACACTACTACTCGTGCAAAGAATATAACACATACCCAACAAAATGAAGTTCATGGCTGCTTGAGAAAACGATGATATCATCGAGATATATCAGGACAAATTTATCTTTCTCTCGAACGAAAGCAATGTCCATTTCCCTTTGGAATGTCACTCCTACATTCATCAATCCAAAGGGAATCTTCTCGTACATAAATGTACCCCATGGAGTGGTAAAAGCAGTCTTTTCTTTGTCGTCCGGATAGACAACAATTTGGTTGTATCCGGAAAACCCATCAATAAAAGACATCACCTTTGATCTTGACACCTTCTGCAAAATATGCTCCATTTTAGGCAGAGTGTAGTTGTCCTTCCTAGAGAAATTATTCAAATTTATGAATTCGACACAGAGTCTGATCTCCTCATTCTTCTTCCTGACTGGTACGAGATTCACAATCCATTCTGAATACCTGAGGGGAATGATGATGCGGGCATCCAACAGTTTTTTAATTTCCCTTTCCATTGTAGGCAGCAACAAAGGGTTGAAGGATCTAAGCTTCTGCCTGAACGGTTTGGTGTCTTTATTCAAGGGAATCTTATGTTGAATTACCTCAGTGTCAAAAGTCTTCAAGTCATCATACTGCCAAGCGAAGATGTCTGCAAACTCCTTTAGCAATTCTCCATAATCATCCCTTTGTTTTTTAGTCAAATGTGAGGCTAAGTTGACATGTTTAGGATCTTTCTCACTAGCCACATTATACTGCAAAACTTCTGAATCTTTTTCCCCAATTTCCAATTTGACAACCACATCATTGTTATCGAACAACCTTTCCAACGGGACCAAACCTTTAGGAATTCTGTTGGTAGACAATTGAACTATTTCATGTGCTGCGATTTTTTTTTTGAACTTGGGATCCTCAATTTTATTGTCATGTTCATTCTCTTGATCGATCTGCATATCTGCAAACTCATCTATCACTGCAAGGAATCTAGTGAGTTCAGCATCGTCTTCCAAAACCTTCAAAAATTTTACATTATCGGGGAGAGAGGGCCTATATTTAACTTGAATTTCGTAAGTTAATTTATGAGGCAGAGGGGGTATGAATGCACAAGTAGACACAACTAATGAATCAGCCAATTCATTCTTTGATCTAGGTACATACGAAATTTTAAAATCTGCAAAATCGTGAATTGCCTTCAACACTTCATCTCTGTATGCCTTCAGCCTGACATTCTTTGCTTGAAAGGACTTATTCACCTGCTGAATAATCAAATCTGCATCTCCAAATACCTGCAATTTTTTAATCTTCCTCTCTTTGGCTGCATTCAACCCCAAAAGTAGTGCCTCATACTCAACAATATTATTAGTCACTTTAAAATCAAGTTTAAAGGACAAATGAGAAGTTTTCTTAGAAGGGGAAATCAATACCACTCCCACTCCTGCTGATTTTTTAGTGAAATCACCGTCAAAGAACATGGTCCAAAGATCATCTTCTGCTGTTTTTGTGGGCTGAACTATGGTATGATTTGTGGGCTTTCTGAGCAGCAATGTATCAGGCAGTGAATCATCAATTTTCAAAATACAAGATCCCATACCCGTGTCAACCGAATAGATAGGATGATTGGATGGATTTTTCTCGTCACTGATTACATATGCCAACTGAGATTCCCTGTATAGCATTCTGTTCACCCCTCCAAAAACAGGGATAGTAGTGTAGGAGAGATCCATTTGAAGAGTGCCACCTAGTCTCTTCATCCATGATCTTGATAGTAGGCATCCAAATTTAGGAGGTATGTCGGCCACCACTATATCCATCACCATAGTCTTCATTGATGCTTGGGTTAAGGTTACAGCCAAATCCTTAATCATCCCGACACATTTGACCTTTCGAGAATCAAAGGAGAAAAGGTCATGATAATAC
Source organism: Picea engelmannii (assembly GCA_009831015.1). Lineage (NCBI taxonomy): Eukaryota > Viridiplantae > Streptophyta > Pinopsida > Pinales > Pinaceae > Picea > Picea engelmannii. The sequence continues at coordinate 667,375 of ML787491.1, forward strand.
TTGGTGATCTCCAGCCCAAGCTCATCCATGACCGCCTTTGGCATCAAATTGTGCGAAGCACCAGAGTCCAACAAACAGTTATGCAGTGTTTTCTCATGAATATTTAGAGAGATGTAAAAGGGAGGGCAGCTTTCATCTCTGTCTTCTATCATTTGGCCCAGAGTGATGGTTGGCTTATCATCATATATGTTGAGGATATCAGCAGAAAGAGATACAGATTGGGGATCTAGAGTTTTGAGGATATCCCTTTTGAACATTTCATTTTTCATCAGCTCGACTAGAGGAATAGGAATTTTAATCTTTTGTATTTCAACCTCAAAATTGAAAGAATATGGAACTTTATCAGAAGATTTATCAGAAACCTTTACCTGACTTGAAGGGGCTTCCTGATTTCTTTGTTGTTCAATAGGAGGTTGACTTTCTGGAGTTTGATGCTTGACAAGGGAAGCAATCTTCTTGGGAGGAGCTGGTGCTTTCACCTTTGAAGGATTTGCTTGCTGATTTCTGATATCTGATCTTTTTTCTTAATAGGGTCTGTGCTCTTTTCAGGAGAGGCTGGTGCATCTTGTTGAGTAGTATCAGATTTAGATCGGAGGTTTTATCTCTTTTTATCTTCTGTTGTGAAAATGTCATCATCAATAAGATTATCTTATGTCTGTTCAGTCATCAATGATTCCTCATAGTCATGTTGTGTTAGATAAGATTTCCCTATCTCTTCTCCAACACAATGAATGTTACCTTCTCCATATTCTTGATCTTCACCATTGTCTTCGTCCATCACAACATTTTGAAGAGAGACCTTTATCCTCTGATCTTCAGTAGGATTCTTTTCTCTTTGCAAGATCTGTGTTGCCTGATTATTTCTTCTGAAGTTGTTGGGATTTTGATTCGTATTCCTGCCTGCAGAATCATAAGTGCTTCTTCCTTTCACAGGTTGTTTATTTTCGATCTTGAGCTTAGATATCTCAAAGTTTAGAGACTCTATCATCTTGGCCATTTTATCAAGTTTTGGATCAGCATTTGATGAAGATGAAGCCTCATTCTTTGGTCTTCTCCTATCATGATCTCCTTTCCGCTTCTGGGGGGCTAGAATATTTGATTCCACCTCAAGGGTAGCATCTTGCATGAGAGATAATGATGGTGATCTCCTTTCTCTCAACAGTAAACATAAATCTGAGTCAAAAGCATCAGAATATGTGATCTTGGAAGAAGCATCTGATGGTTTTATCTCAGCTGGTATTTTGCCATACATCTGGTTAAATCTCTTAGTGAAATCAAAGACTGACTCACTACTTTGTTTCCTCAGGTTTCTGAATTCTGTGATGTAGTAGACAAAATCTCTTCTATCACCCCAATGTTTCAGAAATGTCTCATCCAATTGCTCGATTCCAGCAATGGAACCAACAGGGAGCTCTTTGAAACATTTCCTAGCATGGCCATCTAGGCTTTGGACAAAGACTCGTGTCCAAACATCTTCTTCTTCAATATTAAAATTTTTAGCATAAATATAAAAAGCCTCAATATGTTCTTCAACAGACACATCGCCTTCGCCTGTGAATTTGGGCATATACTTCTGATAATCTCTTGTCGGCATGGCTGCTACTAGATTTGGCAATATGAGTGGTGCATACCTAGTAGCTAGGATTTGTTGCATATTTGTCAAAGGAGGTGGTGCAACCATGACTATCAAGGGTGGAGATAATGATAGTTTCTTTTTCAAATCTTTAACACTGGAGGAATGTGAAAGAGGTAAATGTTCTAATGGGAAAGAGGTCTGATAAGAGGCTCTGTAAAAATTTGCAAGCTGTCCAACCAAATTTCTTTCACCTTTAGTAGATAGCTCTTGGAGGAGATGTTCAACAACAAGGAGGCTAGTATAAATATTCAAATGATCTTCTTGTTGTTGAGAGTGGACAGACTCAAGGGAAGAAGAACTGTGGCTTCTTTCTAAAGTCTTGGGTGTTTTTTCAATCAATTTTAAATCTATCAATTTATCATCACTAGGATTTTTCTGTTGATAAAAAAGAATTTGTTCTTCTACAGTATTTACAACTTTTTTTTCATCAATGTTCTCTGAAAATAACTCAAATTTTTCTGTAGTAGATTTTCCAGAACTAAAAAGAGGATTACCTTTTGTATCTGATCTTGAAGTTTGACCTTGAATTGTCTTTCCTTTTCTGAGAATTAGTTCTGGATTGGACACTGGTGTGATCGGTGATTATTGAGGATTTTCCCTAGTACTGATCCTCTTAGGAGATAGGATGAACTTGTGGAGTCACCAGATAGATGATTACAACCAAAAAAAATGTCTAATCTTTGTCTATCATCAAAGATCAGCTTTGTTTCGTATCCCAGGAAAGCAGAACTTGAATTTCGTCTCCCCGACAACGGCGCCAATTTGTTATCACTCCAAGAAACTCCTTAGGGTTGTAGGCTAAGGATGCTTGGTAACTTAGAAATAATGTGTATATATGCTTAGAACAATGGGGTCTTTAATGATCAATGAAATAAACCACTCATCACACATCTAAAGAAACAGTGCTTTCAGGAAACAATAATCAGATCAAGTAATTGAAAGGGGGGATGAAGAACACTATTCTTGATTGCCAAATACAACTGAATGTAGGGCTTAATGCAAGATAGAGAGGAATCCTTTAATTTCAAGTCTATGAGCTCAATAAAGAGATAACAGTCTTCATGAACTAAAATAAACTGAAACAAAGTACAGAAAAGGAAAGATGGACAACTCTGATATTGAAAACGAAAGGAAAATGATCTTTATTTCTGCAAAAAGAGTCTATACAGTGGCGCAAAATATCTCCTAGTTTGAACCCTTGTCTCTTAGAAAAAATAGGCATTTATAGCCTCTTACAATCAGTTTTACAGATCCTAAAAACTTGGATCTGTATTTAAAAATAGAAAGTAAAATCTAACTAAACAACTTGATAATAAAGATTTAACAACTAAACTAGCATTCGAATTGTCTTCAATCTCAAACTTCGACATCTGTATTCTTCAGTCATCTGGAAATTGTGGTGTCACGAAATATGCATAGGCACCTGTCTTGGCAACTGGATTTCTTTAGTTGTTCATAGAAGATACTTTAGGAGAGTTGTTTAGCATATGATTCTCAAAATTCCCTCGAATCTCTGATGCAGAGTCCTTTTCAAGTGAGTTGATATCCCCTTAATACTTTGGAACTCCTTTATAACCCGTGAAGAATGACCTTCTCCGTCCCTAGCTTCCAAAAATGCTTTTCCTGCTTTCACCAGATAACTCGCTTTATAATTCATTGGTTAGCTGGTGAAAGCACTGCCTTTCACCAGCTAACGGGTTGTAAAACTTAGTTGTGCACTGGTGAAATCTCTGTTTGAGCTCAAAATGAACTTTCACCTCCAAAAATGCGATTTCAACAAAAACTTAATGTGTCTCTGATTTATCCCCTTGCATGTTAACAACAAACTGAGCAAGCACTTTCAAATCTGGGTGGGACTTTTGCTTTTGCTTTTGCTTCAATCTTCTAATCCTACTTTTAAGGCGCTTTTCTAGCCACCATAGACTGTTGTAATCTTTGGTGATCTTCTGTTTTCTTTCTTTTCCTTGACACTTTCCCGAGCTATATTTTCAAATGCAGCGTTGGTTTCTGCAAAGTTATTAGACAACTTCTTGTATCTTTCTTTGATTACCCGTTCTAAGACCTCCTGTTGAGAGATTACCTCTTTAATATGCTTGATTTTCTGTGTTTTCTTCGACTTAGTTCTCTTTGAAGTTTCTCCTTCCTTAGTGTGAGTAAAGGCCTCATAAATCTGTGCAAACTCAATTGAATGTTCAGGACTTTTGATGATAGGGCTCTCATCTTCTTGCTCTGGTTCTGAGTCTGTGTAGGGAAGGTTTAATATGTTTGTTATCTTCTCTGTAGGCTTCTCTGTAGGCTACTCTGTAGTAGCTTCAAAATTCAATCTTTTCTTTGACCTGTGAGATTTCACTACAGAGATTCTATCTTCTAGAGGTCTTGGCAGGGTCCTCCTCTTCCTTCAAATAAGCTCTGAAATTTAAGTTTTTGGTGGCAGTAGTTTTGAACCAACTCTGGCCCGATCTTGGTAGGCTGGTCGCTGCAGTGATGGCAGCTTCATCTACAATGATCTCCAAAGACCCAACACGAGCCTTATTCCCATCAAATGTTTTAGCAAAAGCCTCTGTTGTTGACTGGTGAAAACCATTCTGCAGCCTCTCAACAAATTCGATGCAACCTACATTTTAAAAGTGTTTCTGTACTTCTGGATGCGTCTGTAGGAAATATAGGTTTTCCAACTCTTTTCTCAGTAAAGAACCGTTGCGTCTCCTCGCCATATACAACTCAAAACATGAAACCACTCTGCACACCAATCACTGCAAACTGCTATTCAAGCTGAGGTCTTGCGCTGGTGAAAGAACTCGGCTATGTCTTTCAACATTAGAAATTTAACAAACATCTAGGAGTTATGCATGCTGGAGAAGCGATGAACTGATTTGATGTTGTCAACCAGGTAGTACAACTTCTGTACCTACGCTAATGGATTCGAATTTTCCATTTCCGATGCCATGAGTGTGAAGAATGCGTCACTGAACAAGATCCACTTTGAAATCCTATTTCGACGTGCAAACCCGAGTCTCATGATTATCCACTTTCACCAACGCATCATTCTGGATTTGCATGACGTGGGATGGTCGTATCATCATTAGATTTTTGAAAACGTGGATAAAACGCACGTGATTCCCGCTTTCACCAGCTAATGGCCCGTGGAAAATGCTCCTTAGCTGTTGAAACTCACCACTTTCAGCAGTGCACAACTCGTGATAAATACTCCTTAGCTGTTGAAAGTCACCACTTTCACCGGCACGCACCCTGTGAAAAACGCTCTTTGGATGTTTGAAAATCCCCACTTTCACCAGCTAACGACCTGTGAGAAATGTTCCTTAGCTGTTGAAAGTTTCCACTTTCACCAGCTAACCATGATCTTTTAAGCACGCATTAGCTGTTGAAAACATTTTATGAAAATTTTAAAGAGAAGACCTTTATGGGTCATCTTATTTATAAGACAAAATTCAAAACCTAAGTCTTGCAGATAGAAAAACTCAAAACCAATTTGAGAAAACTACCAATAGCCATGCTATCCACCACAAAATGCGACCATAGGGACGGGTTCATTTTGGGAGCTAACACCAACAACTTTGAATAATACCAGTAGGAGCGAGACCAATGATACTTCTGATCTTCCGTAGCAAAGAGGTGCAAAGTATCTCCACAAAATGAATGTTTTCTCATGGTTGTCCCAATAGAGCTCGCCAACTTTTCTTGAAATGTAAACTTGCACAATGAAATGAACTTGAGTTAGATTTATTTTTACGGAAATACTAACTCAAATTAAATATTACTAGCCTTGGTAATAACATCACTAATTAACGACCACTTCAACAATAAATTTGGTAGTTGTATCTGTAGGGAATCAATAAATGTGACATCGAAAAATGTGAAGGGACAAGTAATGGAGGATAATCGGGGCTGGCGACTAGTATGAAAAGGTGGGTACGTAAGTCCCAAGGTCAATAATTCCAAAATTATGAGTGTATGAAATGGTTAAGTATGGAGAGTATGGAGCTGACAGTGGAGAGAATGGAGGTGCATCATGTAGATCGACAAGTCCGAAAGTTTGAAATTCCGAAGCACAAAAACATTATAAGTGTTAGGAGGAATTATACATGGGTCAATAGAAACTAATACAAGTGAGATAGTCTGTGAGTCGAAAGATCTGTGAACGTGAAAATAGACTAAGTATGATAGTACCAAGAAAGGGGGAAAAGGAGGGAAAAAAAAAACGGGAAAGGGGAAAGTATAGAAGGGGGGAAGAAGAGGAAATAAAAGAAACGAGAAAAGGAAAGAATGAGGGGAAAAGCACAAAATGGGTTCAACAGAACTGTGCCTACACATTCTCAAGAAAAATGTTAGAGTATCAGAGGTGGCGCACTCACCCCTTATTCATATGAGAAATTTATGCTAATCATAAGAAATATAGAACAAAACATGAAAATAATTTGTTTTCTGACATTTTTATTCTTACATATCAATATGAGTATGAAAACGATACAAATATAACATAGCAACATGCAAATATGCAAGAAAAAAAATATGTAAATCAGAAATATGTATGCAAATTCAAGAAAAATGCAACTATACTAGCATGATATGCAAGATGCAACATATATACAAATGAAATGAAAGGTGAAAATGCCTACCCTACCTACTCTAATCTATGTTAGTTGAGATGCTAGGTATAATCATATAACAAATAAAGCCATCCTAGCATTGTACCATAACATCTACCCTTGTGCTTCATCAGAAACCAACATAAGGATAAGTCAAGCAAAAAAAGATCACGAGTTAGAGAAATCATTAAAGCATATCCAATCGTAAAATCTAACCCATGGAGGTGGGACAGAGGGACAAAACCATGTAATGAGGTATCACAACCCTACCCTATCCATCCTAAGACAAGGCCAAGAAAATCAGACAAAGGCATATCCTCATCCTCAGCTACAAAGCTATCATAGATAGTTCCAGAAGAAGGAATGAGAAGGAACCCACTAAAATTTCTATGGTTTTCTATGGGATAAGAGGGCACAAGGTAAGGGATGAAACCAATCCCTAAGAAAAAAAAAATATTCCAACCCAAGGTCTATTTTTCATGTGTCTAAAAACCCAAACCTCCACAACAAACCACATGTTGAAAACAACTATGTCCCATAGGTAAGTGACTGTCATGAGGAGAACTACCAACCATATCTATTATGAAATAACAAGGTGAAAAAGGATAAGGATGGGAAGTATTGTCACAAAAATCCTACTTAGGGAAAATCATGTCCTTACCCTCATCAAAATCAGAGCACAATGTTGGTTGAAAATCCTCTTCTTAGAGTATATCCAAGTGCTCAAAATAATATGTATCAAACCCCCCAAGGTATGACCATAAATCATCATGAGAATGCTACAACAAGTCAGCCTTGGTTGGTTGAACAAATCTGTAATCACGTCATATTGATGTTTCCAAACATTTGAAGCAACAACAATCACATATGGTTTTTGTAAAGGAAACAATTGAAAATGACCTTCAATATTGTAAATGAGATCTCCGTCACAACCAATAACATCCTATTTACATCTCCCAACATGTATAAACTCATCAATATTATTAATCACATCATCACTTTTATTATAACATGAAGGGTCTAGTGCATCCAAGGGTTCCTCCAACACTTCCTCACTTTTTGAATCATAGAATAGAACATCATTTTATTCTATTCATGGAAAGGAGTGTAACTTACCATGTTCTCTTCTCCATGTGCAGGAGGCATGGAGGCTTGGACGATTTCATTTAAAACATGCAGAATACACCTACATTTCATCTTCATGAGGATCCTCGTTGTCGTCAATAGAGTCATGAGGTAATTCTTACTCCTCTTTGAGGGATTGATAACCTTCTTCATAAGCTACAAAATAATTATCAATCTTTTTCTTAAAATACTCATTTATTTTCAATGCACCCCTTATGAATGCAACTTCTACCAAGACCTCTATTTATTTATGCAATGTTAACTACAAAATAATTATCAAACTTTTTGTTAAAAGCCTCATTTTGTTTCATGAACTGATTCCCCTTTAAGAATTAAATAGGTTTTGTGATGAACAAAAAGAAGATTTTATAAAGAATTAGACTTAAGGATGAAGTCCTCGAGTTAACAAGAAAAATAATACCCCATCTATGTATCTTAAATATGACAAATAACCAACTCATGACAACATTGAATGTGAATTTATCTTGTATCAAGAAGTAAAAGAAAATCACCATCATAATATCCTTTGGATTTAAGGGCTTTTGTGCAAAGGTAACGTGGTTGCTCAACTATTTTACAACTTCTTTCTCCATTCTTTGTTTTTTTTAGTTAAAAAGGGTCGACTTGATAAGAGGCTTCATAAGGAAAAAGGGTCTATGTTATTAATGGAGGTTTTTTTATAATGGTAAGGGTCTATGCTATTAATGGTTTATTTATAATGATAGATAGAATCAAAACAAAGATACATATATGGTAGCAAGGATGTGAATAAACATAGAAAATTTGGACAATGAATCTTGTTGGTAGATTTGTTCTTGTTATTTATGTTTTTTTGAAAAGTTTACAAAAGTTATAGCCTAGTTTAGTATGATGGAAATGTCTAATTCCTTTTATGCTTAATTTGAAGTTGATGTGTCGTATTTAAAAACATATTATTCTACTCCTAAAGTGTATGAAGGTATACATACCCTACTCCCCTCTAGATTTGAACTTGTCTCTTAACTCTTCAAGAAAGATGAAGAGAGAGATAGTAATTCACTAGTTTAAAGACGAAGGAGTAGAAATTTTGATGTGCCAAATGACGACTCTATCTCTGTTGAAAATTCAAGTCCTCACACTCCATCTCTTTGGAAAGTACACATACCCTACTCCCTCTGTGTGTATATCTCCATAAACTCAGTAGGGGTATGTATACCTCCGTAGATTCCTAAAGTCTACTTAGATATACATATCCTACTCACTTCTAGATTTAAACTTGTGACCTCTTAACTTATCAAAGAAGGTAAAGAGAAAGGTGGTGATTCACTAGTTTTGTAACCTCTTAACTTTATCCAAGAAGATAAAGAGGAGTAGAGAGAAACAATGGTCAGGGCAGTGGTCAGGGTAGAGATATGAGCAAAGCGAAGTGCTTTGTTTGTAAGAAGTTTGGGCACTATGTTGGACAGTGTCCGAACATGAAGAAGAAGAAGGGTGGTACAATGACTACAACAAAGGAGGCAGAATTTTAGACTTAGTTTCAGAGAGAGTGTGCTTTTCATATATGTTGTAGTTCGGTTGAGTCATCACCATGTATCTGGTATATTGATAGTGGGGCATCGAGCCACATGACTGGAGTTCAAGAGCATTTTTCTGATCTCAGAGGCACTAAGGTCAGGATAGATATTTCTCTTGGAGATGACAGAGTAGTCACAGTTGTTGGGATTGGCACAACTTCTTTTAGGAGAGAGAACTTGCCACCTATATCATTTACTGATGTTCTTTTCATCCCTGGGATGAAGAAGAACTTGATTTTATTTTCCACCCTCCAGGATAGAGGTCTTAAGGTTACATTCAGAGGCACCAAGTTACTGATTCATCCTCGGGGGTCTTCACTAGACTTAGGACAAGTGATTGGAGTGAGAGATGGGGATCTATACAGATTAATTTTTCAGCCACTTCTTGCATTGGTGGCTAGTAGTGACAACAGCGGATAGTTGTGTGAGTTATGGCATCGTAGGATGGACCACCTACATCATGGGGCTCTTGGAGGGATGAGGGAGGTTGTGATTGGAGTGCCACAGATCATCATAGAGCATCAGTATGTTTGTAGAGGGTGTACACTTGGCAAGTTCGCCAAGGCATCGTTTCCCAGCAGTGACAACAGGTCAGCTAAGATACTGGATTTAGTACACACAGATGTGTGTGGGCCCATGACTCAAAAGTCCTTGAGTGGTTGTGAGTATTATCTCACATTTATTGATGACTACTCGAGGAATACTTGGATCTATTTCCTGAAGGCCAAGAGTCAGGTCTTCGCACGGTTCCAAGAGTTCAAAGCTCTTGTGGAGGACCAATCGGGAAAGGGGATCAAAGTCTTGCGATCGAATAATGGGGGAGAGTATTCATTGAGATAGTTTGTAGACTTATGTGCACAGCATGGCATCAGGAGACAGATGAACGTACCTTACAACCCCCAACAGAATAGGGTTTCCAAGAGGAAGAACCGGGCAATTACTGGTGTAGCAAGATCCATGTTGCATGATCAGATTTTGCCTTTGTATTTGTGGGTAGAGGCATGTGCTACTATTGTTTATCTACAAAACAGGAGCCCCCGTAGGATTTTCGGGAAGATGACTCCTAAGGAGGCCTTCACTGATAGGAGGCCCGATGTCGAGCATATTAGGATCTTTTAATGTTCAAATTTCTCTCATGTCCCCTCGGAGAGGAGGACAAAGCTAGACCTCACAGCCCAGCAGGGGATTCTAGTTGGATACTCAGAGGTGTCGAAAGCCTATCGCATCTACATTCCACCACTTAGGAAAGTGGTGGTGAGAAGACATGTTAGATTTGAGGAGGATAGGGATTTTGCAATATCTCTTGAGTCGAGAGTTGGAGTTGAGGATGATGTAGAATTGCCAGTTGCAGTCTCAGAGGGAGCACAACCTCAGTCGTCAGGTACACCAGTATCAGGGGTGACAGGGTCACCATGCACAGCTTCAGGGTCACAGTCAGAGCATGTTCAGTCAGATGGGGCACAAACTTAATAGGGAGTACAGACTTTAGGATCGCAGAGTGTTGAGGTGAGACCTAAGGCCATTACTCTTGGGCAAAGAGACCTTATTTCTCTGTTGACCACTTCAAGGAAGAGGAGACCTAGATGGTTTCAGGAGACCCTGAAGGAGACCATAGAGAATGTAGGGGAGCCCAAGAGTCAGATTAGATAGAGGAGGCCATCAGTCAGATTGGGAGCATACTTAGCACTTGTGACGAGTATCAGGGATACTGAGCCATAGACTTTTGTGCAGGCAGTGGATCATCAGGTCTGGAGAGAGGCCATGGTAGAGGAGTATGAATCCATTTTGTGCAATGATGTCTAGGATGTGCTTCTAAGGCCAGTGGGGAAGTCAGTTGTGACTTCCAGGTGGTTGTAAAAGACCAAGACTGTTGTAGATGGTAGCGTGGAGAAACACAAGGCCCGTTTTGTGGCACGAGGCTTCTCACAGATTGAGGGAGTTGACTATGATGAGACTTTCTCACCAGTTGCGAGATACACTTCTATCAGGACTATCATTGCCATAGAAGTAGAGTTGGGTTGGCGCATTCATTAGATGGATGTGAAAACCGTATTTCTGAATGGGTTTATTGAGGAGGAGGTGTACATAGAGTAGCCACAGGGTTTTGAGGTGAGTGACAGGGAGACTCACGTGTGACTTCTGAGAAAGGCACTATATGGACTGAAGCAAGCTCCCCAAGCTTGGTATTCATGGATTCATACTTATTTTCTTCAGATGGGCTTCGAGAAGAGTGATGTTGATCCAAACCTCTATTTCGTCATTAAGGGTGAGGACACACTTATTCTCATTTTGTATGTGGATGACCTATTCATTACTAGAGCAAAGGATCTCATAGCTGAGTGCAATTTGGGACTTGCATCAGAGTTTGAGATGAGTGATATCGGATTGATGCACTACTTTCTAGGTATGGAGGTATGGCAGGAGGAGGGTCACATATTTCTCGGGCAGGGGAAGTATGCAGAAGATATTTTGAGTAGATTTCATATGGAGGACTGCAGACCTATGTCTACACCTATGATCACCAACTGGAAGAATCTTAGTGCTTCAGATAGCCAGTTGGTGGATGCCACATCATACAAGCAGTTGACCAGTTCACTTATGTATCTGGTTAACACCAGACCAAATATATGTTTTGTTGTGAACACACTCAGCCAGTACATGGTTGAGCCAAGGAGTGTTCACATGGTTGGGGAAAAACGCATCTTGAGATATGTTGCTGGGACAATGGACTTTTTCCTAGACTATGTCAAGGGAGATGGAGTCAATTTGGTTGGCTACACAGATTCAGACTGGGCAGGATGCGTTGCTGACAAGAAAAGCACCTCAGGGTGCTGCTTCAGTTTGGGGTCAGGACTTGTTTCCTGGTTTAGCCAGAAGCATAAGTCATTTTCTTTGAGTTCGGCCAAGGCAGAGTACATGGCAACCATTTAGGCTAGTTTTGAGGCCATTTGGATTTTCAATATCTTGGTTGGTTTATCAGTAAGGAGATGTCCCCGACTGTCATTCACTGTGATAATCAGAGTTGCATAAAACTCTCTGAGAATCTAGTGTTTCATGACCAGTAGAAGCATATTGAGATCATGTACCACTTCATTCGTGACTGGGTTCAGAGAGGGGAAGTTCAGTTGCAGTATATATCTAAAGATGATCAGGTAGCAGATATACTCACCAAGGCCTTGCCACGGGGAAAGCATGTCTTCTTCAGAGACAAGGTGGGCTTGGTGAGGAACACCTTCCTCGGTAAGAGGGAGTGTTGAGATTTGTACCTTGGGAGTTGTTCCCCATTTGCTTTTGACCTCCTTAGCACATGAGGGAAGGACATGACACTTTGTTCCTAGTACTTTTGTGTATTTTCACTTTGAATTTGGTTAAAGTGAAATTTGGTCACTTTTGGCATAAAGTGATTATTAGTTCACAAAGGGGTGAATTTGGAGACATAAGTGGACTTAGGAAGCTTAACCCAAAAGTGGGTTTATGATTTAGGGATCTATGGGGAGATCTCAACCCTTGATCAGATTGAATCTCCACTATCCATTTCTAGATCATAAACCCACTTTTGGGTTAAGTTTCCTAAGTCCACTTATGTCTCCAAATTCACCCCTTTGTGAATTAATAATCACTTTATGCCAAAAGTGACCAAATTTCACTTTAACCAAAGTCAAAGAGAAAATAGACAAAAGTACTAGGTACAAAGTGTCATGTCCTTCCCTCATGTGCTAAGGAGGTCAAAAGCACATGGGGAACACCTCCCAAGGTACAAATATCAACACTCCCTCTTACCGATGAAGGTATTCCTCACCAAACCCATCTTGTCTCTGAAGAAGACATGCTTGCCCCGTGGCAAGGTCTTGGTGAGTATATCTTCTACCTGATCATCTATAGATATATACTGCAACTGAACTGCCCCTCTCTGAACCCAGTCACGAATGAAGTGGTACCTGATCTCAATATGCTTTGACCGGTCATGAAACACTGGATTCTCAAAGAGTTTTCTGCAACTTTGATTATCACAGTGAATGATAGTCGGAGACTTCTCCTGACTGAATAAACCAACCAGCATCTTGTGAAGACAAATGGCCTCACAACTGGCCTGAATGGCTACCATGTACTCTGCCTTGGCCAAACTCAAAGCAACTGACTTCTGCTTTCGGCTGAACCAAGAAACAAGTCCTGACCCCAAACTGAAGCAACACACTAAGGTACTTTTCCTGTCAGCAGTGCATCCTGTCCAGTCTGAATCTGTGTAGCCAACCAAATTGAATCCATATCCCCTGACATAGTCTAGGCCAAAGTCCACTATCCCAGCAACATATCTCAATATGTGTTTTTCCCCAACCATGTGCACACTCCTCGACTCAACCATGTACTGGCTGAGTGTGCTCACGACAAAACATATATTTGGTCTAGTGTCAACCAGATACATAAGTGAACCGATCAACTACCTGTATGTTGTGGCATCCACCAACTGGCTATCTGAAGCACTAAGATTCTTTTAGTTGGTGATTATAGGTGTAGACATAGGTCTGCAGTCCTCCATATGAAATCTGCTCAGAATATCTATTGCATACTTCCCCTGCCCGAGAAATATGTGACCCTCCTCCTACCATACTTCCATACCCAGAAAGTAGTGCATCAATCCGATATCACTCATCTCAAACTCTGATGCAAGTCCCATCTTTCACTCAGCTATGAGATCCTTGGCTCCAGTAATGAATAGGTCATCCACATACAAGATGAGAATGGCTGTGTCCTCACCCCTAATGGTGAAATAGAGGTTTGGATCAACATCGCTCTTCTCGAAGCCCATCTGAAGCAAATAAGTATCAATCCATGAATACCAAGCTCAGGGAGCTTTCTTTAGTCCATATAGTGCCTTTCTCAGAAGGAACACATGAGTCTCCTTGTCACTCACCTCAAAACCCTGTGGCTGCTCTATGTACACCTCCTCCTCAATAAAGCCATTCATAAATGCAGTTTTCACATCCATCTGATGAATGCGCCAACCCAACTCTGTTGCTATGGAAATGATAGTCCTGATATAAGTGTATCTCGCAACTGGTGAAAAAGTCTCATCATAGTCGACTCCCTCAATCTGTGAGAAGCCTTGTGCCACAAAACAAGCCTTGTGTTTCTCCACGCTGCCATCTGCAGCAATCTTGGTCTTGTACAACCACCTGGAAGTCACAACTGACTTCCCCACTGGCCTCAGAATCACATCCTAGACATCATTTCACACAATGGAGTCATACTCCTCGACCATGGCCTCTCTCCGGACCTGATGATCTACTGCCTGCGCAAAATTATGTGGCTCAGTATCCCTTATACTCGTCACAAGTGCTAAGTATGCTCCCATTCTGACTAGTGGCCTCCTCTGTCTAATCTGACTCTTGGGTTCCCCTACATTCTCTATGGCCTCCTTCAGGGTCTCCTGAAACCATCTAGTTCTTCTCTTCCCTGAAGTGGTAAAAGGAGAAACAAGGTCATGGACAATGGTAGCACATACAATATTGTTTCTACAAAGATGGTAGAAAATCTAGAGCTAGAGACTATTGAACATCCAAGCCCATACAGAGTTTCATGGCTACAAAAAGGGCATTAGGTAAATGTCACTAAACAATGTTTAGTTGAGATTAAAATAGGAGGATATAAGGATGAAATACTATGTGATGTCATTCCCATGGATGTTTGTCATCTATTGTTGGGTAGACTATGGAAATATGACAAGAATGTGATTCATGATGGGAGAAAGAACACATATACCCTGGAGAAGAATGGAAGAACTCACATGTTGTTACCAATTAAGGATAAAGAAGTGACAACAGAGGTAAGCAACACTGTACTTCTCATGAGTGGGAAGGAACTTCTTAAGGAGGTTAAGAAGAAAGAAGATACACAATTCATTGTGGTTAGGAAGCCTATAATTGTTTTAACCAGCACAAGAGTGGATGATTTACCTGAGGAAATGCAACAACTAATGAAAGAATTTGCGGATATAGTAGTGGATGAACTACCTCGTTTGTTTCCACCTATATGGAGTATAAGTCATCACATCGATCTTATACCTGGAGCTAGTTTTCCAAACAAAGCAACGTATAGATTGACATCGCAGGAGAATGAAGAGGTCAAGAGACAAGTCCAAAATTTAATGGACAAAGGATTGGTTAGAGAAAGCTTGAGTCCATGCGTTGTTCCAACAGTGCTCAGTCCAAAGAAAGATGGAGGCCGGAGGATGTGTATAGACTCAAAAAAAAAATAACAAGATTACCATCAGGTATAGATTTCCATTGCCAAGGATGGATGATTTGATGGATTGTTTCAGTGGAGCCAATTTTTTTTCAAAGATTGATTTGAAAAGTGGATATCATCTAATCCGAATGAGAGAAGGTGATGAATGGAAGACAACATTGAAGAGAAATGAAGGGTTGAATGATGGCTTGTTATGCCATTTGGCTTAACAAATGCACCTAGTAATTTCATGAGGTTGATGAACGAAGTCTTGAAGGAGTTTATAGGAAAGTTCGTCATTGTATATCTTGACGATATACTGATTTTTAGTAGAACAGAAACAGAGCACTTGAAGCATTTGGCTACAGTGATGAAAAGATTATAGCAAGAAAAGTTGCTGATAAATGTGAAGAAATCATCCTTCCTGAAGACAGAGCTCATTTATTTGGGGTTTTTTATCTCTGCAAATAAGTTAAAAATGGATCCAGATAAAGTGGAGGGGATTAAGAATTGGCCATCGCTAAAGAGTATATTTGAAGTTCGAAGCTTTCATGGATTGGCTAGTTTCTACAAAAAATTGATCAGAAATTTCAGTGTAATTAGCGCACTAATGATGGACATGGTGAAGAAAAGGCATAAATATTTTCACTGGACAGAAGAAGCAAAGAAAAGTTTCAAATTGTTGAAAAGGAAGATTACTGAACAACCAATCTTCGTGTTTCTAGATTTCAACAAGACATTTCAGGTCAAATGTGACACTAGTGGATTTGCAATTGGAGAAGTCTTGAGCCAAGATGACAGGCCAGTCGCATACTTCAGTAATAAACTGAATGAGGCAAAGGTTAAGTACTCCACATATGACAAAGAGTTTTATGCGGTCATACAAGCACTGAAGAAGTGGAGGCACTATTTGGTTCCTAAAGAGTTTGTTTTGTATAGTGATAATCATGCCTTACAATTTGTAACTCAACAGGATAAGTTGAACCAAAAACATGCAAAATGGGTTGAATACATGAAAAAATTTAATTTTGTAATTAAACATATTTCTGGAACTGCTAACAAAGTTGATGATGCTTTGAGCAGGAAATGTTTGTTGGTGCAGGAGTTTAGAGTCAAAACATTAGGTTTTGATAATCTCAAGGACATGTACAGAAATGATCCAGATTTCAAAGAGGCGTATGAGGCATCTGAGAATCCAATTCTCAGGGACAGAAGCCAATGGAATGGATATATTATCCAGGATGGATTACTATTCAGAGGCAATCAATTATGTGTTCCAAAATGCTCCATGAGGGAGAATCTGTTGAAGGAAAAGCACAGTGGAGGATTGGCCGAACATTTCGATCATGATAAAACGTTCTCGAAATTAAATAGCTCATATTTTTGGCTGGGGATGAGGACCAATGTCAAAACATTTGTGGATAGATGCAGAATTTGTCAGCACTCAAAGGGAAAAAGACAAAATACAGGGTTGTATCATCCATTACCCATACCAGAGAGGCCATGGGATGCAGTAAGCATGGATTTTTTGTTGGGGCTACCGAGAATGCAAAGAGGGTTTGATTCAATTTTTGTGGTGGTAGACAGATTTTCTAAAATGTCACACTTTATACCATGTCAGAAAACCAGTGACGTGACTCGTATCGCGAACTTGTTTTTCAAAGAAGTCGTCAGACTTCACGGCTTACCAAGGAGCATAGTTTCAGATCGAGACACTAAGTTCGTAGGAAATTTTTGGAGGACTTTATGGAAGAAGCTGGGAACAAAATTGTCATTTATCTCAGCATATCATCCTCAGACGGATGGGCAAACAGAAGTTGTAAATAGAATCTTGGGAGATTTACTAAGGAGCCTAGTGACTGAACACCACAGTCAGTGGGATGACATTCTTCCACAGGCGGAATTTGCTTATAATGATTTGATCAATAGAAGAACAGGGCAGAGTTCGTTTCAATTTTTTTATGGAATGCAACCCAAGGGAGGATTCAAAACAAGATGAAACTAGAAGTGCCAGTGCAAAGAATTTTGTAGAGGCAATGAAGGAACTTCACAGTCAAGTGAAGGAGCGATTGAAAAACTTGAGCCAAGAGTACAAGCGCAGAGCAGATCAATACAGGAGAGAACTTCAATTTGAAGTTGGTGATCTGATTCTTTCACACCTAAGAAAGGAAAGGTTCAATGGGCTAAACAAATGCCTGTAGATTCAACATCTCAGATTTGTACCCTTACAAAGATGAAGAAGACAGTGGACATACAAAGGTTCAGTGGGCTAAACAAATGCCTGTAGCTAAAATACCACAGATGGAGAGTATACTTGACAAGAGAGTGAGCAAGAAGACCAGGAGAAAAGAGTATTTTGAATACTTAGTCAAGTGGAAGGGACATCCAGTTGAAGATGCCAGCTGGGAGAATGAAGCAGAAATTCAGAAGCATGGACAGACAGTGCAAGAGCTCATGAACATGAGTCCATGAAAATTTTCAAGCGAGGGAGTATGATGCAAGAGCATCACCAGAAGAAAGCGAGCGTGGGACAAACGCCATTTCATTTTTGGCACATGTTAAAAATTATTTTGAATATTTTGAAAGTTTGGATGCACAGACTTTAATGTAATAGTTAAGAAGGGCATACTTCCAGATCGTAAATAGATCTTGAGCGATTTTCTCTCATCTATAAGGTGTAGAGGAATTTACGCATAGTTAATGAAAGTAGGTAGATTTAAATTCTAGATTAGACAGTTTTAGGAGCTGGAGGTAAAATGGATATAGACACCCTCATCTTGTATCATTGTAACATTATCAAGAATATTATAGAGCATAGAGAAGAGTTGTAGCAGAGAGTTGTATAGAAGAATCCATGTATAGAAGTTCTGAAATTAATATATGAAGCTTTGATTCAGACTCATGGTGTTATAATGCTTTTTTTGTATACATACTAAATGATATGCTTATGGTTGTTTTACTCTTTCTATTGTAGATTTTATTTTATGCTATGTATGTATGATTTCATGTTAAGTGTTTGAAGTCTGAGAGAGTAAGGAAATGAGTTTCAATTGTTCTCTTCTTGAGTCAGAGTTCTGTTGACGGGCGAAATTGACCGTCCATCAACTAAGAAAGTGGAACTGGTCCAGGGTTGTCTAATAACCCAAGCCATTTGGGATGAACCACCCTAACGGTTTTAGCGGCTCCGTTAGCCGATCTAACATCCTAATAAAACAAAAGAAAACTAATCTACAATAACTAATCTAACTAACAATAACAATTAAAACAAAGTAAACTAATCTAACTAAAACTAACTATTAAAACAAACTAAACTAATCTAACTAAAAAGAAATAAAAAAAACTAATCAACTAAACTAACTATTCTATATACAATCTACTAACTACTACCACACTAACTCTAACTAATTAACTATCTAACTACTAATATAACTTATTCACAAAATGTACAATATCTAGAATTTACAGATTTAGATAAAACCTGAAAAACTCATTTGCATTCTGCCCTGAGACAGAGAAAGATATTTTTTGTTGATTTTATAATTTTATGAACAAGAGATAAAACAAAAAACTAACTAAACCAAACAATTAATATACTAATTCTAACTACACATTTAACTATCTAAATTATACTAAATAGATTAACTAACAAATAAATCATAAACTGACCTGGAGAAATGCTCCAGGTTTGTCCTGTGTATGATGATTTTCTCAGCTGATCGGAGGGAGGAAACCCGCACCGAATTATCCAGAAACTTGTTGTAAACAATAATCTGCAGTGCTCTTCAAATATGATTACAGGACAAACAAGACATAAAATTTACAACAATCTTATGATTTATAAATCTTCACTGTTAGATAAATCTGTATGCAAAGACTTATACAAAATAATTCAATTGATGAAGAAGAGAAATCTGTCATTCATTAACTGAACAAAGTAATTGCTGTATTTTTAAAGTAATGAAAGAAATCAGACATGGATCACATTAATTAAATCACATCATTCCGCAATAGACTATGATAGCTAAAGTAGTCTATAATCAATTACAAATGACATGCATAAACTTGAAACAAAAGATTGATATTATGAAAGAGAAAGCTGTAGCAGAACATCAACTCCTATCTCAGTTTGTATCAGGAATCCATAGCCTGGTTCTCCCACAAATGAGGATGCCCCTTATTACCAAAAATAATAAGTATTTAAAGGTTTTCCATAGGGTAAAACCTCGCTGTGGAAGTTATCAAAACTGTTTACATAAAATATGGGAAGATATCCCAAGTTTAACTAAACTAGGAACCTAAAATAAAACTAAACACACAAATATCCCCTAGACTACCCAACATATCCAATGCAATTCGGATGCACCTGAAAAGGGTTAAAAATGGACAAGTTAGAAGGGTATTTTATTAATAAAATGATAAAAAATCTAATTCTATAGACTAGCTACATAATCTTTCTATTTTGTAGCTGGTCTAAATAAGCCACATAATCAACATTAAAATCAATTTAAATAATTTAAGAAATAAATTCAACTAATAACAAGTAACTAATAACTATTTGAAAGACAAACGCATCATTCCAATTGCGATTGTTATACTAATCAAAACAAAACTAAAATCAAATGACCACAGAGATGCATATACTCTTTTTCATTTGTTACCACAAAATCGGGTGAACAAAATCATAATCAAACAGTTATGAAATCGTTTCATATCAAACTGAAATCGATTAAAACAAATCACAAGAAATTTTTATGTTGCCTCATCAACAGGAGATACGATCGAATCCAAACAAGATCATTTTCAAATCGTTATAACTATATTGACATAACAACGATTCATGCTATGAGCGAATTAAATCAAAACTGGCACATAAATTACCACAAACGAAATCGTAATGGGATCACTCAATTCATAACAGGATCTGTAGGATTATTTCAATCATTTGTTATTTCTATTTGGGGCAAAAAAAATCAATTGACCTTGATCGAAATCATTCCTTTCAAACGAATTATGACTAGATTTGATAGAGATAACATATGTCGACCAATTCATTTTGCAAATTTAAAATCAAACAGAGCAGCATTTATGATACGAATCCAACTCATAAAACAATCTTGCCAACACAAGATATGGGATAATCCAATCAAAATAAGAGCGAATCGAACAGTTTGGGTTTAATATAGTTACTATGAATCAAAAACCGCTCCATGATTCAGGCGCATTTGCACAGGCTTAAATGAGAAGATTGTTTTCATGAAAAACAGAGTTGTTCTTTCCAAATCAGAGTTGAACAGAGTCGTATTACTATTCTAGAAGATTACATGACACAAAGTATTAAAAGATCGTAACAACCAAACTCATGAAATCGTTCGACAATCACAACATACAAACTATCCATAACGAAATCAAATCAAAACATGATTGCATTCTAAATCTAGTATGAAAAACTTCCTGTTCAAATTGGATACAAACAAATCCAATCTAAAAAAAACCATCAATTTCGTTAACTCAATCTGACAAACGATCAAATCAAATCCAATCGAAAACCAATCAAATCCGATAAAAATCTATCAGTGGCTAAACTGGGAATGAGCAAATTGTGTATCCAAATCGAAACTTCATTTATTTTTAGCAAAGCGAAAACAATGTACAGGATGGTTAACATTATGACTGAGTCATTTCGAATGATAGAGCTATTTGAAAATGAGATTCAAATCATTTTATTAATCCTGGTCATTCACAAAACTAAAATGATATCAAAATTCATACCTGTATGACGAGAATACGACTTGATCATGACAATTTGGAGTTGACAACGGTTGTGGCCGATTCAACATTCTTAAAAATGATGGAACCAGTGGTTCTCTTCTTCCTATCAGTTGCTTGAAGCTTGTCCCTTTGGCTGGTCAATATTGCAACTTGAATTTCCAGCGATTGGATTTTCGATTGAAGTAGTGGAACATCTATATAGTATCGTTCCAACCATAAATCACATTTGTCACAGGACGAGTGTGTTGGCTTCGAAAGTGCAGGTGAGGGTTTGGTTACATTGCCGAGGGTTTCGTTAGGTAATTTGATCCCAGGGTAGCTAGGATTATTCTTTAAGCAAGGGGGAAGATTAGAAACGAAATCATAAGGTGGCTCGAAGCACAGACCCTGTGAGTAAGGGTACTCACTGGTTAGGAAACGTTCTATGTCAGAGTCCGAATCCTCACTAAGGACTATGGACTTCTGCTCAGCAGTGGGTTTAGGTTTATTCCTAGCCATCCTTGAAATAAGCCAAGCGTTATTTTTACCCTTGGCATCAACAGTAGGGTTTGCCTTGGCCTTTTTTCTCATAGGGTTTTCTATAGCCTCGGCCTTCTCAGTTATAATGTCTGGTAAGTCAATATCAGGGTCGACCGAAGGCTTAGGAGAGGGCAGTAGGACATGGAAGGGCACGGGTGACCCGATCATGGTTTCATTCACCACAAGCTTGTCAATTTGGACAGGGTATGTATCATCAAAACCATTTTGAGCGATAAAAGATCGCTAGCTATCATCGTGGAGACTTAAGTAATGAACAATGATAAGTCTAATTAGTCCATGGTGGAACAGGCTACTATCAGCCTTCTCCATTTTAAACCTTTTCGACATTTTATATAGGCTACGCTGGAAGTAAAAGGGCATATTCAACGGGTATCCCATAAAATTCATTAACAAACGCAGGTGGTAGAGAAAAACGAGTCCATATCGACCCTCACAGGTCATAAATTGTTTAACTATTATCAAAAGGTCATTCCATCGTGGTTTAAGCATGGAGATGGGCATACCTCTGTCACAAGATGTGGCCTTTCACGAAACGAACAGTAGCGGCCATGGAACGTCTTCCACTTTTGAATTTTTGAACCAACCCTGGCCCGTGGCAGGTAACCCTGAAGAAAAAATAATAAATTCCTCATTGATTTCCAACTGAATGTCACCCACCTTGGCTCTACAACCATCAAAAGTCAGGGCGAACTGCTATGCCACAGCTATATTAAAAACCTCAAACCTCTGCACGAAGGTGAGCCAATCTTTATCCTCCAAGTCTTTCCAGGCATTGTCGAACAGAAGCAAGGCTTGGCTACCATTCAGATCGATTCGCACCACCGGTGCCATGGAGTCGAGCACACGGTGAATGAGCCAGGGTTTGGGTCATAGCATACACAGAAGTAGAGTGCATGAAGGGTTACCCGAGCTAACAGAGGTGAAACTGGGATAGGGATAGGCATAAATGACATAGTGCGAAGGTGGTGGAACTTAATTCTACCATGCATAATAATTATTGCTAATGGTACAACCACCGACGATTATGGTTGTTCTACCCATTATAGTATAGTTCAACAATCATATCACTTGGTTGGCCAATGAAATCAATGGTAAGTGTATAAAAGAACACGTGCAATCAAAGTTATGCCATAGTTTTAAACCAAACTTACAAATCGAAACCAATACCAATGTTTTGACTGTATCACATGCGATGTATCAATTCATATCAAGAGTTTAAGTGAGGTACCAATGCGTTTTGAAACTAGGTGTTATATCAAATGAAATATATCAAGGGTTTAACCATAACACCTATATATTTGAATGAAACCAATGGTCAAGTAAATCAAATCAAAGCACATGTAAATTCAACTGTCAATGCATCGCAATTTAATGAAACAAAAATACATAATTAGTCAAAGAATGCCCAATGAGTGCAGATCAAAAGATTTTTGCAACTTGTATAATGATAAGTAACATGTAAGCTTAATAGGCATATCGACCAGAAGAATAACGACAGTTCAATAATGATTTTAATGCGACTTCAAAAGACCAAGTTTTCACGCTTACAGTCGTGAAAACAAAAAAAACGAAGGTAGATGTGCAAATGTCGCAAAAATAAAAGTGTCATTTATTTGAAAATTGCGACGAAAAATTTATGTTTGCAAAACATTGGTGTAGGCAGCTTATAAGACAATGGAAAAATGTGAATTGGCTGCCAACAATGACGACACACTGGTAGAAGCAGTTATCTCTGCCAAAAGGACAAGTTCAGATCAGGACAACAAAGATAATTCCAACTCAAAAATGACAACCAGAAAATCGTGTAAGCATCATCATTAACCAACTATTCCAGCAGTGTTTCAAAAGATAAAAACTGATAACAGTCTTAAGACCAACGAATCATGATATTAAAGATAAAATCTCCAATACTGTTGACATAGCCACTACTTCCAGTAGGCATCCATAGCCTTGACAGGGTTGCCATTTAACCCACTCTGACATCTGTATCCTGCCCAGAAGTTCTGGATCAGAATAAAGGACGTTAAGAGGATTCTTATTTGCAAAGTTTCATATACCTGACATTGCTTCACTGCCAGTGGGCCTGTTCAGTACCCCGACAAAGTTGTCTTGGCATCATGCATGCATTTACCCACTGCCAACAGACATGTTCAGCATCCCGACGGGTTTACAAGCACTTCCCACAGCTCTTATTAATAATTTATTTTGTTTTGTTTTTTATAGATATATAGTTGAGCGGGGTGACGCTGAAAATCATGATATTTCAACATATTTTTTCAGACCTCATTAGAATTTTTTATTTTTTTTTAAACTGTCCTTTATTTAGATCCAGAGATGTTTTATTTACAAAAACAACTTCCTAAGGCAGGGAGGCATCTTCTGAGTCATTCCTTTATGGAATATGGGCAGCGTAGAAATATAATAGATGATCATGACAAGATTTACTAAGAGATTGAAATCAATCATCTTCTTTCGATCAATAGACTTTTCCAACATAAATTTCAGAAATATGCCATTGATGTTCATACAATTTTTCTTAGTAGTTATTTCAGCGAAGGAATTTTCTATTGTCTTTGTCTGAATAGCTCAGTGTACAGGTATGTGAATTTCCAAAAACACAAACTGATAAATTCAAATAAAAAACAAAAGAAAACAAAAAGAAAACAAAAGCAAATATGTACATAATATACAAGGGTAGTTATCAAGCAAAGTATCTTTTCAAGGCTTGGCCATTCACCGGGTAGGTGTTAGGCTTCCCTTCAAGATTTTGCAATCGAAAAGAACTGGGACCCAACTTTTCAGCAATTAAAAATGGTCCAAGCCACAAATTTTGAAATTTTGTGTGCTCTCCCTTTCCCTTGTGTGGTTTGTCCCACTTCAAGACGAGATCACCTACTTCAAAATTCCTATCAGAAGCAGAGTTAGAATCGAACCATCTTTTAACCAATTGTTGATGTTGATCTAACTTGAGTTTAGCTTGGGCTCTTACCTCTTCTAGCTTCATCAAAGCGTTAATTTGGTTTTCCAAAGGGGGACAATCTTCTTCTTGGACTTTCTATGACAACTGAAGTGAAGGAAGAAGAATGTGAGGTGGTAGAATTGCTTCTCTGCCATAAACGAGAAAAAAGGGGTAGTTACCTACAACATCTTTTGGCGTTACCCTATCAACCCACAGTGCGTTTAGCAATGCATTGTGCCAATTTTTGTGATTTTCAACCACCGTTCTCTTGATGATTTTGATCAAGTTCTTGTTTGTCAATTCTGCCAATCCATTGCCCTGGGGGTAATAGCTAGCAGAATACTTCAGCTTAATTCCTTTTTCCAAAGCGAACTCTCTCATATCAAGAGAGGAAAAGTAAGAAGCATTATCGAATACTAAACAGTCAGGGATACCGAAGAGAGTTATACTATTCAAATTTAGAAAGGCAATTACCTGATTGGTGTTGACAGTTCTTAACGCACCAGCTTCAGACCATCGGGTAAAGTAATCTGTGGCTGTCACAATAAAATTGTGTTGTTGCGAGGATGGAGGGTTGATTGGACCTATGATATCAAGGCCCCACTGCTGAAAAGGGGAATCTACTGAAACAGGATGCAAAGGAAAGGCTGGTTTTTGTAACCGCTCTGATGCTTTCTGACAAATGATACATTTACGACACAAGGCATGGGCGTCTCTAAAAAGCGTGGGCCAGTAATAACTGGCTCTTAAAACATTATGGGTAGTGGTGTCACCACCAAAATGACCACCAGCTTCTCCTGCATGCAACTCTAGCAAGACCTTTTCTGCTTCGTCTTTTTCAAGACAGTGCATCAGTACGCCGTCAAAACTCTGACAAAACAGGATACCATTAACCAGATGAAAGGAGGCAGACTTTAATCTCAACGATCTTCTTTTAGCAAGGTCTAGGTGACAGGGGGCTGACCCATGTTCAAGACAGAATCTTATATTGTCGTACCAACGACTAACAGGGATTTGTGCACAACAGACTAGACTTTGATCACGTTGTCCTAGGTTTGATGTATCACTTTCTTCTTGCTGTCCAGCTGCTGAATCAACAACTAACTTGCATAACCATTGGCCTCTCACTATCTGAGCTAGGGTGATTTCTAAGTCATACTCCTGCAAGGAGGTGACCCAGTTAGCTCTCTTTTCTCCTAGCTCCTTCTGCACTAACAGGTTCCTCATGGCTGGGTAGGGGACAATGACTTTCGTCCTTGACTTCAAAAGATAGGACCGTAAGTGTTTAACTGCTTTAAAAATAGCGTAGGCTTGCCGATCTACCATTGGGTAATTAAGTTCATCGCCTTTGAAAGTAGATCTCATAAAGGAAATGGGTACTTCATTGTTCTCGGCATTCTTTTGGGTTAGGACGACGACATAGGAATGGTCAGAAGAAAAAGTGTAGAGTGTAAAGTCTTGAGAAAAATCTGGGCTCATGAGAGATGGAGCATCTATTATGGAATTCTTTATTGCATTAAAAGCTTGATTTTCTAGGGGTCCCCAGTGATATTGGGTGTCTTTCTTAATCAAATTTTGTAAAGGCCTGACCATTTCGGAGAAACTAGGGACGAATCTTCTCACGAAGTTAATCTGGCCTAAGAAAGACTGCATGGATTTTTTGGATGTAGGAGGGGGAAGTTTTGTGATGAATTGAGTCCTTTCGGGGTCAATAATCATCCCTTCACTAGACACAATGAATCCTAAGAGTTTACCCTGTTCTATTGCAAAGATGGATTTTTTGGGATTTAAGGAGATGTCGTATTTACGACATTGCAGTAGGACGACTCGTAAGTGAGCTAGATGATCGTTTTTATTTTTAGAAAATACAGTCACATCATCTAAGTAAACTACGACGGACTGATTGATTAAGCCTCGGAAAGCAATGTCCATTGCCCTCTGAAAAGTGGCACCGGCATTAATCAATCCAAAGGGCATTTTACGATAAGCATAATTTCCCCACGGGGTACAGAAGGTAGTTTTAAGTTGGTCTGGCGGAGACATCAGGACTTGGTTGTACCCCGAGAAACCATTCAATAAGGATAGCCTCTTGGAACCAGATACCTGTTGAAGGATTTGTTCCATGGGCGGGACAGGATAGTTGTCTTTATCAGACGCTCTATTAAGGTTCTGGAAATCGACGCAGAGTCAGATTTCCCCACTTTTCTTTTGGACTGGGACAAGGTTAGAAACCCACTGAGTGTGTCTAATAGGAAAAATTATCTTAGCATTTAGGAGCTTATTCAATTCTTTTTGAACGGTCGGTTCGAGCTTGGGGTGCATCTTCCTTAGTTTTTGTTGAAAGGGTAAGGTTTGGGGCTTTGTCGAAATGACATGCTGTATGATGTTAGGGTCGAAAGTTTTAAGGTCATCATACATCCACGCAAATACATCTTTGAATTCTTTGAACAATTTAATAAATGCAGTTTTTTCTTGTTGAGAACATCCCAACCCTAGATTAATGCACTGAGCATTTTCATTAGTTCCTAAGTTTACTTTTTCATAAGATAACAAGGAACTATTGGTTTTACAGTTGACCGTCTTTTTAAATTTATCTTGAAAATCATAAAACTTCTCTAATCTAACTACAAATTTAGGAATCGAGTTTACCATATCCGATGAAGATTCAGGAGTTCTCGAATCTAGTATTACCATGAAATTGCGTAAATTGCCGTTGTGCGTGTGTTCATCTATTACTACGCCTTGAAAGGTTTCTTCCATGTGTAGAAAGTTAATAATTTGTTGATCGTCATCAAAGACTCTCCAGTTCGTGATGTTGTCGGGGACGGATGGTCGAAACAGTAGCTCAACGGAGAATGCGTCTGGGGACAAGCCTTCTATAGGAAGAAGTTTAGAAGCTACATTAGCTAATAAATCTGCTTCAAAGTTATTCAATCCAGGAATAGAATTTATATTGAAAGCGGAAAATTTATTCATTAAATTCCATACCTCAGACTGGTAGCTTTTGAGATGCAAAGATAGAAAGTGGATAGGGTCTCTTACCTGTCTAACCACTATTTCAGAGTCGCCAAAGATGGTTAAATTTTGAATGTTCATATTCGAAGCTTTTCTGAGACCTTGCAGTAAAGCCTCATATTCTGCAGTATTGTTAGTACATTCAAATTCCAACCTACATGCTATCAATGTTTTGTTACCTCCTGGATCGATAATAACGCAGCCAACTCCAACTCCTTCTTTGGACTTTGACCCGTCGAAATAAAGAGACCAGATTTGATTTGTATCAGGTACATGGGACCCTTGTGTGGAAGTTGCTGGCTGCATATATGCTACAATCTCAGACTGTTGTTCTGGATTGGTGATAGGTGAAGCCTCGGCCATGAAATTGCTGAAGAAGGTGTCAATCCCTTGTACTTCGAGTGAATCAGCAGAAGGTGTATACGGTTCGTTGGGATCGTTCAAATCAATGACCGTGAACTTAAGGTAGCGCTCACGATTTACTTTGATTTTATTAGGCTTGTCGTTCTCTAGAAGCCATAGATGGGACCAATCTATCGTGAAATAACCATGTAGCTGTTCGGACCAGTCCCTGCTTAAAAACAGACCATACACTTCTGGAATATCCACAACGATTATATCAATAACTTGATGAACCTTGGGGTTAGACGATAATCTAATAAGCACATTCTTTAGTTCGCCTATAACTTTGACATTTGTCCGATCAAGTTGTATGATTTTTAAAGTAGATGGTTCAACTTTTGCATTAATCTTCTGGCATACAGACGACAACATCACATTGGATGACGCCCCTGAGTCTACCATACAAGTGTGCATGTTTCTATTAAAGATCTCGAAATTTAATAGGAACGAAGGTACACTTTTGCGAGTACTAAGAGTAGTAGCTTATGGCTTTTTACTCGCAGTTTCTACAGCTACTTTATATACATTATTTACATTACTTACAGGAAGGCTTCCTTTATCTTAAGGATCGAGATTGTTTTTAGTGGAAGTCTTCTAGGGAGCCTTGTTCTGCACAACCTTGTTACCATTAGAGTTACCATTTCTGCCATTCTCCGAGATATTTTGAAACATTTTTTGAAGCAGAAATGGAAACTTCAATAACTCATAAATAGAAATGTTAGCCCTCAAATTTTTAAGATCTTCAACAACATCATAATCTAAGTTGGGGTTCACATTACTCTATTTGGTCTCAGCTGATTTAGATTGCTTTGGAGGTGAAGTTGTAGTATTTTCGGTAGAATGTTTGTTTGTTGTCTTACTCCTGGTATTATAAGGATGAACTGTCTCGACGTTAGATTGAAAGATGCTATCCGAGAAGTGTCCAAAAATGTTTGGAAAAGACTCTTCTTCTTGAACTATCTCTTGTTCAACTACCTCCTTAGGGATCTCAGGAGGCATCAAGTTATCTTGGGCTTCTAGAATTGTTTGAAGGGCACATTGCAAACTTTCTAGATTTAGGCCTTCGGTGATTGGGTTAGGTCGGTTGTTGGGAAAAGGCTTTTGGAACGGGGGTTTGTAAGGACCTTTTCTCGAGGAAGCTTCTTCGGTCGACCTTTTCAAGTCTATAACTTGATTTGACAGTTTTTGAACAACTTTAGTTAAGTTTTCCAAATCAGAATTTTTAGGTTGTGTTTTACTTTGAGTGGGTCTAGGGAGGATTTCGATCTTCTTTTTGGAAGAAGAACTAGTCTCATTTTCATTGCTAGTAGAGTCTTTAAGACTAAGTATGTCTTTTTAATATGGCTGGCCTCCTCGAAGGCTTCTAACAACGTCGCTTTCTTAGATCGTTTAACCCAAATAGATACGCTTTGATGCAAAGCTTTAGTGTAGTATGTTATTATAAGACTCTCAACAGGCATAAAATCCGTGGGGATTCGGTTTTTAACTGTCAAGAATCTTTGATTAAAGTCTTTAACTTTTTCTTTTGGGTTCATTCTTAAGCTAGAAAGATCCATGACTAGGACTTCCAGAGGCTTACCGTCTCCGAACTTTTCCAAAAAGCATGACTCAAAATTTTCCCAAGACACGATGGTATGGGGTTGTTGGGAAAAGTACCATGTGGATGCATTACCCTCGAAAGTATACGGGAACAACCTACAGACAATGTCTTCATGTTTGACATTGCGGAGTCTTATGGATAACATAAACTTTTTAATGTGATCTTCAATGATCTGTTTTGAGTCAGGGTCAAACTTGGGAAGCCATTTCTCTGGGTGTTTAGGTAAAGGATGTTGAGCTCCGGGTACGACTACGACATTCCGATCAACCCAGGGTCTAGCAGGGTTGTTCTGATTTCCCATTGGTGTAGTGGGTGTGGAAGGCTGAGAAGGGGAATTGCCTTCATCAGAGGAATCTCCTCCGGAAGAGGAAGGAGATGATGGAGGTGGTGAAGGAGGTATCCCAGATCCTCCTGCAGCAGGATTTAAGATTGGATCTGAAGGATTCACAGTGAGGTTAGTGTCACCTAATTGTTCTCTGATATCGGAGAAGTCCAAAGGTTGACCCCACGGGCAGTTTGGTTGCCTCAAACGGGCTAAGGCACTATGTGTTTTTATAAGAGATTGACGGACAATCTCTTGTATCTCACCACCTGTAGGATTAGGGGTTGCTGGCTCAACTGTGATCTGTGGATCGTCGATTGATGTGGTTGCTGTTTGGGGGGGAATATTATCATTTGAATGGCTTCTAGTCACTATAGGTGAGCGATTAGGTGGTGGAGGAGTCTTACGACTGCCTTGTGCCATTAATTAAATTCAGGCCCTCCTTCTAGCGCCATTTGTTGACGGGCGAAATTGATCGCCCGTCAACTGAGAGAGTGGAACCGGTCCGGGGTTGTCTAATAACCCAAGCTGTTTGGGATGAACCACCCTAACGAGTTTAGCGGCTCCGTTAGCCGATCGAAGGTCCTAATAAAACAAAAGAAAACTAATTTACAATAACTAATCTAACTAACAATAACAATTAAAACAAACTAAACTAATCTAACTAAAACTAACTATTAAAACAAACTAAACTAATCTAACTAAAAAGAAATAAAACAAACTAATAAACTAAACTAACTATTCTATATACAATCTACTAACTACTACTACACTAACTCTAACTAATTAACTATCTAACTACTAATATAACTTATTCACAAAATGTACAATATATACAATTTACAGATTTAGATAAAACCTGAAAAACTCATTTGCATTCTGTCCTGAGACAGAGAAAGATATTTTTTGTTGATTTTATAATTTTATGAACAAGAGATAAAATGAAAAACTAACTAAACTAAACAACTAATATACTAATTCTAACTACACATTTAACTATCTAAATTATACTAAACATATTAACTAACAAATAAATCATAAACTGACCTGGAGAAATGCTCTAGGTTTGTCCTGTGTATGATGATTTTCTCAGCTGATCAGAGGGAGGAAACCCGCACCGAATTATCCAGAAACCTGTCGTAAACGATAAGCTGCAGTGCTCTTCAAATATGATTACAGGACAAACAAGACATAAAATTTACAACAATCTTATGATTTATAAATCTTCACCGTTAGATAAATCTGTATGCAAAGACTTATACAAAATAATTCAATTGATGAAGAAGAGAAATCTTTCATTCATTAACTGAACAAAGTAATTGCTGTATTTTTAAAGTAATGAAAGAAATCAGACATGGATCACATTAATTAAATCACATCATTCCGCAATAGACTATGATAGCTAAAGTAGTCTATAATCAATTACAAATGACATGCATAAACTTGAAACAAAAGATTGATATTATGAAAGCGAAAGCTGTGGCAGAACATCAACTCTTGTCTCAGTTTGTATCAGGAATCCATAGCCTGGTTCTCCCACGAATGAGGATGCCCCTTATTACAAAAAATAATAAGTATTTAAAGGTTTTCCATAGGGTAAAACCTCCATGTGGAAGTTATCAAAACTGTTTACATAAAATATGGGAAGATATCCCAAGTTTAACTAAACTAGGAACCTAAAATAAAACTAAACACACAAATATCCCCTAGACTATCCAACATATCCAATGCAATTCAGATGTACCTGAAAAGGGTTAAAAATGGACAAGTTAGAAGGGTATTTTATTAATAAAATGATAAAAAATCTAATTCTATAGACTAGCTACAGAATCTTGCGATTATGTAGCTGGTCTAAATAAGACACAGAATCAGCATTAAAATCAATTAAAATCATTTAAGAATTAAATTCAACTAATAACAAGTAACTAACAACTATTTGAAAGACAAACACATCATTCAAATTGAGATTGTTATACTAATCAAAACAAAACTAAAATCAAATGACCACAGAGATGCATATACTTTGTTTCGTTTGTTACCACAAAATCGGGTGAACAAAATCATAATCAAACAGTTATGAAATCATTTCATATCAAACTGAAATCGATTAAAACAAATCACAAGCAATTTATTATGCTGCCTCATCAACAAGAGATATGATCGAATCCAAACAAGATCATTTTCAAATCGTTATAACTGTATTGACATAACAACGATTCATGCTATGAGCGAATTAAATCAAAACTGGCGTGTAAATTACCACAAACGAAATCATAATGAGATCACTCAATTGGTAAAAGGATCTGTAGGATTAGTTCAATCGTTTTTTATTTCTATTTGGGGAAAACAAAATCAATTGACCTTGATCGAAATAGTTCCTTTCAAATGAATTATGACCGGATTCGATAGAGATAACATATGTCGACCAATTCGTTTTGCAAATTTAAAATCAAACAGAGCAACATTTATGATACGAATCCAACTCATAAAAAAATCTTGCCAACTCAAGATATGGGATAATCTAATCAAAATAAGAGCGAATCGAACAATTGGGGTTTAATATAGTTATTATGAATAAAAAACCGCTCCATGATTCGGTTGCATTTGCACAGGCTTAAATGAGAAGATTGTTTTCATGAAAAACAGAGTCGTTCTTTCCAAATCAGAGCTGAACATAGTCGTATTCCTTTTCTAGAAGATTACATGACACATCATATTAAAATACCGTAACAACCAAACTCATGAAATCGTTCGACAATCACAACATACAAACTATCCATAATGAAATCAAATCAAAAAATGATCGCATTCTAAATCTAGTATGAAAAACTTCCTGTTCAAATTGGATACAAACAAATCCAATCTAAAGCAAACCTTCAATTTCGTTAACTCAATCAGACAAACGATCAAATCAAATCCAATTGAAAAGCAATCAAATCCGATAAAAATCTATCAGTGGTTAAACTGGGAATGAGCAAATTGTGTATCCAAATCAAAACTTCATTTATTTTTAGCAAAGCAAAAACAATGTACAGGATGGTTAACATTATGACTGATTCATTTTGAATGATAGAGCTATTTGAAAACGAGATTCAAATAATTTTATTAATCCTGGTCATTCACAAAACTAAAATGATATCAAAATTCATACCTGTATGACGAGCAGACGGCTTGATCATGACAATTTGGAGTTGACAACGGCTGTGGCCGATTCAACATTCTTAAAAATGATGGAACCAATGGTTCTCTACTTCCTATCATTTGCTTGAAGCTTGTCCCTTTGGCTGGTCAATATTGCAACTTGACTTTCCAGCGGTTGAATTTTCGATTGAAGTAGTGGAACGTCTATATAGTATCGTTCCAACTATAAATCACATTGGTCACAGGACAAGTGTGTTGGCTTTGAAAGTGCAGGTGAGGGTTTGGTTACATTGCCAAGGGTTTCGTTAGGTAATTTGATCCCAGGGTAGCTAGGATTATTCTTTAAGCAAGGGGGCAGATTAGAAACGAAATCATAAGGTGACTCGGAGAACAGACCCTGTGAGTAAGGGTACTCACTGGTTAGGAAACATTCTATGTCAGAGTCTGAATCCTCACTAAGGACTATGGGATTCTGCTCAGCAGTGGGTTTAGGTTTATTCCTAGCCATCCTTGAAATAAGCCGATCGTTCTTTTTACCCTTGGCATCAACAGTAGGGTTTGCCTTGGCCTTTTTTCTCATAGGCTTTTCTATAGCCTCGGCCTTCTCAGTTATAACGTCTGGTAAGTCAATATCAGGGTCGACCGAAGGCTTAGGAGAGGGCAGTAGGACATGGAAGGGCATGGGTGGCCCGACCATGGTTTCATTCACCACAGGCTTGTCGATTTGGACAGGGTATGTATCATCAAAACCATTTCGAGCGATAAAAGCTCGCTAGCTATCACCGTGGAGACTTAAGTAATGAACAATGATAAGTCTAATTAGTCCATGGTGGAACAGGCTACTGTCATCCTTCTCCCTTTTAAACCTTTTCGACATTTTATATAGGCTACGCTGGAAGTAAAAGGGAATATTCAACGGGTATCCCATAAAATTCATTAACAAACGCAGGTGGTAGAGAAAAATGAGTCCATAT
Organism: Picea engelmannii; assembly: GCA_009831015.1. Taxonomy (NCBI): domain Eukaryota; kingdom Viridiplantae; phylum Streptophyta; class Pinopsida; order Pinales; family Pinaceae; genus Picea; species Picea engelmannii. The sequence continues at coordinate 701,243 of ML787491.1, forward strand.
CGACCCTCACAGGTCACGAATTGTTTAACTATTATCAAAAGGTCATGCCATCATGGTTTAAGCATGGAGATGGGCATACCTCTATCACAAGATGTGGCCTTTCACGAAACGAACAGTAGCGGCCATGGAACGTCTTCCACTTTTGAATTTTTGAACCAACGTTGGACCGTGGCAGGTAACCCTGTAGTAGAACTAATAAATTTCTCATTGATTTCCAACTGAAGGTCGCCCACCTTGGCTCTACAGCCATCAAACATCAGGGCGAACTATTGTGCCACAGCTAGATTAAAACCCTCAAACCTCCACACGAAGGTGAGCCAACCGTTATCCTCCAAGTATTTCCGGGCATTATCGAACAGAAGCAAGGCTTGGCTACCATTCGGCTCGATTCACACCACCGGTGCCATGGAGCCGAGAAAATAGTGAACAAGCCAGGGTTTGGGTCATAGCATACACAAGAGCAGAGTGCATGAAGGGTTACCCGAGCTAGCATAGGTGAAACGGGGATAGGAATAGGCATAAATGACATCGTGCGAAGGTGGTGGAGCTTAATTCTTCCATGCATAATAATTATTGCTAATGGTACAACCATCGGCGATTATGGTTGTTCTACCCATTATAATATAGTTCAACAATCATATCACTTGGCCGACCAATGAAATCAATGGTAAGTGTATAAAACGATGCACACAATCAAAGTTATGCCATAGTTTTAAACCAAACTTACAAATCGAAACCAATACCAATGTTTTGAATATATCACATGCGATGTATCAATTCATATCAAGAGTTTAAGCGAGGTACCAATGCGTTTTGAAAATAGGTGTTATATCAAATGAAATATATCAAGGGTTTAACCATAACACCTATATATTTTAATGAAACCAATGGTCAAGTAAATCAAATCAAATCACATGTAAATTCAACTATCAATGCATTGCAATTTAATGAAACGAAAATACATAATCAGTCAAAGAATGCCCAATGAGTGCAGATCAAAAGAGTTTTGCAAGTTGTATAATGATAAGTAACATGTAAGCTCAATAGGCATATCGACCAGAAGGATAATGAAAGTTCAATAATGATTTTAATGCGACTTCGAAAGACCAAGTTTTCACGCTTAAAGTCGTGAAAACAAAAAAAATGAAGGTAGATGTGCAAATGTTGCAAAAATAAAAGTGTCGTTTATTTGAAAATTGCGACGAAAAATTTATGTTTGCAAAACATTGGTGTAGGCAGCTTATAAGACAATGGAAAAATGTGAATTGGCTGCCAAGAGGTTCCTGCAAGGAGTGCAGTGAAGCATCCGTAAGGAGTGCGTTGACGGGTTCAGAGTTCATCTCTGAAAGCTCAGGAGGGATACCATTGTTCTCATTTCAACCGAAGTGCAAGAAAAGCACAAAATTCGTGCAAGGTGTGCGTAGGCTAGTTGAGACCTTATAACACATAGACTAAGGTTGAGATATTGAAGGTTTTTTTGTTGCAGAGTTTCACAGAGTCAAGAGATTCAAATATTTAGGAATATTTGAAGAAGTGCCGCAAGGAGTGCATGCAGAAATATCTTAGGATATTTGAGTTTGCGAAAGAAAGCTCAGGAGAGTTAGTGTCTTCAAGTGTTGAAGAGAAGGAGAGGAGTTTTGGTCATCATGCAAAGGCCAAGTCAAAGTGAAGAGGATCACTGAGGTGACTTAGAGAAGAGGTTCTTGAAAAAGGAATTTGGATGGTCGAGGTTCTCCAAGGAGAACTCTCGAAATAGTGAGAACCGTAGGATCTACAGGAGCTGCAAGGTGGATAAGGGGCTGTTGATCTTGACTTATTGGGATGTCAGATCATTTCAGCATTTTGGGGTTCAAAATTCCAAAGTGTAAGCCAAATCCTTGGCTGATCAAACCCTGAAATGCGAAAAGGAGGTTTTCGTGTGTGGAAGTAAGGAGAATACCCAAAATCAGAAGTTGCGACAAAGGATTATTGGCATTTCGGAAATCGGGATTTCGGCATTCCCGTTGACAAGGGTCCACACTCCACATTGAATTTTTTGAAGTTGCAAATTCCGAAAGAGCGGGGAAGAGTATAAGTGTTTCAGAAAATCGAAATTGAAGAAATCAGGGATTACGAGGACATAAGGTGGTTCGAGGTTCCAAACTCCCGATACCCGAAAACCTGAAATAAAGAAAAGGTGACACATGGAAGAATAGGAGACTTCTTGTTGAGGTTCATGAAAGCAGCAAGGAGAAGTGCCATTTCGTCATTTCAGGACTTCAGAGACAGAAAGACAGAAGCGACAGAGTATTCGATCCTTAGCATATCGAACTCCCGGTACGTTAAAGTCAGAAAGGATTTAGGAGACGTAATTTTGGCATTTCAAGGTTTCGAGGTTCAAGAGCCCTGAGGACATAGTGGAAGTGATTTTCAGTGGTTGAAATCCCAAAACCCCGAAGAGGTAGGAACGACCGAAACATTTTCATTTTGGTAAATCGAAAGTCGTAAGTTCGGGACTCTAGGGGTCGAGAGAAAAGTTGCATGTCATCACAACTCCCGAATTCGTGAAAGCCAAAGAGCCGAAATTGACATCAGGAAAGGAAAGTATTAGTATTTCGGGTTTCAGAGGTCAAAGAGATAAGGCACTCGACCATGGGATTTGCAAAATCACAAAATCCGGTATCTCGAAATACAAGGGGATTTTCCTCAAGGTTTGTTGTGGGTGTTGATTTTCTGAAAGGGAAATAAAAGAGCCAATCGAGCTCTCAGAGGCCAAAAAGAAAAGATCCTATGCGGATCCCAACCTACGGGTCTAGGGGCCTACGTCACTTATAGTTATATATTATCTTCTCAAAATTGAAGAGCATGTAGCTCAGGAGGGTGAAATGCGAGAGCAACTAAGTGGACAGGAAATTAATGCACCAATTGTCCCAGCTACAAAGACAAGTAAAGAGAAATAGTGTAATGTTAATCAAAACAATGAATTAGTTATTTCAATTATATTTCAACATATCGATATGATCATTTTCGTTCTTCCAGTTCAAGACCCTGAACATATGCCAGCTAACCCTTCTTAGTGATGTACCAAAAGTATGGTACATGAGAACACAGAAACAATGGAAGGACAGGGCACACAAAATACAATGTCCTTGGATGATGATGATATCCCAAAAGTCAGTTTTATGAATGTAAAGAAACATAAATCAAAGAAAAATTAGATGTATAATTTCATGACCTATTTTGGATCTTTATCGATGTTTATATGTTCATATGTTTTGATGATTATCCAAGTTATGCTTTAATGTCTATATGTTTTCTATATAAAGAAAATCATTTGTAGGGTATGGTGAATTGATAGCGATGTGAGGGGGGGAGGGGCCATATGAGCTTCCACCTTCACATGGTTGGCCCTATTCAGTAGAGAATAACCTATTCTCGAAACAAAGAGAAGCTCATTAAGGTATGCGACAACTTAATTTTTTTCTAGTGTATTTTACAGAAGTAAATGCATGCTTATTTGCTTATTAATTATTTACTCATATAAAAAATTTGTCTGTTATGATTCATGCAGGTCTTGGTGATGAAAATTCATCTTGTGGACAACTCTTATCAAGTTGTATGGGCTAATGGATTTGGCGAAAGAACATTAAAAAGGTAAGGGTTTTGACATGTTTTTAAAAGTAGGCTTTATACTAGTAAAAGTTCACAATCCTCATGAATATGTAAATATTGATATATATATGCCAAGTTCCATGTGGTGTTTTGGTTTACTTGAATATATTTTAAATATAATTTTGGTTTACTTGTAGTTTTTTTATAAAGAAGTATAACTATTTTAGAAAACTCCCATATACAAAGTCTTTATCCATATACTCATTGTGGAAAATAAATTAGAAAAGATCCCTCACTTCATTCATTTCCATAATCCTAACCTTATTGCTATCCCTAGTCTAAATCCTAGTTCCTATTAAACAATGCATGAAGCTATCACCCCTATCCTTATCATTGGGGCTTTGTACAATAAGACATAACTCATCTTCTCATTAATAAACATTGTGGTGTCACCCTTGTCATAGGGATTTTTCAAGATATTTTTGAATGCTATGTATATCCCCTTGATTACTCTAATTTACTCTTGAACATATAATATGAACAACAATGAAATGTTTTATAATATGTCCATTGTTCCTATTGGGAGTTGTTTTGGGCTAGCTTAGACTTCCCATTATCAACTCTAGCCACTTCTTACCTGGTAGTAACCAATATTACCTAGTTCTCCCGTTGTCTTCTTCCTCTCCTAGTGTTCCATGCTCTCCTACATACTCTTCCTCTCTTCCTAGTCCTTCAAATGCTTGGGGAAAGTATTACCTCTCCTCCTTAGCTTTTCTTCCTTACACCCCTTTTTCTCCATTTTTATTTGGTCATAATATTGATGCTCAAATGAAATTCTTTATAAGATGCTCATTGTAATACTTATCAACTCTATAAAGATGAAAACAATTGTGAACTCACCTCTTGCAATACCTCTTACTTATAAGGTTAAGACCCAACAAAACATAATACATAAATACCTTTATCTCTCACTTTTACATCAGACGTCCAATCCATCTCATCTCATATGGTTGCACTATCCCTCTTCCAAACTCTCTAAATAATACATTCTCATCCTTCTACCTGGGTGCACTCTCACTTTCCTATTCTAATTCTAAATACCAAACCTCCCCAATGATTTTTAACTCAATATTTTTTTTTATACCTAGTTCCATACTTTCTTTCCCTTGTCCTCTCGTTGGCTAAAACAATGAGGTAGCCCCTTTTTCTTCTATGCCTTCTCTTTTACTTATCTTTCCATTATTTGTCAAAATAAACATTTTCTAATTGAATGAAGCCTTGTTCCTATTGGGAGTTTGTTTGGGTTAGCTTAGACTTCCCATTATCAACTCTAGCCACTTCTTACTTGGTAGCACCCAATATTACCTAGTTCTCCCCTTGTCTTCTTCCTCTCCTAGTGTTCCATGCTCTCCTACATACTCTTCCTCTTTTCCTAGACCTTCAAATGCTTGGGTAAAGTATTGCCTCTTCTCCTTTTCTCTTCTTCCTTACACCCCTTTTTCTCCATTTTTATTTGGTCATTATATCTATGGGTCCCTTATAGGTCATTATCTCAAGAAATACCCTACTTGAGATAACCTCTACCTAGTTAGGATCAACTATCACTTGTTTGGTCAGTTTTCAAAGATGTCCCCCTTAATGGTCACATTCCATAGCTTGCAACTATGGAGCCCCTCCCAATGGTGACATCATATCTTCCTTTCATCCTCTCTCCTCCACTGGTACCATTGGTATTTTTCACCTCTATGTTTGCATTGAACTTACGTTGATGCATGTCACCTCCTACGCTTGCATAAAATACCCCATTGATGTATGCCACCTCTCATTCTTGCACTAAATCAAGGCTACCATGTGTTTTTTTGTGATTTTGATGACTCTATATTACTAGTTTATGATTCCTATTATGCTCACACTCTCTAGATTATTGTATGTCACATGAGACTCATCCTTTCCTTTCCATAAGATATCATGTTGCTAATCCTACCTCACTTGTGGTAAGATGCCAACCTTTGTGATGTAGGTATCTACCTAAACATGTTCTTGCATTGTTCATTGCTCATTCTTGGAAATGAAAGTATGTATTAGTCTACCCCTTGTATATTGAACATATTCATGATGTACCCAAAATTTTGGACCTCATTATTATTGTCCTTTTTGTATGCTCCAACAATTGTGCAAGTGACATCCATAATTATCTTCCTATTATATTAGTAATATTCCTCTTATTATTATCAAGGAAGGAGTTGATAACTATCCCTTATATACACTATGCCTAAATTATCGAGGCATCAAATAACATTATGTTTTTACAAGAATATATGAGTCAATGTCATAACGACCCTTTAGGTTCATAAGTGTTTCCAAATCTTCAAGGTGTTAAGAGCCATTATTTTCCAAATCATTCAGAACATAGAAGAAAATTGACCAATAGCTTATACATAGGTGATGAAAGAGATTTTAAAACCTTTTCATAAATCACAACCTTTTTACCGATGGTGTTTTCATGGGTTCAAAAACTTACTTTACAAACCTAACAATATTTCTACCTTTCAACATTCTCATGAACCCTTGGGTTTACCATTACTCTTTGTGGGTCATAAATTTCCACTCACCAAATTCTTACAAATTGAATTTTTTTTCACTTGCACAAGCCTATATGACATCAATACAAATATATGAATTCAACTAGGAGTAGACCTTTTCCCTTTCAAGTTGATGATCCCCATCAACTTTTGGACTCAATGTCTCTTCATTAAATTCTCCTTCTAATGAGGATGGCATAGACGACTTCAAATGATCCACATATACATTAGAATATTTTCCCATATATGGTGACCAATCCAAGCAAATAGCTTTTATTAATTCTTATCCACAATCCTAAAATATCATTTTAAACCTTTCTTTGGTGGGTGCAAACACACTTGATCAAACTTAGAAGGTATGTGTTGTTAAATGCTTATCATGCCTCTTTTCGTAACTTGATTGAGATTCCTACAAACTGGTTGCTTATAGCTACACATGTTTGTGGATTTTTCTTTTTAACGAAGTTCACATATTTTCCCATTGATCAATTTTCTTAATTGTTCCACTTTGAGGGATAAAATTTCAAGTTAAAGTGAGTAAAATAAAATATGAGAAAGTCATAGGTGGAGGATTTGAGGTGAGCAATGAATTGTGCAATTAACAATATATATATATATATATATGACAAACAATCTTCCCAAATATTGGGATGTTATATCCTCACAATCCTCCTTCAAGCCTACAATCATCTCAAAAACTCGAGACTTGCATATATATACAAGTTTTGTAAGGTTTTAACCATTTGCCAAAATTTGAGCTAGATGTAGGTAATCCCTTATATTCTTCATGTACATAAGAGTTTAACTTTAGAGCTATGGTCAAATAAAAAAAACTAGAGGTCTTAAAGGAAATTGACCATGTGGTTTTGTATATATTTATCATACTTGATTACCGAATCAAAATGTTGCAGGATAACATTCACATGAAGTTTGGGCTTTGTTGTGACTTGGATTGTGCAATTAAAAATGATATATATAAATGACAAACAATCTTCCCAAATATTGGGATGTTATAGCCTCACAACAAATGAACCAATGTTTTATTTATATGCTTGGGATACCCATGCAATTGTAAATAAAGGGTAGAATTCTCTTCAATTTATATCCATTATCATCTAGAGTGTGGATTAAAAGTTTCTTGAGAATCTATTATATCTACTACACATGATAAATGTAGATATTCCAAAATGCAACTTTAAATGAGTGAAGAAGATAATCACATCGTGTTTTCATGTTTCAACATGGTATAAAACTACCATATTATTTAGTCTTGTTTACTCTAAAATGTATATCGACTTTACAACTTCAAGCTTCCCACATGAGATTATTCTTGGCTCTCCTTTCTTAACAAAAAAATTATGAAATTTATACTTTAATCCTCCTTCAAGCCTACAATCATCTCAAAGACTCGAGACTTGCATATATACACAAGTTTTGTAAGGTTTTAACCATTTGCCAAAATTTGAGCTAGATGTAGGTAATCCCTTATATTCTTCAAGTACNGGAAATTGACCATGTGGTTTTGTATATATTTATCATACTTGATTACCGAATCAAAATGTTGCAGGATACCATTCACATGAAGTCTGGGCTTTGTTGTGACTTGGATCAATTGACAAGGATTATAAAAGATTATGATTTGAGTTTTTTTTTTCCCAACAAATAATTCATGTACTACTTTAATGCCTAAATGATGATGTAAAATTTCTTATCTTATTTGGGTATATTATGATTGCACCAACAAAAGTTTCAAGTGTTATGTTATCCAACTCCTTCATTGTATCAAAGGTTCCGCCATTGTGTATCATGCAAAATTTGCTTTGATTTCAAATGAAATTTCAAGTTTCATTAGATTTAATATTGATGCATTACAATTCTTTCAAGTCAAAGCTTCAATTACTTGGTTTTCAATTGCAATGAATTGAAAGGTTGTACTTTCCTTTTCTAATGTGCATTGAAGAGACACTTCATTCCTAAATAATTTGCTAACCCCATGAATTACCTTGGTTCAATTAAATTATCTGGGATCAACCAATTTACAACAAATTTTATATTTCTTAGGTCAATAAATAATTCACATCCTCTAACTACAAAATCCATACACAAGAATAATTGTTTTCCAAGCTCATATTTCTTCATGTTGGCTTGCAATTAATTGTGTTGGAGGGTTAAAAATATCATCTCCAAATGTTTCAAATGATCTTCCCAAATCTTGCTAAAAGTGAAAATATCATCCAAGGAGGCTACAATAAACAAGTTCGAGAAATGGTCTTAAGATATCATCCACCGATATTAGAAGTGTTGTCATAGTATTGTGTAATATAAATTGCATAATGACTCACTCATGCAATCCATGTGTTTTTTTGAAAGTAATATTCCAAATTATTCTTTGTGTATATTGTCATATTGGTATCGTTACTTCTAATCCAACTTCATGATAAAATTATGTTTACAATATTTGGTTGATTAGTGCCTTGATTATTTGTAGGGGATATATAAATTACAATATATTAGAATATGACAATATTACAATGTAATAGTAATGCCATATTACAATGTAATATGGTAATGCCACATTACAATGTAATATGTCATTACCATATTACATTGTAATATGGCATACAATATGGTATACCGTATTACAATGTAATATGGAAATACCATATTACAATGTAATATGGTAATACCATATTTCATGTAATTTTTTTTTTTAAAACTTAAAGCCATCGTCTCAATATCGATGAAAGTTTGTCGAAAACAATTTTACTATTTTACCAAAAGTGTCGCTATAGCGACGAAATTTCATCGCAATTTGCCACGAACTTTCGTTGCACATACAACATCTGCATCGTAATTTTGGTTTTGAGATATTTTTTCGCCGATATTGCCACGGTTTTTCGTCTCAAGTTGCTCCAAATTTTTTCGTTGTTATTGCGATGTAATTTCGTCGAAATTGCGACGATGCATAGGGTTAACCGATGTTGAAGGTGGTGACACGTGGAGTGATTATTTCATCGATGTTTCCATGCACACCTGGGTTGTGGATATAGCGACTAAATTATTCTGATGAAAAAAAATCTTGGTGGTTGTGGAAATTGCGACGGATATGTGGCAATATCAACGAAAAACCGTTGCAAATTTGGTCATATGTAGTAGTGTCTCTTTAGATTCTACAGGAGTGGATACATCACTGTGGCATCATAGGATGGGACACATGAGTGAGAAGGGAATGCAAATACTTCACAAAATAATTTTTTTGCTAGATCTTAAACAAAATGATTTGGACTTTTGTGAGCATTGTGTTTATGGAAAACATAAGAGATTCAGATTTCTCAGAGTTAGAAAAGAAAATAAGAATGAAAGGTTAGAGCTTGTTAGTATATATGTATGGGGACAAGATCAGGTATCATATATTGGTGGCTCTCATTATTATGTTACTTTTATTGATGATGCAACTAGAAAAACTTGGGTTTATTGCATTCAACAAAAATATGATGTTTTTGATACTTTTAAGAAATCGAAAGATTTGGTTTAGAATGAGACAGGAAAAAGTTTGAAGTGTCTTGGATCAGATGATGGAGGTGAATATTGTAGCAATGAGTTTGATTATTACTATTCATACCATGGGATTCGTAGAGAGAATACAGTTCCAAGAACACAACAAGAAAATCATGTGACATAAAGGATGAACAGGACAATCATGGAGCGTGCAAGGAGTATGAGATTGCATGATGGTTTTCCCTTACAGTTTTGGGTAGATGTTATAGATATTGTTGTTTACTTAATAAACAGAGGACCTTCAAGCTCTTTGGATGGTATAATTTGAGAGGAGGAATGGACAGGAAAAAAGGTAAACTATTATTTTTTGAAAACTTTCAGTTGCGAAGCATTTGTCCATATTGATAAAGAAAATAGAACAAAGCTTGAGGCAAAATCCAAGAAGTGTACCTTTATTGGATACAGTGTTAATTATTTTTGTTATCTCTTATGGGATTATGAAAATAACAAAATCATTAGGAGTAGAGATGTCATATTTAATGAGAACGTCATGTACAAAGATCAGTTTCAAGGAAAGAAATAGGAAAAATAAAAACAAGAATACACAGTGCTTGATGAGATCACTAAAAAAGAAATTCCAAAGGAACCAGAAAATCATAATGTACAACAATAGGAGAAGAAGGTACCTAAAACACCTACAAGTGTTGTTAGAAAATCCACCAGGTTAAGTATACCCCCTGAACGATACTCTCCTTCCTTGTATTATTTATTGTTGACTGATTCTGGTGAACCAGAATGTTATGAAGAGGCAATGCAGGTAGACACCAGAAATAAGTGGGAGCAAGGCATGAAAGAGGAAATGGATTCCTTGGTAAATAACCATACTTGGGACTTGGTTTAGTTTCCTACAGAAAAAAGAGCATTGCAGAATAAATGGGTTTACAAGTTGAAGGAAGAAGATGGAAGAATAAAGCAGTACAAGGCTAGACTTGTTGTAAAGGGGTTTGCACAAAAGAAAGGTATAGATTTTAATGAAATATTTTCTCCTATTGTTAAAATGACTTCAATTAGGACTATTTTAAGTCTTATGGCAGTAGAAGATTTTCATCTTGAACAATTAGATGTTAAAACAACTTTTCTCCATGGGGATTTGGAGGAATATATTTATATGCAACAACCATAAGGGTATGAGGTCAAAGTGAAGGAGAATTTGGTATGTAGGTTGAATAAGAGCTTGTATGGCCTAAAGAAAGCTCCAAGGCAGTGTTATTTGAAGTTTGGCAGGTTTATGATAGAACATGGTTATAGTAGATGTCATTCTGATCACTGTGTTTATTTCAAAAAGCTAGAAAATGGAAGCTATATTATCTTGCTATTGTATGTAGATGGCATGCTTGTTGCAGGGTCTAATATGCAGGATATAAATGTGCTCAAGAAGAAATTAGCTAATTCATTTGCGATGAAGGATTTGGGTGCTGCAAAGAAAATCCTTGGTATGAGAATAACAAGAGACAGGAAAAATCACAAATTGACATTGTCTTAGGGTGAGTACATAGATAAGGTGTTGGAGAGGTTTAGAATGCAGAATGAAAAATCAGTTAGTACACCTTTAGCCAACCATTTCAAATTAATCAAGGAAATGTGTCCTAATACATAGGAGGAGATATAATACATGTCTAGGCTCCCTTATTCATCAACAAGACCAGATATTGCACATGCAGTGGGAGTTGTGAGCAGGTATATGAACAATCCAGGTAAAGAACATTGGGAGGGAGTAAAGTGGTTTCTCATGTATTTGAGAGGTACTATTACTCATGCATTATGTTTTGGAGGTTTAGACACTATTCTACAGGGATATTTTGATTCAAATATGGCAGGTGATAAAGATAGCAGGAGGAGCACCACATGGTATTTTTTTACTATAGGTGGAACAACAGTAAGTTGGATTTTGAAACCGCAAAAGGTTGTTTCACTTTCAACAACAGAGGAAGAGTATGTTGTTGCTACAGAGGCTAGTAAAGAAATGATTTGGTTACAGAGGTTTATGGAGGAATTGGGAAAGAAGCAGGAGAATAGAAGGTTGCATTGTGACAGTGAGAGTGTCATTCATATTGCAAAGAACTCAACCTTCCATTCGAAGACTAAGCATATACAGTTGAGTGCCACTTCATACAATCTGCCTTGGAAGATGGACATTTGAAGTTGGAAAAGATACACACTAGCTAGAATCCTGTAGACATGTTAACAAAGGGAGTAACCAGGGAGAAACTAAGTTCCTGCTTAGTTTCGTTTGGTCTTCAAGAATGAAGATGAAGATGAGAAATTTTCCAGGTCCAAGAAGGTTCAGATTCTAGCATATACAATAGCGGTGGAGTTGTTGAGATCAATCTCCAAGTGGGAGATTGTTGGTTGTGGAGCCTGATTATCTTCTTGATTCAGAGGCCTTTTGTTTTCAGCCATGTTTATACCCCATAAAGTATTTACACCCCATAAGTATGTATATTGTAATTTCATTGTAAATCTGGACTATTCATTATAAGTTCGTAGATCTAATGGTAGAAATTATGTTAGGGTTTTTTTCCCTAGAAGGCAACCCTCTGTTATGAGGGAAATGTATTGCAGCTATGCATTATGTAAAATATTGTATTCTGAGATAGAAGTCTGTGAGAGAAATAAGAGGAAGTTACAATAGGTTTGTTGTAGGTTGTATCCCTTAATTTGGTGGATAATAATAAAGGAAGGACCAGGAAATTTCTTTGGTGGACGTAGCCCACATTGGGTGAATGACGTATATCTGTGTCTCTATTGTATTGTGTATCTTATGTGTTTTATTTCCACATTTGTTTTATTTTATTGCTCCATGGTACTAGTTTTCTAAAATTCTCAAGAATATTTTTTCCCAATATTATATGATCATTTGTGATATTCCAAAGTGTATCCATACATGCTCTAAGAAGGGCTTGGTAGTGGCCTCATTTGTGATATTCTTCTTGTAGGTGGTCAAAATGGTCATCTTAGAGAATAAATCAATAACCAAGAATACACAGTCATTTCCATGCTTGGTGGAAGGGATACTTGACATGTATTCCCTCGATATGAATTCCTAGGGGCTGTTGGAAGTAGGAAGAGGGGTGTATAGTCCTTTTTTTTTAATTATTGGCTTGGAAATGGAGCAGGAAGTGCAGGATCAAATATACAGGAAGTGCCAATAGAAATAGTACTATAGTAATTCCACTGTCTTCTCCACGCCAAAGTGTATTTCCACCCAAATGTAGTGGGATTCCCAAATCAGCTTCTCACGCTTGCTTGAAGGAACATAGAGATGACCCAAATGAAATAACACTCCATCCTGAAGATGAAAATTGAAAATGATTGTGCCTTTTCCCATCATCTGGTAGGTTGTAGAAAAGTCAGTATCGCTACCATAGAGTACTTGGGACCACCCGGAGGTCTCATTCCCACAAGAGTCGATCATTATGGTTAGTGTTGCAATTGCAGGTTGACTGAGGTAGTCGATGACACGATTGGTTCTCCCTTTATTATACATAATTTTGAGGTGAAACTAATGCATGTATGTGGATGTTTTTTCCTGGTTGTCATTCTATAATTTTCCTTATGTTTGCATGAACTGCAGAGGCTTGTGATCCGTATGGATGATTGTATCCTTCTATAGAATGTAATGCTTCTGTTTGTCACAGGATTGTATGATGGAATACATTTCTTTGTCAAAAGTGGGGTACTTACATACTACATATGATACTATATCACTATAATAGGCCATTGAATGAGTGTGTTGAGTGAGAATGAAAACAACAACATAATCATAAGAATATGTCTCAATCTCAAATGGTTGTTGCAAATTGAGTAAGGTGCGCACCAAGGATAAGAATAATAAATGTTTTAGATCATCAAATCCTTTTTGCTGTGACCATCCCCACACAAATTTGTCTTTGCAACCACACTTGGTCACTTGGCTGAGGACCCATGTGATATGGGAGAACCGCAATACGAATCTATGATAGAAGTTGGCAGAGCCTAAAAATATATGAAGCTCAGTGAGCGTTTTCAAGGATGTACAGTCATGGAAGAATTGGATATTGGTTGGATAGACATGCGCCCCATTCTCATATACAATGTATCTGAGGTATTGGACCTTGTTAATGCGAAGGATAATTTCTCTAGGTTAGCACATAGCTTGTGTTTCCACAGAGTGTGGAGGATCTGTTGAATGTGTTGCAAGTGTTCTTCCCAACTTTTGTTGAAGACGAGGATGTCATCCAAATATACTACCGCAAAGGAATTGGTGAAAGGATGCAAGATGTCATCCATAAACCTCATGAAAGTTTCCGGGGCATTCATCAAGCCAAAGGTAATGACCAACCATTTGGAAAGACTTTCTTTATACTTGAAAGAAGTATTCCATACATTATTCTATTCTATGGGGACCGGGTGGTAGCCACACTTTAGATCAATATCACTAAATCACTTGGATCCCTTGAGCTAGTTGAGAAGGTTGTCAATTCGTCGAATTGGGTACAGGTTCCTAACTATGATTTTGTTTAGAGATATGTAATCAATATAGAGTCTCCAAGTCCCATATTTCTTCTACACAAGCATGATTATGATTCTAGGGGGTGAGGATCTTGGTCGAATGTTCCATTTTTGGAGAATCTCTCGAATATAGCGCTTGATTTCCTCATTTTCCAGGAGAGATCATCGATACACTAACCCATTATGAAAAGTCATTCCAGGGTTCAATTCAATTTAATGCTTGACCTGATAGTGCAGAGGCACCCCAATAGGTGAGACAAAGATGTCTCAATATTCTTCTAGGACTTTTTCCACTTGCTTATGTTGTGTAGAGGATCCCTGTGCAGAGGTCATGGATGTGGTCGTGACCTTCCATTCACTTTGAGAGAGAATCATGAAGAGGACAAATTTCCCAGTCTAGGAGATGACCTTCCTACACTTCTTAGCTGAGACCAAAGAAATAATGGTAGGTGGAGCTAGCTCTGGTATCCAATACAATTTTCTTCCCATGATAATAATGGCACTACGAGGTCTAGAATCATATACAACATGGTATTTCCACATATATGGCTGGCCTAAAAGAACATCACAAAATTCAAGTGGGGAAAAATCACAAAATCCCTCATCCTCAAAGGGATTGGTGCCATAGGGAAGGCAACAATGTTGGCTGACGCAAATATCTCACCCTTACTTGATCCACCCAATGTTGTACAACTCTTGATGTGGTGTTGTCGGCAACTCCAACCGTTTGACAACCTCTATTGAGAGTAGGTCCTTTTGGATTCCGCTATCAACAATGAAATGTAGTGTAGCACTCTTCACCCACATCTATGAGTGAAAAAAGCACTCACCTTCCTCTAGCTCTTCTATTTCATTTGGATGGAAGCGACTGTGGAACTTGGATTTGCATCAATTCTTTCCTTCCCCTTCTCTAGTTTTGAATCAGAGTTAGAGCCTAGATCTGACTTTGAGGATTTCATCTTGACCACTAATGGATTCTTCGAGCAACATTCATCAGTGTTTTTCTAGGGTATTTTATGAAACTCACACCATTTCCTAGTGTCATTCTTCATCTTCCCATTACCTTTATTTGTTTACGCCTTAGACTAATTGTACTGAGGTTTTCCATCCTTGATTTGTCCTTTGTTCGATGTGTTAGGGACACCTTTTCTCTACTTATGTTATGATGTATTCACACATCCAAACTCCCGCTTATTCCTCTGCTTGAATTTCTGCTCGATTTTAACAACATACCAATACGTGGCTCCCAGCGACAAGATGTCTAGAAACTCCATTTTTATTTGGATGTACATATGTAGACATCCATGTTATTGTAGAACTATATGTTGCTCAGAGTCTCTGATACCCATATTGATGTGCAATGTATGGAAGGTATTTGTGAACTATGGCGTTGTTTGGTTCCTTTTCTGATGCAGTGTGGTCCATCTTGTGTATTGGTCATTATGGTTTCCAACAGGGTAATATTTTTCCTTGACGAAATCCATGAAACATTCCCAAGTGGGATCGACACCAAATATTCCAGACTTCTTTGTAGAGTTTTTCTCACAATAAGTCTCCCACCAATATATGACATGGGGGACTACCTTAACGAGAACAAATGTGATATTTTCCCTACTTAACCACTAGTATATTTAACAACCTTTCCAAATAATCTACATCTATTTGACCTTCAAATATGGGAATATCAAAATTAACTTGTACCTTGAAGGGGGCGATGCCTACAAAGTGGCCACTTGACAA
The DNA here is from genome assembly GCA_009831015.1 of Picea engelmannii. NCBI lineage: Eukaryota > Viridiplantae > Streptophyta > Pinopsida > Pinales > Pinaceae > Picea > Picea engelmannii. Next base: position 717,205 of record ML787491.1, read on the forward strand.
ATATTCATACGTTGTTGTCGGAAAGCATTGAAGGATTTGTGCAAAATGATGCATCATATTGTTCCTCTATTGCATGAGGAATTTCACAAGAAAAAACTTAATAGGATCTCCTTCTCCCTCAGCTCAATATAATGTATACACCCACATTAAATCACAATTTCAAATTTTTTGTTACAATATCGACCTTCCTAACCTTTTAACTCATCAAAATTATGGTGATCCAATATCTTTCTTAAACCCTTTCAAACATAGAAATAAAATTCTATAGAAAGCTTCTATAATATGTTGCTTGGTATAAGCAAGATGTGTCATTTCTTTTGTGCTCAACATGAAGTGTACACATGTTATATATATTTGATCCATTTTAAAGTTCCTCAAGGTGAAAACCTTTTTTAGATTGAAAAAATTGATGAAATATTTGCACTTCCATGGACTTGATACCTCTTACCACATATTAAATCAGAAGTTAAGATGGATTTAAACTAATGATTAAAACATTTCTATATTTCCATGCTCAATATGGTAGAGATTTGTAACTCAACATGTAGGTCATAGGTCAACATTTAAATCTACATAAAACAAAAACAAAAAAACTAACTTGAATAAAATATTTCAAATTCAACTTTAATTTTCTAAATAATTTCATGCTATCAATCAAAATAAATTCATCTTACCTATAGGGACTTAAAAGGTTAAAATCTCTTTAAATACACACCTTTCTTCAAATATAACAATACAAGAGCTTATGAAAGTTTCAAATGAATCTTATTTGTCATGCAAATTTCCATTTACCAACCAGAAAAAAAGAAACTAAAATCAATTGTTTCACATAGAAAGTGAAGAGGGATGTGGTGATCGCTAGTTTCAAGATGGACTAGGAACTAGAATAAATAGTTCACACAAAAAGTGAAGAGGGAGGGTGTTGGAATTTGGTGACAACGAATTCCTCCAAGAATGGATTTTGGATCTTATTATTTAGCATTGGTTTCAACTAAATACACCAAGTTAGAATATGGATAGGAGTACATTTAATAATGATTTTCTTATGTAACTATGTATGAAATGCTATAAATTCATGTATGCTCGTAGAGGCAGGAAAGAGATAACTAGAGTGAGCAGGTGAGAAATGATTGAGAACATACAAGGATGTTGTAACCTTTCATGTTATGAACAAGAAGATAATCGATACCTCTACTTGGTGGACGTAACCCAAATTTGGGTGAACCATGTTAGTCTCTGTGTTCATAATTTTATGTCTAGCATATGATTTTTTGTTTATGTATTTTTCCACTACATATTAGTTCGTTTAGGGTAGCTGACAGAGACAACAAATAGTATCATAGCTACATTGGATGAGTCTCCATCAACAAACAAAATCTTTGTGCAAGGAGTACCGATTCCAAATCAGTGCTAGGGTCTCTTGGTAAAGGGAGTGTCATTTTTCTCACTTCAACACCTGTCTCTCTGCTTTAAGGGAGTGTTGATTGCTGGGATTATTGGAGAGTTGTTTTTCCACTAGTGTTGGGATATCTACATCAAGGGAGCATCGATTTCAAGGATGCCCTTTTTTTTCTATGGTTTCGAGAACAACGCATGTCTTGAATTTGGAAGGGAGAGTTGATTGTGCTCGCTGCCCATGGAAGTGAAGGGTGTGGTTGTTGTGTCCCCAAAAGGGGTCCATGCTTGGATGTGGCTAATGTTTTGAGGCTAGGGATGAGCTTGGAAATTCTCTGGTAGAGGGAGTATTGCAGAGCATGTAGAAGTTAGAGTCTCACAACAACTGGTATGAAGGGGCAGATTAAGAAGAGTGTAGACAAAAAAGCCTGAGAAGCATCAAAACGACTAAAATGGAGAAAACTTAGAGTGCTAAGTTTTAAATTGAGAAGTTCAATGGAAAGAACGATTTTGAGATGTGGAAGGTCAAGATCCATGATCTACTTGTGCAACAAGGCATGGTGAAGGCACCTTTGGGAAAATGAAAGAAACTCGTGACCATTTCAGATGAAGAGTGGGAAGAGATCGATGCGAGAGCACTGAGTGCCATACATATTTGTTTGGTCGATGATGTTATGTTCAACATTTTTATGAAGATGAAAGTAATCGATTTGTGGATGAAGCTGGAAATCTTGTATAAGACGAAATACTTGAGGAACAAGATCTTCCTGAAAAGACAATTGGACAGTTTGTACATGAAGGGAGTTACGAAAAATATCAGATCATTTAAATAATTTTAATATCTTTTAGTCTAGTTGACTAGCATGGGAGTGAAATTTGAGTCTGAAGACAAGACGATTACATTATTGTGTTATTTTCCCGAGTCATGGGATCACTTTGTTACCTCTATTAGTTTCAGTTCAATATAAAGTATTGAGTTTGATGTTATTGTTGGAGCTTTACTGTCTGAGGAAACAAGGAAGAAATCCAATTTAGAAACCTCTACATCTGAGGAAATGGTGGTCAGAGGAATACCTAAATAAAGAGGACATGTTCATAGGGATTTCTCTTGGTCAAAGTCGAAGGGAAATAAGAGCAAGCTTAAGTGATGGTTTTGTGGAAAATTTGGACACTTGAAGAAGGATTGTTGGAAGTGACAACAAGCCTCCAAAGAAGACCCTCTAAAAGAGACAAAGAAAGAAAACACAACTAAAACAGGTTTGGCAACAATTTCAGGTATGGTTGATGAAGTTTTAACAATTGGTATTGTTTCTCGTTATGATCAACAATGGTTATTAGATTCTGGTGCTTCAAATCACATGTGTCTTCATAGACACTGGTTTATTACTTACTAGTCTATAGATGATGGAATTTTTTACATGGGAAATGATATATCATGTAAAGTTGTGGGAATTGGTAGCATTCAAATTAAGATGTTTGTTGGATATTTTAAGATACTAACTCATGTGAGACATGTACCTGATCTTAGGAAGAACATAATCTCTTTGGGAGTCTTAAATACTGGAGGATATAAAAGTATTGTTCAAGGTGGAGTTATGAAGGTCTACAAAGGAATCCTACTGGTTATGAAAGCAAAGAAGGTTGGAAACATGTTTCTGTTAGAAGGAAGAATCGAGTTGGATCATGTGACAAATGTATCCTAGAATGACAGTGATTCTATTCGACTGTGGAATTAAAAGTTGGGCCATATGAGAGAAAAAGGATTGAAGGTATTATTTGATCGCAAGTTACTTCCTAGTCTAAAGTCTTTAAAGTTAGATTTCTGCAAGCACTGTATTTATGGAAAACAGAATAGGCAGAATTTTAAAACCGAAAGACACACCCATGAGGGAATCCTTGATTATATCCATTCTTATGTTTGGGGACTATCCCCTACTATTTCGTACGGAGGATCATCATACATTGTTACTTTTATAGATGATTTCACTAGGAAGGTGTGGATCTATATGTTGAAAAGAAAGGCTGATGTATTTACTATTTTCAAGCAATTTAGAGCTTTAGTGGAAAAGAGAATTGGTAGGTCCATTAAATGTTTAAAAACTGATAATGGTGGTGAATTTACGTCAATGGAATTTGAAAACTATTGCAAGGAGTTTGGGATTGATAGGCATAAAACTACTTCCTATACTCCTCAACAAAATGGAGTTGTTGAACGCATGAACATGACTCTTCTAGAGATATCAAGGAGTATGCTTAGTAACGCCAACTTGCAGCAGGAACTATGGGAAGAAGAAGTATCTACAACTTTTTATCTGGTGAATATATCACCATCAACAACAATAGAGTGAAATATACCTGAAGAGGCATGGATAGGTCACCCTTGTAATTATTCTAGTCTTAAAGTTTTTGGTTGTGAAGCATATGCTCTAATTTTGAAACATCAACGCTCTAAATTAGATCCAAAATAAAATAAAAAAGTCTTATCTTTATTGGATATGGTGATGGTATTAAGGGGTATAGGTTGTGGTATCCTACTTCCCACAAGATCATCATTAACAGAGATGGAATATTTGATGAATCATCTCTCATCAAATCAGATGTAGATGTTCAAATGAAATAGGTAGAAGTACCTAGGTATCAACATAATCAATTTGAAACTCATTGAACTACATATGAGAGTGAACATGAAGAAGCTTATGAAGATGTTCATGAAGAGGTTCTTGTAGAGGAAAACATGGATGATGATGACAATCAAAATATTTTGGATGAGACACAAACTTCCCTAAGGAGGTATACATGAGTTAGAGTTCCTCCAAGAAGCTATGATGATTTTGTTTCATCAGTTTCTTTAAGTACTAATGATGATGAACCTTCATGCTATCATGAAGCTATGGAGGGTTGTAACAGTGAAAAATGGAAAGAAGCAATGACAGATGAAATTAATGCTTTAGCAAAGAATGGTACATGGAACTTGGTAGAACTTCCAAGAGATAGGACAACTATAGGTTGCAAGTGGGTCTACAAGATGAAGAAGGGTGTTGATGATAAGGTAGAGAGGTACAAAGCAAGGCTGGTTGTGAAAGGATATTCTCAGAAAGAAGGTATTGAATTTCCTGATATTTTTTCACCAATTGTTAATATTGTTTCAATTCGAATTGTGTTAGCATTAGTTGCGTCACTTGATTTGGAGTTGGAGTAGCTAGATGTTAACACTGCTTTCTTACATGGAGATTTGGATGAGGATATTTACATGCAACAACTTGAAGGATTTGTTCAGAATTGCAACAAGAAATTTGTTTGCAGGCTCAATAAATCATTGTATGGTCTGAGGCAGTCGCCTAGACAATGGTACAAGAAATTTGATTCTTTCATGATGAGCCAGAATTATACAAGGAGTGAGTATGATCAATGTGTTTAATTTAAGAAATTGAGTAATGGAATATTCATTATCTTAGTATTGTATGTTGACGATATGATTTTAGAAAGAAAAATCATAACTGAGATCAACAGGTTAAAGGATCAAATGGCTAGGACATTTGATATGAAAGATATAGGAGCAACAAAACATATTTTGGGCATGGAGATATTCAGAGACAGGAGGAATTGTAAGCTTTGGTTGTCACAATAGAAGTATGTCGAGAAAATAATTTTGAGTTTTGGTATGAACAGTGTGAAATGCGTTTCTATACCTTTCACTTCCCATTTTAATATTTCTTCAAGTTTGTTCCCTAGTACAAAAGAAGAAAAGGAACATATGTCTCGAATATTGTATGCTAATGCAGTAGGAAGTTTAATGTATGTGATGGTTAGTACAAGAACAAAAATTTCACATACAATTGGGGTTGTCAGTAGATATATGGAAAATCCAAGTAAAGAGCACTGGGCAGTAGTGAAATGGGTTCTTTGGTATTTGAGGGGCACAAGTGATTATTGTATCACCTATAACGATGGTTGTGAGTTAGTTTGTGGATATGTTGATTCTGATTTTGCAGGTGATTTGGACAAAATCAGGTCAACTTCAGGATATGTCTTTACTCTTGCAAGTGGAGCTATTAGTTGGATGTCAAAGCTACAGAGCATTGTTGCTTTATCTAGTACAGAAGAAAAATACATAGTTGCTTCACATTCTTGCAAAGAGATGGTTTGGTTAAAAGGTTTGTTTGGTGAGTTTGGAAGGGTGCATAAAAAAGTAAAACTATTATGTGATAGTCAAAGTTCCATTCACTTTGCTAAAAATTTATCCTTCCATAGTAAAACTAAACATATTCCTATTAAGTACCATTTTGTAAGACAGGTCATCGATGAACATGGAGTTTCCCTTAAAAAGGTTCATACAAAAGGGAATTGCACAGACATGTTCACAAAACTAGTACTTTTAGACAAGCTACAATGGTGCTTAACTTCTCTTGGCTTGCAGAAAAGGTGATGAACAAAAGAAAGGAGCAAGGTATCAGATTAATTGTTGTCAAGGTGGAGATTGTTGGAATTTGGTGACAATGAATTCCTCCAAGAATGGATTTTGGATCTTATTATTTAGCATTGGTTGCAACTAGATAGACCAAGTTAGAATATGGATAGGAGTGCATTTAATAATCAGTTTCTTATGTAACTGTGTATCAAATGCTATAAATTCATGTATTCCCATAGAGGCAGAAAGGATATAAGTGGAGTGAGCAGGTGAGAAATTATTGAGAGCCTGCAAGGCTATTGTAACCTTTCATGTTATGAACAAGAAGAAAATCGATACCTCTGCTTGGTGGACATAACCCAAATTTGGGTGAACCACGTTAATTTGATTTTCTGTTTATGTATTTTTCCACTGCATATTAGTTCGTTTATGGTGGCTGACAAAGACAACAAAGGGAAGTCATGATTGCGAGTTTCAGGATGGACCGGGAACATCTAGAAGAATATGAGGTGCATAAATTTAGAAGTAAAGAATAGGAGGTGTAGAAATTGGGAAGTAATTGTGATGTGCCACACCACGACTCCATCTCTTCTGGAAAGTACGTAGAAACTTTGCTATGGTGTATTTTTGGTCAATAATTAAATGAAAATTCAACTCCTCGGTCAATATTGATAGTTGGTCATACACTCCATCGATTATCCAATATCTATTGGCATAGCTTGTTATACATCACACTCTACACTTTCCACACCGCCAAGCAAACATATAATGTTGATAGGAATTTCGTGTGGTATACATTACGCTGAGAGAATAGTCACAAACTATGAATATTTGTTTGATTTGGTAAGTACATGTAGGATAAATGAATATTTGTTTGCTTTGGTAAGTGCAGGAGTTACAGGTGCGACATTTGCGATCCAAAACCAATGTTCATACACAATATGTGTGGCAGGAATTCCTGGTGGCAGGAAAGCGTTAGGATAGGGAGAAACATGGAGTGTCGACGTTCCCACAGGAACAAGTGCTGGAAGGTTATATCGATTGATTGGCTGCTCCTTCAACGTAGCTGGTCAAGGAAAATGCAAAACTTGTGACAGGGGCAGTTTTCTCAATTGCAAGGCTCAGGACAGCCTCCTACAACACTTGTTGAATATACTCTCAATGGGGGAAACAATCGAGACACCTGTGACATCTCTCTCGTTGATGGTTTCAATCTCCCCCTCTCCATAACTCCCTCGAAATCGAGCTTCACAACATCCACCTATAGAAGCAACATAAATGCCATCTACCCTGCAGAATTGAAAGTGACTGATGGATGCAACAATGTCTATGTTGCTTTCAATACCCCTCAATATTGCTGCATCGGGGACTACCTGAACAACTTCTCTCCTACCAACTATTCCAAAATCTTTCACACCACTAACCAGAGAGAAAATAATCAACGGGAGAGGTATGAACTATTTTTTCCTTTTTTCAGATAATGTATGGAATACAAATTTATACTTCTTGGCTATCTCAATGATGAATATCTTATTAGATATATAATAGGGAAGGAAAATAGGTTTTTCAATAGAATAGAAAACCATGATGACATTGTAATCGTCCATTTTCTCCAGTACTCTTCTTCCCTTCAGAAAATCCCCTACTTCCAATGATATCTGCAAAGTGTCATCCCCAAATAATAATTTCTTGGATTTAGATACAAAATTTGAATACACCTCATAAAAATGATGGCTGACTCTTTGTTTCCATAGAGTTTGGTACCACATGGTCACAGGGTCATCCTTTATTTTGATTCTTCGGGCAATGTTTAAACCCTCAAAAGTGTGACAATATGTGATGTCAAATATCAAATAGGATGAAATATAAAACCTTTTATCAAACTTGAAATTAGTCAATTGTGCAGTGATTTCATTTGAAATTATATTTGCCCAATCGAAGATAGCATTTCATGAACCACGAAATGCAATATATATAAGGCCAGTCGGGGAATTGTTTCTATAGAGTCTTGGCCAGCAATTCGAGTGAATAATTAGGAAATTTATTTATAAGGATTCTTTAAAGAACTTACTTGAATTCTAGATATGTCCTTAATCATTGACACAGGGTCATGCAAATATTCTTGAAGAAGCTCTATTCCATTGTTCTTTCTTTTTAATAAATTTCTAGCTTCATCCCCTTTATAGACTAAGTTTGGCTCTGGTAATTTCAACATCTCTCTAAATATTGAAGGTGCCAACGAGATAGGGGAACTATTCTACAATGTAGTGAACCTTTTGTTCTTAATAAGATTATCGACGCACCAGGTGATGATATCCTTGCATTCAAAGACTTATGGGACACATCCCATGAGAACTATTCCTGAGGTCCACACTTTTTTGTCATCTCTATCCAACAAATTTGAATAATACTAGTAGGAGCAGGACCAATGATAATTTTGATCTTCTGTAGCAAAGAGGTGCAAAGTATCTCCACAAAATGAATGTTTTCTCATGGTTGTCCCAATAGAGCTCGCCAACTTTTCTTGAAATATAAACTTGCACAGTGAAATGAACTTGAGTTAGATTTATTTTTACAGAAATACGAACTCAAAATAAATATTACTAGCCTCAGTAATAGCATCACTAATTAACGACCACTTCAACAACAAATTTGGTAGTTGTATCCGTAGGGAATCAATAAAGGTGACATCGAAAAATGTGAAGGGACAAGTAATGGAGGATAATCGGGGCTGGCGACTAGTATGAAAAGGCGAATACGTAAGTCCCAAGGTCCATAAGTCCAAAATTCTGAGTGTATGAAATGGCTAAGTATGGAGAGTATGGAGTTGACAATGGAGAGAATGGAGGTGCATTATGTAGATCGACAAGTCCAACAGTTTGAAATTCTGAAATGCAAAAACATTATAAGTGTTAGGAGGACTTATACATGGGTCAACGAAAGCTAATACAAGTGAGAGAGTCTGTGAGTCTGAAGGTCCATGAACGTGAAAATCGACTAAGTATGATAGTACCAAGAAAGGGGGAAAAGGAGGAAAAAAAAACGGTAAAGGGGAAAGTATAGAAGGGGGAAAAAAAGATGAAATAAAAGAAGCAGGAAAAAGAAAGAATAAGGAGGGGAAAAGTGCAAAATGGGTTCAATAGACCCGTGCCTACAAATTCTCAAGGAAAATGTCAGAGTATCAGAGGTGGCGCACTCACCCCTTATTCATATGATAAATTTATGCTAATCATAAGAAATATAAAACAAAACATGAAAATAATTTCTTCTTTGACATTTTTATTCTTACATATCAATATGAGTATGCAAATGATACAAATATAACATAGAAACATGCAAAGATGCAAGAAAAACAATATGTAAATCATAAATATGTATGCAAATTCAAGAAAAATGAAACTATATTAGCATGATGTGCAAGATGCAACATATATACAAATGCAATGCAAGGTGAAAATTCCTAACCTACCTACACTAATCTATGTTAGTTGAGATGCTAGGTATAATCGTATAACAAATAAAGCCATCCTAGCATTGTACCAGAACATCTACCCTTGTGCTTCATCACAAACCAACATAAGGATAAGTCAAGCAAGAAAAGATCATGAGTTAGAGAAATCATTAAAGCATATCCAATCGTAAAATCTAACCCATGGAGGTGGGAGGGAGGGAAAAAATCATGTAATGAGGTATCACAACCCTACACTATCCATCCTAAGACAAGGCCAAGAAAATTAGACGAAGGCATATCCTCATCCTTAGCTACAAAGCTATCACAGACAGTTCCAGAAGAAGGAATGAGAAGGAACCCACTAAAGTTTCTATGGTTTTCTATGGGCGAAGAGGGTGCAAGGTAAGGGATGAAACCGATCCCTAAGAAAAAAAAATCTTCCAACCCAAGGTCTATTTTTCATGTGTCTAAAAACCCAAACCTCCAGAACAAACCACATGTTGAAAAATACTATGTCCCATAGGTAAGTGACTATCATGAGGATAACTACCAACCATATCTATTATGAAAGAACAAAGTGAAAAAGGATAAGGCTGGGAAGTCTTGCCACAAAAATCCTACATAGGGAAAATCATGTCCTTACCCTCATCAAAATCAGAGCACAACGTTGGTTGAAAATCCTCTTCTTAGAGTATATCCAAGTGCTCAAAATAATATGTATCAAACCCCCCAAGGTATGACCATAAATCATCATGAGAATGCTACAACAAGTCATCATTGGTTGGCTGAACAATTTTTTTAATCACATCACATTGATGTTTCCAAACATTTGAAGCAACAACAATCACATATGGTTGTTGTAAAGGAAACAATTGAAAATAACCTTCAATATCGTAAATGATATCTCCGTCACAACCAATAACATCCTATTTATGTCTCCCAACATGTATAAACTCATCAATATTATTAATCACACCATCACTTTTATTATAACATGAAGGGTCTAGTGCATCCAAAGGTTCCTCCAACACTTCCTCACTTTTTGAATCATAAAATAGAGCATCATTATATTCTATTCATGGAAAGGAGTGTAACTTACCATGTTCTCTTCTCCATGTGCAAGAGGCATGGAGGCTTGGATGACTTCATTTAAAACATGCATAAAACACCTACATTTCATCTTCATGAGGATCCTCATTGTCTTCAATAGAGTCATGAGGTAATTCTTGCTCCTCTTTGAGGGATTGATAACCTTCTTCATAAGCTACAAAATAATTATCAAACTTTTTCTTAAAATACTCATTTATTTTCAGTGCACCCCTTATGAATGCAACTTCTACCAAGACCTCTATTTATTTATGCAATGTTAACTACAAAATAATTATCAAACTTTTTGTTAAAAGACTCATTTTGTTTCATGAACTGATTCGCCTTTAAGAATTAAATAAGTTTTGTGATGAACAAAAAGAAGATTTTATAAAGAATTAGACTTAAGGATGAAGTCCTCGAGTTAACAAGAAAAATAATACCCCATCTATGTATCTTAAATATGACAAATAACCAACTCATGACAACATTGAATATGAATTTCTCTTGTATCAAGAAGTAAAAGAAAATCACCATCATAATATCCTTTGGATTTAAGGGCTTTTGTGCAAAGGTAATGTGGTTGCTCAACTATTTTATAACTTCTTTCTCCATTCTTTGTTTTCTTTAGTTAAAAAGGGTCGACTTGATGAGAGGCTTCATAAGGAACAAGGGTCTATGCTATTAATGGTTTTCTTATAATGGTAAGGGTCTATGTTATTAATGGTTTGTTTATAACGGTAGATAGAATCAAAACAAAGATACATATATGGTAGCAAGGAAGGATGTGGATAAACATAGAAAATTTGGACAATGAATCTTGTTGGTAGATTTGTTCTTTTTATTTATTTTCTTTTGAAAAGTTTACAAAAATTATAGCCTAGTTTAGTATGATGGAAATGTCTAATTCTTTTTATGCTTATTTTGAAGTTGATGTGTCGTATTTAAAAACATATTATTCTACTCCTAAAGTGTATGAAGGTATACATACCCTACTCCCCTCTAGATTTGAACTTGTCTCTTAACTCTTTAAGAAAGATGAAGAGAGAGATAGTAATTCACTAGTTTCAAGACAAAGGAGTAGAAATTGTGATGTGCCAAATGACGACTCTATCTCTGTTGAAAATTCAAGTCCTCACACTCCATCTCTTTGGAAAGTACACATACCCTACTCATATCTCCATAAACTCAGTGGGGGTATGTATACCTCCGTAGACTCCTAAAGTCTACTTAGATATACATATCCTACTCCCTTCTAGATTTAAACTTGTGACCTCTTAACTTATCAAAAAAGGTAAAGAGAAAGGTGGTGATTCACTAGTTTTGTGACCTCTTAACTTATCCAAGAAGATAAAGAAAGGTGGTGATTCACTAGTTTTTTTGACCTCTTAACTTATCAAAGAAGGTAAAGAGAGAGGTGGTGACCTCTTAACTTATCAAAGAAGGTAAAGAGAGAGGTGGCGATTCACTAGTTTTGTGACCTCTTAACTTATCAAAGAAGGTAAAGAGAAAGGTGGTGATTCACTAGTTTTGTGACCTCTTAACTTATAGAAGAAGATAAAGAGAGGTGGTGATTCACTAGTTTTTTTGACCTCTTAACTTATCAAAGAAGGTAAAGAGAGAGGTGGTGATTCACTAGTTTCAAGACGGACATAGAAGAATAAGAGGCATAGAAATTGTGATGTGCCAAACGACGACTCCATCGGCTATGTTGTATTCTTCGTCGATCATTAAATGAAAATTCAAGTCCTCAGTCAATCTTGATAGTTGGTCATACACTCCATCGCTTATCTAGTAGCTATTGGCGTGCCTTATTCCACGTTACCATCTCTACTCTGTTTTTTATGCCTATTTTTTCCACACCATTAACCATTTCTGCCTATTTTTTCCACACCACTGACCAGAGAGACGATAATCTTGATAGGAATTTCGTGCGGTATACGCTACGCTGAGAGAATAGTCACAAACTACGTGGATCGCTGGCTAGCCTGCCTATATATAGCGTCTCACCTCTGCTATATATATGCATGAAATTAGGATCAGCTGATATTCATTGTATTGTATTGCAATTCCTGTCTGGTCGTTGCAATGGGGGCAAGAAATTTAGCAGTTTCGATTTCTGTTACAGCAACAATAGCACTAATATTGAATGTTCATCTTCAAGGTAAGGTGGTGATAATATATAAATGAGTTTTCAGTCCGTAAATGAATATTTGTTTGCTTTGGTAAGTAAGTGCAGGATAAATGAATCTTTGTTTGCTTTGGTAAGTGCAGGAGTTACAGGTGCGACATTTGCGATCCAGAACCAGTGTTCATACACAGTATGGGCTGCAGGAATTCCTGTAGGTGGCGGGAAAGCGTTAGGACAGGGCGAAACATGGAGTGTCGACGTTCCCGCAGGAACAAGTGCGGGCAGGTTCTGGGGACGTACCGGCTGCTCCTTCAACGCAGACGGTCAAGGCAAATGCAACACTGGTGACTGCGGCGGTTTGCTCAATTGTCAAGCCTCAGGACAAACTCCTACAACGCTTGCTGAATACACTCTGAATGGGGCCAACAATCAAGATTTCTATGACATCTCTCTCGTTGATGGTTTCAATATCCCCCTCTCCATAACTCCCTCCTCCAGCTGCACAGCACCCACCTGTAGCAGCAACATAAATGCCATCTGCCCTGCAGAATTGAAAGTGACCGATGGATGCAACAGTGCCTGTGCTGCTTTTAATACCCCTCAATACTGCTGCACCGGGGACTACATGAACAACTGCCCTTCTACAAGCTATTCCCAGTTCTTCAAGCAACAGTGCCCACAGGCCTACAGCTATCCAAAAGATGATCAGTCAAGCACCTTCACTTGTGCTTCTGGTGCTAATTACAAAATTGTCTTCTGCCCTTGATGATCACGTAAAATCCTGTCTAATATCATATTTAGAATAAGAATACCATGCTATTCACATAGCAGGTTCTATCCAAGAATATTTATATTATATTTATAATATAAATATCGACCACTTTCCTTTATATATTTTCAGTTATCTATTTTTATTGTTAAGTGATAAGTACATACCCAGTATTGTACACAAAATTATGTGTTAGAAATAATAATGATCTCCTTTTACTAATTTATAATTTGTTATATCTTTATATTTTTGTTCGATAACAATCATATCTTTGTTATATTCATAATGATAACAATATCCATCCATTTAATAATTAATAAAAAGAAAGGCCACACTAGGCTTTCAAAGTTAAACACAAATGAGACTGTTTGATTTTAAGATTTTATAATTAAAAGAATAAGTGTTTTCTTTTTATTTTAGTAAAATACTTGTATTATGAATATATATAATATTGATATATGGAGAATTTTATGAAGTATAGATGTAGAAGCAAGGACAATTGTGGGTTAGTTCATTGTATGCCTTCTCACACAACTATTTTAGGTAGAGAACTTAGGTAAGTAACATTTCATCTAATTCCTTTTTTTTCATGGATTTAATCATGATAAGATGGTAATTTCATTGAAGCGACCTTCAAATCCTTTTGGAAAAGGATGATTACCTCACATCGTTGAAATTAAAAACAAAATGCTACATGCACTTGCATTACTTCTCATGTCACCTCAACCCTGTTACATTTACTAGAGCATTGGTTCAGAAAAAAACTTGATTTCCTCCCTATAGCCCTTTCACTTGACTACATCCTCCACTGACAATTACCCTGACCACCGCTTTTATCCTTCACCACTATCCATTCCTCCTCTAGTTATCGTCACTTCACAAGTGGGCCATCTCTCATTTGGTAGACCCCCACCAGTCTCGTTGATCCTTCGAACAAAAAAATTGATCTATCCATCCATGGAAGTTGTAGTCCATACTCATTCAAAAGAGAAAAGGACAAGAAAGAGGAAGCCTCGATGCATCAAAAAAGCCGCAGAACACATGAAGGTGACCATTGACCCCTCTTTATTCTACAAGAATGTCATCCTCTATATAGAATAATCCTTAATTGATCAATTCCACCAAAGATGATATCATCAACAAGACCTACAGAAGTGGTCCACCAAACATGGGACCAATTTTTGGGGTACAATCCATCTACTTTTATAGGAGCCCGTGGCTTCAACACTTTTATTTTCAACTCAATAGAGGACCAAGAAAATATAGTCTTGGGAAAGCCATGGTTATGGGAAACACAAGTTTAAGTTTCTTTCAATGGCACACAGGATTTGATGTGAGAACATCACACAAGATGGCTCTCCAGGTGAAGTTATCATGTTTTCCTTTTGATTTTTGGAAACTTCCCATTTTCAAGATAATAGGGGATACCTTAGGCACTTATCATCATACAAATCCTAACATAGATTTGGAAAATAAAACCTTCATGGCTCTAATATGTTTCAACATGGATATTTCTATGGCACTACAAGATGTGATAGTGTTTGATGTGGGAAGACATTACTTCATCCAAGCCCTAGATTACAAAAGCATTGTACCTTTCATTGTAGTCTCTACAAATCACATGGGCACCTAAAAATATCATGTCCTTACAATTACAGGACATACTTTGGAGATACAACTCACATGGTGATGAGTCCTTCAAAAATTGGGGTGGAAATGCTCAAAGGAGCTAGAAAAGGGAAATTGAAACTGGATGTTGCAAATAAAAGAGTAATGAAACCCTCTAGATCAAAGAGGGCTATGCATGCATATTTTATAGTGGTTAAAAGAATATTAAAGCATGCATCTCGCAGCTTGAGGGGAAATTTTTATAGGCCATAAGAGAAAGCATGTAACTCCTTCCCCATGGAGGAAAGAAAACTCAATACCACATGCAAAAGAGACCATGCCCATGGAGGTGAAAAGTAGCAAGTGTCAAGCCAAAGTCTCTCTCTCAATCTCTTCACTTGGAATCAAAGTCTCTTGTTCAACACTCTATCATCATATTAAATGTATTCTTCTAGT